>OU015490.1:75272367-75369867 GCA_907164885.2 Dolomedes plantarius
GATCAGGTAATTTTAAACTAATTCGAACAGTTTTTTGCTTGATCTAAGGAAACGAGGAAAACAGTCACGATAGAAAGAAGTTTTCACCAGGTTTTATTTAATTTTATAAAATAGCAGTAGTTTTTTTCAGTTTATACATCTAAAAATTCTTAAAATTATAAATGCACATGAGTATTTCAAATTAAGCTGAGCATATTGCTTTCAGGATTTAAAGCTAGTGAAAAATTTCAGTTCGAAAATTTTATCTCATTTAAATTCTCTGATTTGAATGATTATTAAATTAAATATACCATGAAAGTAACCGGAAGCTTTTAAAAAATCTAAGTGTCAAGAATTTTGCTTCAGAGGTTTTGCTGTTCGGTGATGGATGTATTGTTTTTTTCTAAAGGAGCTGGGGCATATGAACCTCCAAAGAAGAACGATCAAATCTGAAGTCAATCGAAGCATCTTTTTACGATTTAAGACAGAAATAAAGTAGTTCATGTTTCAAGTTAGAGTGCATTAATATAGTTAAAATCAACATAAGAGTTTAAAAAATATTTAAGAAATGTAGATTATTGAAAGTATGGGGCTAATTTCCCCAAGAGCTCACAGGGTGCACGACACACAGCTGCAAGCTTATCGGAATACCATTTTCCAGTTCCATCGTTTTGAACAGGTGTGTGAATTCCGAGTGGATTAAAAAACGATACCAGCAAAATGCCGCCAGAATTTTTAGCCTGAAAGTTAAGTCCAGGCATATCGGTTTCTCAAGCAAGATGCGGGAATATCTGCTTTGAAAAACAGAATCGTCTCCCATCGCCTCGTAAAATTGTTTTTCTTAGAAATACCTGAATGCGAGTTTGATACTGTCGCGTAATAAAGTTTGCCGGAATGTTCGTCGTTAAGAAGAACTGTCACCCGCTAACCTGCCGGCCATCGCTCTGGAAAACAATTTCTAAGAAGACGGCTGCCACCGAAGATTTCAAGCGGAGTATATATGCGAGACATATATATATATATATATATATTATATATATATATATATATATGTATATATAAATATGTATATATATATATATATATATATATGTATATATATTAATATATATATAAATATATATACATACATACAACATATATATATATATATATATATATATATATATATATATATATATATATATATATATATATATATATATATATATAACATCAAAAGCCTATCTACTTATGATGCCACAAAATTAATCTTTCCCCGTTTCTACGCTTTAATGTGGGCTCGGAGCTACTTAGTGGTAAGCACGTCGGGATTCGGCATCGAAGGTGTTCGGTTCTAATCCTGAAAACCACCACTGAATGCTCTCGTGTCAAAGCCGGGTATAGGCAAGTTTAAATATGTAGTCCAGGAAGTCCCTCCATGGGGTTGTAAGGTTAAGAAGAGCGTTGCATTTATTACTTTTTGTTTCTCATTATTTGTTTAAAACAAAGAGTATTCATTATTTAACTTTTCTTATTATTAAAACTGGATGAGTAATTAATTTCTCTTAGTTACACATTTCATTTCATTTAATCGTATAGTGGTGAGCTTTGCGTTGTGTATTAATTCTCAAAACTAAAACAATAACCTAGATTCTATGGCTAACAGAAATTCACAAATGACTACTCACAAAACATGACAGACACAATTGTAACTGAGGGAACAAACTAAAAATTTTATTCATCTTTTAACACAAATTAATAAAATTTTTTCACGTTAAACAATAGAATTTAGTAAAGATTTTCCCTCATTGCTTTAACTTCATAATAAATTCATCATGCAAAAACATATAATGACTCATTCTATTTGTAATAATAATAGCATTAAATAATCCCTCATATTAAAATTATCAAGAGTTCACTTGAACATCTTCATTATAAATTCATCATACAAATACTATTAATAACAACCTCATTCTACTTGTAATTATAATAACATCAGATAATATCCCTCGTAATAAAATTAATAATTATCACCTTGAACATCATTAACGTTATATATATACGTAAAGGATTTAGTGGGAAAAGAATGATTATTCTAAATTAAAGGGGGCTTGGGAATTAAATTATATTCGTGGCGTAATTCGCCTCTAATTGTTCGTATTTCAAGACGCGAATTGGGAAAGGGAAATTCCCTTTTCATTATATAATCTTGGCGCGCCTCTGGGTTCTGCGGTCGAGGAGGAAGCATTTACATTTTAGCCTTGAAAGATGTCTGGTTCGGGCTCTGCGCATGGCAGGGAGAGTTGGCGCGCGGAGATGCCCGCGAATTTTGGCAGAGCGCGGAATAGAAGTCGATTCTATCAGATGTGTATTTCGCCGCGGCTCTAAAAAAGAAATGGCGCAAAATGAACGCACTGAGTTGGAGCTGTGGTTTACCTGACAAGAAATAAACTGGATTAAATTGAACTGATGCCTACTCAATTATTGATTGGATTACTTATTGCTACACCACTGGATATATCATGACTGCCATAATTTGTAAGATGACGGGCGTAGCCTTGCGCGTGTCATATATATATATAGATATATATATATAATATATATATATATATATATGTATATATATATGTATATATTATATATATCATATATATACATGTATATGTGTATATATATATATAAATATATATATATATGTATGTATATATATATATATATATATATATAATATATATATATATATATATATAATATATATATATATATATATATATATATATATATATATATATATAACTCCTCAATGGCCGTTCTTAGGGCCCTGTAAGCTAAAATTTAAGAGAAAAAAAATGGCCAAAATAAAATAAAAGTGATTGACTGACAAAAAAACTTAAATAACAAAAAAATATTAAATTATGCAATGGCTTAAAATAAAAGAAAACTTATCTGAATGGGAATTTATGGGGGCTCGTGTCTTCTTCTATAATAAAGCTATCTTCGGGTATCTGGAGAGACACCATTTTAGCTCAGGAGTGCTTCTTCATGGTCTTTCAGATTGTAACCGTAGCAGGCGTCAATAGAGTGGTAAGTCAGCGTGTCCGTAAGCGAGTCGGCGAGAGAGTCCTCTTATTTTTCGTGTCCATCCGTGACGTTTTTGGTGCCCAATAGCCGTGTAATAATCAGGAGCCGCATTTATTTACTGTACATGTGAACCTGGGTAGGATTCATCCAGGCAGAGGGACTTATGTTTCAACAACAATTTCCTGTCATTGAGAAATTTAGTAATCTCGACTAAGTTCTATAGACAACTTCCGGTGACTCAGCAGCCTCTTGCGCATATGGTTTTCTTTATATGAAAAAAGACCTATTTCAAGTGTAATACAAAGAGAAGTGTTTCATATGACATGTCCTCAAAAGGTTAATTATACCAACAGTAAACTACAGGAAAATGTAAATGAAACGTTACGGCCATTACGATCGGAATCTCCCGCTTTACTAAGTTCCATCGACTGATCACGCACCATTTGATAATTCGGATTTTATTTTTTCTTCAAAATTCTTGCGTACTTCCAAAACATCAAGAAAAAAAAGAGAAAGACATATTGATGCAGGAGACATTTTTTGTCAGAAAAGAAACATTAAGATATACGTAAAACCGTTAATGTCATCGGAGAACCCGAGTGGAATGTTATAGAAGATAAGATGGCGATTGCAATTTTATCGTCTGCGAAGGAGATCGATAAAATAGGTTATTTTCCGGTCCCCATATTTTGAATATTGTTGATATTGAAAGTCGTAAAATGGACAAAAAAAACTTCGTACCAAGTTAGTCGGGACATTTACAAAGCTTCGCGCTGGGAATGTGGGATAACGTTTGGCGTCAACTTTTCCAGGATTAATGCATATTCTAATGAACATGATGATATATATATATATATATATATATATATATATATATATATATATATATATATATATATATATATATATATACGATTGTACACCTGAAAAATAAATGCTAAGAAATTATTATATATAAATATATAAACTCTGTTTGATCAAAAAGAAGGGATTCTGTCAAACTAAGTCTTAAATCACAGGTTTTTTCCCCCTAGTTTGTTAAAAATTAGCATCTGAAATATGAGGAATACGATAAGTAATCTTAACCAATGTTATGCAACTGATAAGAGTTATAAAAGCGTGTATTAATCACGATTACTTTAAAATAATTTCGCGCTGACAGTAGGGAATTCGAACGGGGAAAAAAACTAGAAAACTTTCCTAGTTAAATAAAATTTTATGGTGTGTGGTGAGATTAAACACATTACATAATTGAATGACAGAATGAATTTAGGAAGCTTTGCTGCATATTAATTCACAATGGCAAAGCAGTCGTAGCCCATTCCCAGAACTTTATTCAGCTATAGCATTACGAAGACAGATTAACAGCAGTGGACACCGCACTTGTGAAGACGTGCGAATGCAGGACGACACTCAGAAGCCCTGAACTTACATATCGGCCAAAAGTTACAAGTGCAGAAGTGTCTTCCTTTCAGGACCGGGCGATAGCAGAATACTTAAGGTACTGGCTTTCCTTACCAGGGTTCAAGACCCCACTCTTGACATGGACGTTTGTAGCAGTTCGGAATCGGCTTTAAGCAGTTTAATTAGCCTTCGGGTTGGAAAAATTGACCAATCCAAACCAATCCAATCCATACCGACGGTATATGAAATGGACATTTCCCTGTTTCATCTCCAGGGATAGATTTTTTTTATTGGATAAAATTAATCCCGTGGTCTATACCCTCGTAGTGTATAGTTCATGTGGTTTCAATTTATGGTGAAATACTCCAGATTCGGGCAGAGAGGGTGAGTAACTATTTGAAAAAAGGCCTTATTTATTATAACAAACTTAATGAGGCCTACGGTTTCAGACCATATATGGTAATGTTATTGGGAGTTAGATATATTGAGGACTTGCGTAGTGACCGGAACGTGCCTTAAAAGCAAATATCATTTATCAATTAAGGTAATTCTATATCGTGTTCTGGATAAGGGGTTGTGCTTTGTTGAAAAAGTGAATTTGGACTACATTCATATATATATATATATATATATATATATATATATATATATATATATATATATATATATTATATATTATATATATATATATATATGTAGGTATATAGTATATATGTATATATATATATAGATATTATATATTATATATAAATTATATACATATATATATGTATATATATAATGTTATATATATGTATATAGTAGGGTATATATGTATGTATATATATAGTATATGTATATATGTATATGTATATATATATATACATATATATATAATTATATTATATATATATATTATATATATATATATATATATAATATATTATATAATATATATAATATATATATATATATAAGGTTCTAGGAGCATTTTTACATAACCTAAAACGTATCCAAGTTGTTCATCGAAAATCCAAAATTTACAACATAACGTATCTCAAAATTTACGACTAAGAATTACCCCTACACATTCTTTCAGAAGCGATCAGCTGAACATTTTCCGTTCGATTATAAAAGAGTCCAAATGTGCTATTGCGTATGCATTCATGGACTCGAAAAATGTTCGAAAACGGCGTACTGAGTGAGTTCGCATAGCTTTCTGTGAAAGAATCCGGAGATATATTCCAAACAGTAACTGTCAACATGCGCCCCTCTTGAATCGGAATGTGAAATACTGTGGCGATTTCGATTTAATCGTCTGTGGGGAGAATCGATAACTTTTTGAGTTTGACGATAAGTAAGAAATATAATAAATGTTATGTGTATAGTAATTTATGCTTCTTTATTCATATAGTTATTTTCAAACACGCAAGAAGATTCAAGTGTTGATATTACTTCATGGGGATGGGGAGAGGGAATGATAACTGCGCGTCTTTGAGGATTCAAGGAAATATTCTTACCGTTCCCGTCATCGAAATATTGAAAAATATTTTCTTTATTGCCTTCGAAAATATGGAGCATGAAATTTTAAATCAATTTCTTTTAATTCTTGAAAACTTATGTTTTTACTATTTGTAGCTAAATTAAAACGATCAGAATGGAAATTGTTAGAAATCTATATACTAGCTTAATACCCGTGCTTCGCTACGGTGTACATTCAAATTAAATACAACGGTCATTGTATGCAATTAATGCCAAAAAAAGCAAAAATATATTATAAAAAATCGTAACGAATATTTTTATAGACAAAATAATGTAGAAGACAATATTCAAATTAAATAAAACGGTCAATGCATGCAATTAATTCGTATGTTTAATATCCATAAAACATACTAATTGAATTAAATTCTTAAAATACTTCCATCTCAATTAGCCTAGTGGTTAAATTTTATCTTTTACCCTATTTCAATTTTTTGTCACTTTATTTCGTTGTTATGTACGTGACGCAAAATTAATTTAAAGTATCACAAAAAGAAAAGAAATCCTATGATCAGCATTTAATAGATTAAATTCTAAAAATTAATCTTTAAAAATTCACCAAAAATCAGAAAATGGAGGTAATGTTTCGAAAAGATTTCAGTTTAAAGGAATTTTTATGATCTTTCTTGTGATATAAATTTTATAACCATCAAATTATTATTTTAAATGCAAACTTAAAATAAGTTACAAAGAAGCTTAAAAATTTAACTTTTAAAAATCTAAAAGAAGAATTTTTCAGAAATATTCTTAATGAACCCTACACTATAAGAAGAATCGCCATGCAAATTTTAGCCCTTTGGGTCCAGCGGTTTGGTCTGTGCGTTTTTCTCAGTCAGTCAGTCACGGAACTGTTTTATATAGTATATGCTAAATAAATGTATGTATGTATTTATGTTCCAGCATAACCAGGAACGCCTGGAGCAAATGCAACCAAAATGGTACTCAATATGACTTCAAATCCAGGAAAAAATACTGTGGAGATAAGGCACCCCTAGCACATCGAGGGGTGGGTTTGGAAGGGGTGACACGTAAAAATAATCACAAACGACTGATATTAGTGTCAAATCCATTGTTATCGAGGTTGCTGAGATGAATAGTGACCCTCAGATTCTCGATGTCGTTTAAGTACAAGTTCAGAAGGGGGGAGAAAGGGTGAAAAATAAAATGTCCAAAATTAACGAGAGTAGTGTCGAATCCATAATTTTTGAGGTCGCTGAGATGAATGGTGACACTCCCGATGCCGTTTAAGTTTAAGTAATCGGCATGGGGTGTGTGAAAAGGGGTGAAATATGAACTGTTTAAAATGACCCAGATAAACCGAAATGTCCAAAATACCCGAGCAACGCTGGGCAAACGGCTAGTTACCTATATTTAGATGTCACAGATCATCAATTTTGTTGTAAATTACTGTAAATATTCTAAACGTTTGTGAATTTTCTTTATTTCTCCCTGATTTATATTTATTTTGCGATAAATGCCGTTTATTTACTGTCAGTGAACGTTAGACTTTATACGTAACCCCTTGGCGATATTTTCGAGAATTTTGGCGAGCTTGGTGAAAAAGTTGACATTTTTATTTTTTTTCTGAGAAATCAATAACATTTCCCTAGGTGGCGTGGTCATCGGCTGCTGGAATTTTCCATCTTTAGAACAATCGAGTATGTCGCCAAAGGTACATGAGCATCCCAAACTCAGTTTTTAAAGTTGTAATTAATTTATTATAAACTGAAGCTCAGTCGCTCAGTGGGATTCGTAGGCCTTTTCTTTTCCTCTTTTTTTTAATGTGTGTATTGTAGTGTAATGAAAGTATGGGGTTATTTTCCCCAAGACCTCACAGGGTGCACGACACACATCTGTATGCTTATCGGGATACCATTTTCCAGTTCCCATCGTTTGAACACGCGGTTGGTTTCCGAGCGGATTAAAAAACGGTACCAGCAAATGCAGCCAGAATTTTTAGCCTGAAAGTTTAGCCCAGGAATATCGGGTTCCTGAGCAATATGTAGGAATATCTGTTTTGAAAAACAGAAACGTCTCCCATCGCCGCGTAAAACTGTCTTTTTTAGCATTTGCTTCATGTGAGTTTGACAGCGGAGCGCAATAAAGATGACGGGGATATTCGTAGATTAGAAGAATTGTCACCAACTAATCCGCCGGCTACCGCTCTGGGAATTTCAAGACATGCCGTCAAAGAAAAGACCTGAGATACAGGCGGAGACTTGGTGATTTCTAAAGAGATCCCTCATGTAACGGCCGGATAGGCGGACGTGGTTTTTGAGCTCCTGTTTTGAGACTCGTGCGTCTAAATCTGCACTTAAGATAAAATTTAATTGATTATGTTGTACTTGTTTAATGTTAATTTTTTTGTTAATAAATGTTAAGCTTTTGTTTTAAGATGTGGCCTTATCCTTACAATTAGAAATCTGTCTTTCTTGGTCCCGAATTTAGTAATTTTTAAAAAGCCTGAGAGAACAGACTACCTACCTATTACGATGTCACAGTATTATCTGATTTTTTTGACTGTGTGTGTCAAATCTGAAGTCTTTTAATTTTGCTGTAGTTCTAAGAGATTGTTTGCACTATTTGTGATCTTAAAGACCGGAAAGGTAATAAAATTTTGACACTGCTATTTGGAGTCGTCATTCGCAAATATCGCCTGACGTTATGTTTTATTTAATAGAACCGGCATATTTTAACAATCGTCCGGTTACATGGCAGCACAGTCCAACTGTATATCATATCAGGGTTGTTCGTTTTGGCTTGGTTTGTATGTTAGGTTTTAAAATATCTAACAAATGAATTAATTATTCTGAAGTTCGAAGATTACAGCATGTAGTCTAAGCTCAAAATATATGGTGATAATACACTACCAAAACTAAAAAATGCCCCAAAATAAGAAATTTGATTTCTCTAATGCGAGATAACGATATCTATCTAAGATCAGAGGTTTCTAAAGCTAATCGATTTAACTAATATTATAATAGTGATAATGGTAATACTTTATTATTAAAATATTAAACATGGGGATTTTGGAAAGGCTTTTCAATTTTCTAGGAAAACCTTTCCTTTTAATTACTAATATAATAGTTATAATGGTAATACTTTATTTAAAATATTAAAACAGGGGGATTTTGGAAAGGCTTTTCAATTTCCTAGTAAACCTTACCTTTTAATTAATATAATAGTTATAATGGTAATACTTTATAATTAAAATATTAAAACAGGGTTATTTTAGAAAGGTTTTTCAATTTTCTAGAAAAACCTTTCATTTTAATTAATAACATAATAGTTATAATGAAATACTTTATAACTGAAGTATTAAAACAGGATGATTTTGGAGAAGCTTTTCCATTTTCTAGAATCGAACAAGGAAACTTACTGAAAAGATTACATTGGAACAAAGTAATTATTTTTGGAATGTTCCTATTTGATGAAAAGTGTTTTGTCCGACATACGAACATCCTAGAAGGATTATTCCCAACTTCCCTTGAAGTTACAACTAAGGAGAATGATGAAAATAACAACTTAAATTATTGATTTCGGTGAACAAGATTGGAAACTGGAAAACGAGCTTTAGAAAAATGGGTTAGAAAGTAAGAATATGCAATACCTCGCATATTGCTATGTCAGGTGCCACAAAATTATATTGAAATCACACAGTAAGAGAAAACGAGAGATTGGAGTGAGACAGTAATTGAAGAATTTTTCTCGAATGAACGATGCAAAAATATATTTAAAAAAGTAACTCAGTTTTCAATACTACGTAGTGGCGAATTCACACTTAACATTAAATTTGCAACATTTATTTTGAATTGCAATAAATTACTGCTCACTGTTATCGAGGGGTATTATTTATCCCTTAATCAAATGATTAAGGAATAAATAATTATATTTATAATATATATATATATAATATATATATATATATATAACACTATATATATATATATGTGTGTGTGTGTGTAAGGAATTAATTAGGAAAAGAACAATAATTAATAATTTACAGAAGGCTTCAAAATAACTAATTTCTAACGTTAAAAGCCATGATTATTCAGAGTCAATCAGATTACACGCGTCTACGAATGCATAGACTATACGAGTTATTAATAGAGTTTGATGGCCTTGGGGAGAATCAAGAAAGGAGAATCGCAGGCATTCATTGCGTGGGGAGTTGTTTTAGAGTTTAGACTGGGTTTCGCATGAAAATTAATTGCAATCTCAGCAAAAGATTCTTCTCGAACATTCGGCAGACGTCAATGAGCATACGCTATAAGTTTAGACGCCTTGAGGAACAATAGAGTTTTCGGCAGAGCGGGATTAGCATTTCGATTGAGCGGTCACGCGTCACGAGGGTGAGATGATTACTTGGAAAAATAAATTATGTGCGGATTGAATTCGAGGGTAGTTAATTAATAGTTGGAATAGACGTTTTGGATATAATTAAATTGTAATCATTTACCACGGCCTATGTTTATTGACTGCAATATTATTAGTAAGTATTAGGGAGTAATTAAGAGGGATCTACGATATAAAGAGCACGCTTCGAGCCGGCATTTAGGCAGGCTTGTCATATATATATATATATATACATATATATATATATATATATATATATATATATATATATATATATATATATATATATATATATATAATATATATATATATATATATATATTATATATATATGATGATGATGCCAGGTATAAAGGGCTTAATTCAAAAACAGTGATTTTTCAGTGGAAGGATTTTAATTTTTGAACACTTTTCCAAAAAAATTATGATGACTTAAAGAGCGATATTTTAGTTTGTTATACAAATCTATAATATCGTTTTCGATTAATGTGCAATTAATTGTTTACTGCTATATTTAAATAATGTTTTGCACTTTTGTTTAATTTTGAGTGCTGACTTAAGTCCTTTATACTAAATGTTATTTGACTTATGCCCTTTTGACTACAAATACTTTTCCATTTCCTTTTACTTTTTACTTTTTAACTAAAACTATTGTAAAGGATTTTTGTCACAGAAATTAATTAAAATTCATATGATTTTTATCAAATTTAATTCATATGATCATTTAAACATGAGTTTTGTCGCCCAGTGGCTAAGTGGTTAAAGGCAGCAGCCTACCACGCCGGGGGTGCGGGTTCGATTCCCGCATAAGACTTGGCTGTATTCTGGGGAACCGGTCAGTCTTCCGCCTGCAAATGGAGCCCCGTCTAGAAAGGGAAGCTGCAACCCATCGTCCATCGCCGGTGTCATCGTTTGTCAATAAAAAATTCTTCTGTGATTGTGTCATTTGTCTGTTTCTATGTCTTGTATTCATATGTACACCGGACTGGGGTGTAATGTCGTCATCCCCCAGGGACATTAGCCACACACACACACAAACTTGAGTTTTATTTAAAGCATTAATGTTACCAACATTATGTAAAATAATTTATATTATATATATATATATATGTGTGTGTGTGTGTGTGTATACATATATACAGTGGCTCCCAAAAGTGTGCGTACACTTACGATTTTCAATGAAATAGGGGTCTATCCATTGATTAAAATGAATATTTCAGAATGGGTATTTAATAATGAGATCTATAATCTATTCTTAAAAAAAACTACATGAAATATTTTGAAAACATAGTAAAACTTTATTTTTAAGAAACCAACAATCCAAAGTAACAAAAACTTTATCCCAAAAGTCATCGTACACTTGTAAAAAATCTCTACATATTAGTAAATATTCTAATTTTTCGTTAAATTAATATTTAGTAGGATATCCTTTAGCATCCACAAGAGCTTTTAAACGTCTGGAAATAGATTGCTTTAGTTCTTTTGTAATTTTTGCATCAATGTTCATCCATTCTTCCATCATAATTGTTTTTAGTTCGCTTTTCGTGTGAATGTCGTGTTTTCGTACTCGAACCTACAGTTCTCTCCAAATATGTTCTATTGGGTTTAAATCTGGCGATTGAGGTGGTGTTTTCAAAACTTGTGGAGAATTATAGAGACACCAGATGCGAACGTTGAGAGCCGTGTGCTTAGGATCGTTATCTTGATAAAAAACAAAGTTGTTTCCAATACCGAAATTTTGAGCTGATAATTTTAAATTGTCTCTTAAAATATTTATAAAAAACAGCATGATTCATTATGCCATCAATAAATACCAAATTTCCTAGTCCTGATGCGACATGCACCCCCACACAAGGATACCTCCACCGGCATGCTTAACTGTTCCTACTAAGTTCTTGGGATTAAGTTCCTCATTTTTTTCTTCTCCATACAATTATACTTCCATCAGTACCAAAAATGTTCATCGGCAAATAAGACATTATTCCAATAGGTTTGGGATTTATTTATCATTGATAGTGCGAAGGGAAGCCTAAACTTTCTGTTTTTCTCACTCACAAAAAATTTTCTATGGGCAGAACGCCCATGTAATCCAGCTGTTCTGAGAACGCTTCAAAAAATTTCAGGTGAAATTGAAGTAGAAAATGTTTCATTGAATTCTGCAGAAACTTTTACAGCACTCAAATGTGAATTTTCAGAAATTTTCTAATTAAAATCTGATCACGTTTTGTTAACTTTGCCGGACGGTCTTTTCTTATTGTTTTCGATCCAATTTTCTTATTTAAAGCGTTTTTTCACATACTGCACAGTAGAATGGGATAAATTAAATAATTTAGCAATATTCCGAACTGATTTACCACTACTATGATGAAAAATAATCAATTTTCGAATGCTGTTTATTGTTTCTTTACGACTAAGAGCCATTTTTAAATAATAAATAGAATATTACGGAGTAGGCAAGCAAAAATTAAAGCCAAACGATATTTTAAATGCCACCACAATTCAAATAAAAATAAAGCGCCAGACGATAATTTTTAATTATGAATTTATCCGAAAATATTTCAGTGTACGATGACTTTTGTAAGATAAAGTTTTTGTTTACTGGTTTCTTAAAAATAAAGTTTTACTATGTTTTCAAAATATGTCATGTAGTTTTGTTACAAATAGATTATAGATGTTATTATTAAATACCCATTCTGAAATATTCATTTTAATTAATTAATAGACCCCTACTTCATTGAAATTCGTAAGTGTACGAAAACTTTTGGGAGCCACTGTATAGGTATTAATCGGATATTTTTTGCATTCTGTAAAAGAAAAACTGTTCATAATTTTGAGTTATTGAAATTTAAATTTTGTGAAAAATGTATTATGCAGGGAAACTCCTCTATGGTTGCCAGTCATAGTTTTGAATAAAACGGCCGTTTTGAGGGATTGCCATCGAATAGAGATTCTTTTTCCCTGACATGGGCTCTATGTAGTCCTAATCAACGGTTCTGATCACAATATGGCCGTTTAGAGAGGTGACAGTCGAATAGGGATGGCCGGCTAGAGAAATTTCACTGTACTGTGTTTTAAACGCAAATAATTTCATTTCCTTCATGATATTTCTATAAAAAGAATCAGATAGAAGCGTAAAAAAAAATTCTTTATTACGGAGTACAGTTAAAATAAAAATATTTGAGTCCAAGTCGACTATCACTGCCAAAAATTTTCCCATAAGTTAACATTGATCTGAGCGAATTCCTTATGCCTACTATCTAGCAGCCTTGACGTCAAAAAATGTTAATACGATTTCAAACAACATATCTTCAATTCTTGCAAGCGAATCAATATTTAAGTGTAATAATAAAATTTTCTTCATTTAGTGCGCTACGCCAGACTGGTGATTAATCAAGCTCGTATAAAGGACTTTCTCTACCTCTGCGTGGAATATTTCAATTTGTTGGTGTGTTGAGGCAACCTTCGGCAGACAGCTTCAAACGGCACTTATAGTTAAAGGATTTTGAGACTTTATATACGTATTTACCCGTCACTAGGAAGGGGAAACATTAATTTTCTATGCATAAATATTGCCTTACAAAAATATAGCAAGCAGTACATTCTCAAAATCTATGGCCAAAGTAACGTTATTTATGCGATATGATATCAGAAACTTTCAGGACCCTGTTTCATTTGCCTGTGTTGGATATTAATAAAGAAGATACATGAGTAAAGGAAACTTTTTCGCTTATATCGGTGTTAGCGTATCTCGGATGCGACTAGGCTGTTATTCAAATATTTGAAATCTATAAGTGTCGGGTTATTCTTGCTTGGGTAGAAGAATGGTTTATATAAATTGTCTTTTTCGGTAGGAATGCTTTGAAATGCTTGCATTGATTTACTTCATTTTTTTAACTTCTCAGCTTCACACACACACATATATATTTTTATATGTATGTATGTGTATGATATATAGTATGTATGTATGTAGGTATGTATGTATGTATGATATATATATATATCTATATATATATATATATATATATATATATATATATATACATATAATACATACATACATACATACATATATATATACATATTACATACTACATACATACATACATACATACATACACACACATATATATATGTATGTGTATATACACATATATATTTATATAGGTGTGTGTGTGTGAAGCTGAGAAGTTAAAAAATGAAGTAAATCAATGAAAGCATTTCAAAACATTCCTACCGAAAAAGACAATTTTAGATAAAACCATGAGGACCAAGCATGCTTGGGAACTTAACTCTGGGGGTCCCAAGTCAGGTTGACCACCTGACTGAGACATATGCTGTATGGCACCCCAAGCACCAAGGTCAAGAAAGCGGAGAAGGGTACCGCCGGCCCTGGTCCACATCGGACTGTTGCGCCGTGAGTTTTTATATATATATATATATATATATATATATATATATATATATATATTCAGATGGTGGACAAAATAATACGAACACCTGTGAAATAATGGAAAATCTTTATTAGTAGGGGGTTGGACCACCCTTTGACTGAAGTACAGATTTAATGCGATGTGGGATAGATGCATAAAGGTCATGGACAATATTTAAAGGAATATTAAGCCATTCCTCCTGCAGAGCGGTCTCTAATTCCGAAAGTCCGGATGGAGGTGGGAATCGAGAACGAAGTTTGGACTCCAAATATTGCCATAAATGTTCAATAATATTCAAGTCCGGAGACTGAGGGGGGCCAGGCGATATGTTCAACTGCATCGTCATGCTCTTCGAACCATTCTTGAACACACCTAGCAGTGTGGATAGGGGCATTGTCGTCTTGAAACAGCGGTCGCTCTCAGGGAATACAGTCTGGCCACTGTTGTGCTTTGAAGACGTCGTCTTACCCTCTTTCGTGTACGCTGTCATAACGGCTGATACCGTACTCCTTGCAAACCCGAAAATGTTTTCTGTTTCCGTAACCGATGCTCCACGTAAACGTGCTCCAACTATCATTCCTCTTTGGAACTCTGACAGGTCTGACATTTCAACTTATCACAGACAGTTCGATAGAAGCATGCAACGTAGGTGACTGCTGTTGAGAGACTGATACCTTCCTCTTCACGCTCACTAGGTGGCAGACTTCTGTTGCAGGTGGCAAGGCTGTACTGCAGGTGTGAAATACGTCATACTTTTTCACAGGTGTTCGTATTATTTTGTACTCCATCTGTATATATAGGTATGCATGTATGTATATATATATATATATATATATATATCTATATATTATAATATAGATATATTAATATATATATATATATATATATATATGTGTGTGTGTGTGTGTGGGCTTGGTGGCCCGGTTGGCAAAGGCGTCGAGCCAGTGATCTGAGGGTTGCAGGTTCGAGGTCGGTCGCTAACAAAATCCACCGCCGTGTTCACTAAGGGTGGCCGGGGCACGTAAAATAGGGCGTGGCTGCAATGTCCTTCAAGTTCTCAAATTTACCTCTGGAGGTTCCGGGTCAAGTGTACCGGTCTCGTCAATTGACTCGGTTCAAAATTACGGGACCGGCCTATAGGGGGGTAATGCTGGTCCACCTATACGGTGATCCCATAAAAGTGGTCAGCAAAACAGCGATTCAGATGACGGTAAGGAATAAGTGCAAGTAACTGGTCTTCGCATTGGAGAAGAAGATATATATATATATATATATATATACTATATTATACGTGTGTGTGGTTAGTTAGTTATTTTCACGAACGCATATTTTAAATTCTTATACTACCCTATACTAACTTTTTAATGCTCTTTTGTATGGGAATGCTCAAATTCTATAAAATTGCCATTTATTGTCAGACACTGTAAAAAACAATATACGCCTCTTTACCTTGTATATAGTAACAATGTCCTGTTGGAAATAACAACTCGCTAGCAGAACGCAGAAACTCTCTGGACTATTTCACCATATATTGAAATCACTTGAAAAACACGATCATATAGATCACTTGATTAATTCTAACTAGTTAAATAATTCTAATCCTGGTGGTGAAACGGGGAAATGTTCATTTTTATATACGCCTGAGTGGAAGACATTTCTGATTTGGTAACTTATCGGCTAACTTTTAAGGCCAAGACGCGCGTTGCGTCTTCCCTTTCCGCTCTCCGGCTAAGTCCGGCAGTATTCTTCTTTTCTATCGACTTGTAAAGCCACTATTTCTAATGGAATCTGTCTTCATGATGCTTCAACTGAAATAAAGTTTTTGTTTTGTAAGTGATGCCCCGTGACCGACAGTATACTGTCAGTTCAAGTCCATAACGGCTATTGGGCGAAGTGGTGCGGCTCCGATTTTAATAGCACCACAAGGGTTGGAGTCCCACTTGGCTAAAGGACCGGTCCCGTAATTTTGAACGGAGACAAGTGACGACTCCGCACCTCCAGAGGTAAATTTGAGAACTTGGAGGACATTGCAGCCACGAAAGATTTTTCGTGCACCAGCCGCTATTTCTGTACACGGCAGTGGATTTGTATGCGACCGGCATCGAACCACATACGTTTAGATCACTGGCTCGCTGCCTCTACCAACTTGGCCACCGCGCCTGAAATAAAGTTAATTGGACGACTGCGTCTGTGCTCTCTTTACATTTCTGTGTATCCACGACTGAGTTTCCATTATTTTAGGTATGGCATTACTTACTTACACACACACGCACATATATATATATATATATAATTTTGACCGAGCAACCCCAGGGGCGGGCATCTGGGGGATCGTACCCTCTCCCACCCTCTTTGACCTTCATAGAGGGACTCTCTAGGCTACGGATTTAATGTGCCCCTATCCGGCCTAGACACGGAGCCAGAAATATTTTTTTATTCAGTGGTACCAATACTTGTCATTAGGGAAATTTGTTACGAATATAAAAAGTTACTAGTTGGTACTCGTCAAAACATGACGGCTAGATAGTAAATAAATGTACTAATGCACAAATTATACTCAACACATCATTGCCAAATGTTGAAAATCATAATAATGCGCAGAAACAAATTAATGTGTTTAAGCTGCCTCGTGCTTAGTGAGTATCTAAATCCAGACTTAAAAATGTCACTGAGCATGCGAAAAAGCAATTTTTTTTTTTAAATTGTAAATTATCGCTGATTAAACAGCACGAAATAAACAATTTCCGCCAGGTTTAATTTTATATTTCATAAACATAATCATCATAAAAATGGCAGAGTGAGATCTACAGAGACTCCTTTGACTAAACGTGTTTATCATTAAAACATATCACTGAGCATGCGCAGAAACAGTGAGTTTCTAAAAGCCAGATTTAAACATACCACTGAGCATGCGCAGAAATCAATTTTCGATTATAAATTTTATCACTAATTAATAGAAATTGCGATTACAAAAACCAAATTTGACAAATCTACAGATTAAAATCATTCGTTTAAGACCAAAATGAAGTAAATTGATGCAGTAGTTTTCTCTCACGGACTGCCCAAAAATTCGACATAGCAACTTAAATTTATAGATGGGCCAGTCAAACGTTTTGAGATTAAAAATTTAAAATAAAATCTAATCGTGGAAGTTAATCTATTTAGCTTGTGATAAAATTATATATAGGTATGAAAGATAAGAAAAGTAAGATAGAAATTTTAACGTTCTGTTTGTGCATGAGTCACTCTAAGGCTGTTAATTAACCCATAGTATGTATCGCATTTCTTTCAATGCAGGTGAGAAAGGAGAGAGAGTCCTTTATCTCTATTGATTTTCAGTTATTTACATAAAAGCCCTGCTCTTCCTTTCGTATAGATTTCCAATGCCTATTATGGCCGTGCGAAGGGTTCTCAACTCGTTTTAATTCCTGCTCTTGACTTCTGAATAGATCGAAGATCACAGTTCTAGATAAACTTGGAAATTTAATTTTTCATTCTTTGAAAAGAAAAACGCTTTTCTCGGTCGGCAAGTCTATTTTTACTCCAAGTGAAAGTAGAACGTCTAATATATCCTTTTTTAGCCACGAGCTACTGCAAGTGCATAACTCTGTGTGAGAGAAAAGAACTTTTGAACTCGCTTTCGCGAAAAATGGTGCTTGGTTGCAGTTTCCGGCCTTTTACATAAAATATTGCGTGAAAATATTGGACCCAGGTCTTTTTTTTGGTGTTTATGTTCGAGAGCTAGTTAGGTAGTAAATAATCTAGATTAGACTTCAGAGCTGCTGATCTGCCATCTTGTTTAAGTTTGAAAATGTTTAAAATTCAATCAAGATTATATATATAATATATATATAATTATATATATATATATATTATAATATATATATATATTATATATATTTATATATATATATATAATATAGATTATATATATAATATATATATATAATATATAACAGGTTGATTTTTATTAAACTGACACTACTCAGAACCACCTGTATCGCGATCTATCAGCCGGAATACCACCAAAATTGATATAGGGACTAAGGACGACATAGGTTTTCATGAAAAAAAAATTAGTACCAAAAGTCGGAATATATGGCAAGGAATATAGGGGAATATATGGCACTGTTGTTGTCGGCGCACAAGATAATTTGCATAAAACACAAGTAATACATCAAAATGCAAATTCATGACTGCATAGACGCCACCAGCGCCAGTATTTTGGGCTATAAAGATCAGAGCGGAATCTGTTGCGCCATCACTTTACAGAAGAAAGGGTCATCAGTCGCTTTTTTCCATTTGCATGGCCACCTCACTCCCCAGACCTAACCCATGTGACTTCTTTCTGTGGGGTTATTTAATATCCAAGGTGTATCTTGGTGAGCCTCTAACTTGGCGGCCTAAGGTCAACATATCCGGACTGTGATGAACATTCCTAGTGGCCATGTACGCTAGGCAGTTGAGAACGTAGTGTTCAGATGCAATGTGTCTCCACCAGGTCTGTGGCAACATTGAAGGAGGGAGAAGTAAATTTGCTACATAAAGCGATGTTCCAGTGGAATTTTTTTGTTATTCATTTGTCTTCTAATAACAAATTTTTCGGTATTCACTCCTTATCTTTATAGCCCGAAATAATGGCGCTGCTGTCGACTCTACGCAGTTATGAATTTGGTATTTCGCTGTTTTACTTGTATTTGTGCTAATTCTCGGGTGCACCGACAACAAGAGTGCCATATCTTCCCCTAATCGGCGACTTTGGAACTTTTTAATGTTTTTCCCACGGAAGCTCTTCCATGTCGTCCTTATTGCCCATAATCCATTTGGTGGTGAATTCTGGTTCATAGATCGTGCTTACAGATGTCTCTGAGTAGTGTCAGTTTAATAAAATCCCCCTGTATCTGTAGGTCCCCTGCGGGTATCTGTAGTAGTACTATAATATATATATTAAATAATATATATAGATAATAGATATATATATTATATTATATATATATATATAATATATATATACTACCAGAAAACCCGCACTTCGCTAAAGAGATACATCAAATTAAACACAACGGTCAATGTATGCAATTAATGCCAAATAATAAATAAATAATATAAATATATATATATATTATATATATATATATATATATTATATATATTATTTATTTATAAATACGACGATCAAGTGCATACAATTGATGTAAAAAACCAAAAAAATATTTTATAATAAATTGTAAGGGATATTTTTATAGACAAAATACTGTAGAAGAAAAAATATTCAAATTAAATGTAATAGTACATATTAAAGAATATAGTACAGTTTAATGTAGTACAGTTTGAGGATCATAATACCTTTTATTGTATTTAATATTTTTTGGATAATGTGCAATCGTCTGCCGCATTAGAAAGACAAAAAATTTTTATTTGTGTTATTTAGTTGTTATGCACTTGACGACGAATTTATTTAAAGTACCAGAAATAGAAATCCGTGAGTCTGAGTATAATAAATTAATATAAAAATTAATATTTAAAATTCACAAAATAAGAAAGATGGAGGGTAAAGATTCGAAAAAGATCTCATTGTAAAGGAATTTTTATGATCTTTCTCGTGATATAATTTTATACCCTCAAATTTTTATTTTAAATGCAAACTTAAAAAAAGTTACTAAGACAGCTTAAAAATTTAATTTAAAAAAACCTAACAAGAATTTTTCAAAAATCTTTCTTTGTGCACCCCTACACTATAAGAAGAATCGCTATGCAAAATTTCAGCCCTGTAGGTCCAGCGGTTTGGCCTGTGCGTTGTATGTCAGTCAGTTACGGAACTGTTTTATATATATAGATAAATATAAATATATATATATATATATATATATATATATATATATATATATATATATATATATATATTATATATATATACTGATGCAACATTTCTATTTGAAAAAATATCGTTTGTATTTATACTGCGAATTAAGCGAAAACTTGAAAGAAAAGAATCATGTCCACCATAATGTTCGAACTACGAAAAAAAACCCTCCGAATTCCCTCCCATTTCACGTTACAGAAGGGAGAAGAAATTTTTAACTCTTCCTTTCGCGAAATGATTAAAAAAAAAACAAAAAAGTCCTGTTGACAAATACAAAGAAAGTTAAAGAATCGCAAAGATTAATTTAATTGCTCTCTCTCTCAGGAAGTTAAGTTTCCAAGCACAAATTGGACTTTCGGCCGCTCGAGTCCCCGTACCCACAATTCGTGGGAATTAACCATTTTCATTTCCGCCGGCAGACGTGGCTTGGCGACGAGATGAACCAGGAAGGGCGATAAACGGCGCTGAACTTTTGACTCGGCCGCAAATCCCCGGATTGCTTTCGCGGTTCTTCCGAGTGCCTGCAAAGTATTACAATCCTCAATACCCCAGAGAACGGCTCCGGGAGAATTGATAGCAAGCGCGGTTGATTTGCTGATGTTTCGTCATGTGTTGATGTTCGGAGAGGGACGTGCTTCAAGACTTTTAACTAGGGCGGTTAATTTTCTAAACATTCAATTATGAAAATGGTTTGCTTGAAGGAAGGGTACGGAGAAAAATTTCTTCTTCTCCCTGATACTTGTGAATGCGTGTTGAAATAGGAGAATTAATTAGAAAATAGTGAGGAATACAAAGATATTTTTCATTCAAAATATTGAGATATAGAATTTATATATATATATATATATATATATATATATATATATATATCGATCTATCGTTTTTCAAGGAACCGACTGAACTGAACGATAAATGCGGGAAAACGATCGATCGAGATTCCATATATATATATATATATAGATATATATATATATATATAGGAGAAGGTGAGATTATGGACCCCCCTTTTGTTTTTTGGCTCACTGTGATCATACCAAAGACTGATATTCATATTTTGGGGCTCTAACCTCTTCCATAACTCATCATCTAAACATCCTTAAGTGGATTTGCCGTTAAATCAAATTTTAAGATGTATACAATCACTAAGTGACAAAAGTCAAAACTTGCAGGTGACCCAAAGTGGAGGGTAATATGGACCCCCTTCTTTTTTTCCAAAAAACTCATTTATTTATTTAATAAACAGCCGGAAACTAAAAAGAGAAAAGTTTTCAAGGGAAAAAGTGAAAGAAAGATAATATATTATTAAACAGCTGGATCATCAAATATTATCTATATTTAAAAAAAACTTCAATTTTGGCGACAAAAGTCGCAAATATAAAACTCAGCTTCGGCTCCGGCGCACACAGAATGAGTCCAGTGTAGGCTCATCACACAACGAATCCAAAGTTCTCCTCATATGTCATCTTTGAATGCACCTTCACAGAAGATGCACGATGCTTCTTGCTGGTCTGGGCTATCTCTGTAAACATATGGGTGTGTATCTATCCAGAGGGATGAGCTCTTCCAATTGCTGTGGATGGGGCTCCATTCATAAGCTGATCCGTTAAGATTTTACGAGGAAATATCATCATTGGTGAAAAATATGTTCCCCCACCCCTCATGCAGCAAATCACAGTTACCAGAGAACCACGTTCAGCTGTAGTCAGAGCTCCCACCTGACGTTTTCTCATCAACCCGATGACCTGGGAAAACTTATGACTGAACCACACTTGAACCAGTCTCATCTACATTGAAAATTCGAGAAATGATTCCCAGAACACAAGCCTTCCAGCAAATAAAAATAACCTAGCCACCTACTCACGTGTGAATCCTTCTGCACGTGCATATGACGTCCCTGTAGGTTTTCTGATCGAAATTTGTCTGACGAGTGAGGAATCAGTTTAGCCAGTCTCTCTCTGCTGTTTCGTTTATGAAAGTGTGGGAGATATTATTGTGTTCAGCCAATTGGAACGCCAATACTCACATCTTGTCGAGTGAGACTGTAAAATACTGACTCCATCTCTAGCAAATAGGCCACTAACTCTTTTTCAGTGTAAACTGGTAAAACAGGCTTCTTCCCTAGTTTTTGTGCCATTGATGGCCGAATGGCTAGGGCACTGGCATGTGGTTCAGATCCTGTGGGTTTTTTATCCCACTGATGGCATGGATGTTTGTAGCCGCTCGGAATCGGCTTTAAACTGTAGGTCCCGGTCTAATTAGCCCTTGTATAACAAAAGTTGACCGTAGCGCTCCAAACCAAAAACAAACCCTAGTTTTCGTATAACCAAATCTGCTTATCCACTTGTGAAGCCAATAATCTCAAAGTTATTCTTGATACACCAAACACTCTGGAAGCCTCCTTTAGTCCCCATTTCGCCGCATCTAGCTTCTGATAGCCTCAACCATCTTCACCCTATCCCAACTTCTTCTGCGCACTACAAGCGTACTTGCTAGTGGAAGATTTTTTCTCAACTTGCATTCTTAGCTTCCAGAATACCGAAAAGGATTACAAAGCATGTAAATAAATGTATCACAATGAAATCATCTGTGGAATCCATTTTCTCACGGAAACATTATTATTACAGCATCGAAACCGGTGTTGGTAATATGGACCCGGGTCCATAATCCAGCGGCCCATGGGGTCCATATTTCAAACATCGCCATCTTGGAAACAAACTCGTTTCAACAATATGAATTACATCGAATTAATTTCGAACATGCTCAACAGGAACTTCATATTGTGTAGAATAAGGAACATGAATCAGTTTTTACAAAACATAGTAGTAGATATGTAAAATATTCACTTCTACTTTCCTCAGAAAAAATTTGAAAACTCGAAAAACAAACAATTGGCCACAGATAGTCATTCGCGAGTGTACTGGGGTCTATGACCTTGACTATCCATTGCAGCCACCTAGGGGCTCTAGATCACAGCTATAATTAGTGGCTGCACCTGCGCATAGGGCAGATATTAAGGGGGCCCATAATAAACGCAGGGTCCATAATCCCACCGTCTCCTATATATATATATATATATATATATATATATAATATATATAATATATATATATATATATTACCGGGTGGCCATAATTAAACTGACAGTGCTCACAGTGTTCTGTAGCGCGATCTATTTGCGAGAATGACGCCACATTTTGTAGGAAGATTAAACAAGACGGGGGACGAAGGATTCCGCGAAAAAATAAATTAGTTCCAAAAGTCACCGCTAGGGGAATATTTGGCGCTGTGTAATAGAAAATAGAGTGTTAACAAATGCAAATCAATACGGAAATTACCTTTTATTTTGCATTCAAATGAGGTTCAATAGGGCTGCCGTTGTTGTGGACCACATATTGCATTCTGTGCACAGTATGCACAACAGCAGAAAGTAACATGTCTGCAGGAATCTCC
This sequence comes from Dolomedes plantarius, assembly GCA_907164885.2. NCBI lineage: Eukaryota > Metazoa > Arthropoda > Arachnida > Araneae > Dolomedidae > Dolomedes > Dolomedes plantarius. Next base: position 75,296,431 of record OU015490.1, read on the forward strand.
CGTACAGTCCGTGATATGTTATCCTTCAACGTAGCCAGGTCCTGGACCACTCCTTGATAGACCTTGGACTTAAGGTAACCCCATAGCCAGAAGTCGCATGGGGTAAGATCAGGCGACCGAGGTGGCCATGCAGTTGGAAAGTAGCGGTTAATGACTCTTTCTGTTGTGAATTTCTGTCGTAGCAGCTGTTGCACCCGTACAGCAACGTGTGGAGGGGCTCCATCATGCATGAAAATGATTTCCCCCAGGCATTGTCTTTGCTGAAGTGACGGAATGACAAAGCTGTTCAACATGTGGCGATATTTCTCTCCGGTAACAGAACAGGTTTCCGGTCCTGCCGGGGTAATGTTCCCATAGAAGAATGGACCTACGATAAATTTTGCTGTGAACCCACACCGAACAGTTACCTTTGGTGAATGTAAGGGAATTTCTGTGCCGAATTTGGGATGACAATCATGTGGTGATTTGTCATCCCAAATTCGGCAGTTCTGGGTATTCACAGTTCCATGCAGGTAAAAGTGGACCTCGTCTCCCCATAAGATTTTCTACGGCCAAGCATCATCCACCTCCATTCTGGCAAGAAAGGTGAGAGCAAAAGTCAATCGCTTATCATGGTCGGGGTACAATAACTCCTGTACACGGCTGATCTTGTACGGATAGAAGTTGATAATCTTTCGTAAGATTTTCCATACCGTACTGTAAGGCATATCCATATTCCGAGCTAATCCACGAGCGCTAGAGGTGGCAGCAATATTGTCTGGTCCTCTGTCGACAATCGCCGTGGCAACTGCTTCGATTGTTTCCTGTGGTACAGGTTTTCGTCCTCTGCCTGACTGAACCTTCAGAGAACCTGTTTTCTCAAACGTCGCAACCATTGCTTTTAGCCCATTAACTGACACAGGACCGTTACCTTTACGCATTTTTTTGTGCGTTCTAAAAGCACGAAGGGTGGCTGACGCGTTGCACTGGTTGAGGTAAAAGAATTTGACCAGTAACGCACGCTCGACTAAAGAAGAGACATTGCACATAAACTTTCAATCCGATTGATTCGAAACGTAAGACATTGCCTTTTAAAACCCAAGCAGCTGGCACTGTGCCAATGGATGTAACGTGAAATTTGAATAAAGAACTTCTTCTTCTGCTCAGCGTACGTGATATTGCAGATCACGAGACTTTATCGGTGTTATGTAGATTTTACGCTTTTTTAAAAGTGTTGCCATATTGCACTTAAACTAAATAAGAAAATGTGCATAATAAAAGGTAATTTTATTCCGTATTAATTTGCATTTGTTAACACTCTATTTTCTATTACACAGCGCCAAATATTCCCCTAGCGGTGACTTTTGGAACTAATTTATTTTTTCGCGGAATCCTTCGTCCCCCGTCTTGTTTAATCTTCCTACAAAATGTGGCGTCATTCTCGCAATAGATCGCGCTACAGAACACTGTGAGCACTGTCAGTTTAATTATGGCCACCCGGTATATATATATATAATATGTATGTATGTATGTATGTATATATATATATATATATATATATATATATATATATATATGTGTGTGTGTGTGTGAGTGTGTGTGTGTGTGTATGTATGTATGTATCAGGAGATGGGCCAGGAAGGACCATAAACGACGCTGAAATTTCAACTCGTTTGCAAATCCCCGAATTGCTTTCGCAGTTCTTCCAAGTGCCTGAACAGTATTCCAACCCTTCGATACTGCAGAGAACGGCTCCAGGAGATCTGATATCAATTCGGTGAGGTGTCGTCAGGTGTTGATGTTGGGAGAGACTTTTAACCTCGAACGTACCGAGGTAACCGGTCAATTATGAAAATTGTTTGCTCCAAGTAAGGTTTGGACAGTTTTCATTTTCGGCTTATTACTTATGAAAGTATATATCATTGGTAAAATGTATCAGAAAATCGAAAGAGACACAAAGATTTTACATCCAGAATGTCGAGAAACAGATGTATAGAAATAACTTTTCTGCAAATTGAACTTTACGGCGATGGAAAAATTCCTCATTTTTCTAGTTTCGTTTCTCCCTAACTTTTTGAGTATTTAAAGACAATTATATGAACTTATAAATTATATGAACATATACGCAGGAGAAAAAAAATTCCTCAAGAAGTAATCTTTAATCCTCGATCTAAAGGCGCTCGTAAGGAAGCTGAGATTAGTACATTGTGAACGCAGTTAAATCTCATAGAATAATCTCTTTTGAATTTGAGTTCGATAATCTCTTTTGAGTTAATACACTAACTAAATCAATAAATATAGATTTTTCTTACAAATATTGAAGACTTCCTTAAACGGATAGGAACATGCTGCCCGAAAAGTAATTTTTAGTTTAGTGATTTTAAAATCAAGTAGGCAACCTCGGAAAAATCTAGTCGCTGACATAGTGTATTTCTATCTTTTTTGCATAGTAATAAATTTATGAAAAAAAAAAAACAGACATGTCATCTCGAATCAATGGGACATGAAATTGTAGGATACAAGAAATTAAAAATCAGAAAACAACATTGAATTAAATAAAGCTTTATTCTCTTTCCTCTCACATTACATGCAGTTCTCTGAAAGTAGAGGGAATAAAGCATTCTAATTGGAACATGACACCGCTACACTACACTACAGATTTTTACTACATACGCTGGTGCTCAAAAGTTAAGCATAACGAATATAAAGGAATGGAATAATCTTAATAATTCACTATAATTAACAGTAAAGAAGGCCCGATTCTAATTTTTAAAAGAAATACTAATTTTTAAAAGAAACTTATGTCCCGAGGAGCAGAGTAAGAGAACACCTACACAGTAAACCAAGGAAAGCAAAATGGCGCCAAAGGAATGGTGCCATTCCACAAAAGCAAAATTGCGAAAAGGGGAATGGCTAACATTAAAAGCAGAAATAAAACTTAAGAAAACTGTAAGATATTAAGCCCAATTTTAAGCTTAGATTTCATCCAAATAGCAGAAGAAGTTTTCAGAAAAGCCCTAATTTTCCGTAGAAAAGTCATTGATTTTGGCAAGGATATTCTGAACTCGTAATTTGTCTTATATACTTTGTATACTAAGGTAAAATCTTATCAGGAAATTTTATTTGAAAATAGATAACATGACTTTATCCGATGACACCGAACTTGAATTTCAGAAAACCTCTCTTTTCACATCAGTTTGAATTCGAAACCAGAAACACTTTTTTACCCATTTTGACCATTCCTCGGCAAACGCATGTTAAAATGTTGTGTTTAAAAGAGGTTTAGTCTGAAATTATTCAAAAACTCGAATTACTCAAAAACGAAATTAATCGAATATTTGAGTCTTCTATATACACCTCATGATTATTTTATAAGGTGCATATTTTATAAGGTGAGCCGCTCACTTGCTAAATCAGTTAGTTAGACCCAATAAAACAAAGAGCGGGGAAAAGTGATAAAATAATAGACATTGTTTTTTAAAAAATCCTCTGAAAATATAAATTCAAATAAACATTGTAGAATGTAGTATTGCAGATGTAGCTTTTATCTGACGACATACAAAATCTATGAGAAAGAATATCCTTGAGCCATCGTTATTTACCATGTTTTTATTAACTTGCTTTCTTGTTTGTTTGTATGCTTGTTTGCGTGTGTGTTTGTCCAGTACAAATCTTGCAATCGATTTTTAACTAACTTCCCGACTAGTTAGACGTTTGAAACTTTTAGAATAGCTCAGATTCAACAGAAAATTGAAAAACATGGAAAATTTAAAAACATTTATATGATTCAACAGAAAATTTAAAAACATGGTATATAAAAAGTTCTTTTTATCTTGTAATTATTTTTATTATAATTTTTGCTTAACTAAGGGACTTGTCAAGTGAAAAAAAGTAATAAAATCCAATTCAGTCTTCAAATTATATTTTTACTATACAAAAAAGTTGAAATAATTGTTTAATAATTTACAAGTACTTACTTTTGCACCCTAACTGTCACTGGCCCATTTATTTTCCTTTTTACCATTTTTTTAACTCGCTTTCTTGTTTGTTTGTGTGTGTGTGTATGTTTGTCCGGTACAAATCTTGCAATCGATTTTTAACTAACTTCCCGACTAGCTAGACATTTGAAACTTTTAGAATAGCTCTCAGAACACGATGGCAGTGCATTATTATAATACTTTTAGCCATCGTTAAGCAGCACTGAATTCTTTTTCAGTTAATTTTGTTTTGTAGTCTGGTGCAGCCATCTATCGGCCGGGACGGGAACGTAAAGTCAAACGCAAGTTAACTTCCAATTAACTCCATTTTCTTTCAAGTTGATGGGATAATTCATCAAAAAATTTTAAAAAGTATTTATTCATACATAGAATTGTCAAGTTTATATGATTCAACAGAAAATTTAAAAACATGGTATATAAAAAGTTCTTTTTATCTTGTAATTATTTTGTGATGGAACAACTCTAACCGATTTCATTAAGTACTTGCACCTGCGCTTGAATTGAATTATTGCAACCATTTACATTAGAGTATGGAATTAGGGGGAGATCACCTTCGCACGCGCAAACATACACTGATTTTACTACCAGGCTTATTGTGTTGTCAAACAGTTAATTTGTAATTTATTTAAACCAGTTCTTTAGTGTGAATTGTACAAAGCTTTATCTATTAGAAAGAATTTTTGGAAGATTATTACAAATTATTTTATGTAAAAAAAATAATTAATGGTTTATGAAAAATGAATCTTAGGTCAATGCATTGAGCGCAGATTTTTTTAAAAACTATGAGAGATATATATTAAATTATTTGTATATAATCTATCCATAGGTTATAATTTACTCTACACCTAAAATATTTCCCATATTTCTCTTAAAATTATTTTTTCAGGCAATTGTATTGTAATGTACAAAAAATATCATAAATTAAAAGAAATCTGTAAAAGAATTAGTAATATGTACTTACTTAAATTTAGGTAGAAATTGCATAAACATACAAGATATACATGTATACAAAATTTTAGCAATTTGTGACGATTAGTTTTCAAGAAATAGGGCACACAAGTTTGAAAATAACAGTTTTTCGAAAAAGCCATTTAAAGTTTAAAGTTTCTATAAATTATTTTACTATTAGCTTTATACATTTGGCCATAAAATCGGTTCTAATTGTAGTATCGACTTCATTTTTTTTCAAAAGATTCTTTATATTCCATTCTTCAAAATTAAATCATAATAAAAAATTGAGTTTTTTTAAGATTTTAAGGTTATCTCCCTAACTTGATTGGCTTCTGAAAAAAGTTTCTTATTGTTCAGTGGTAAAAAAAAATGTCGTCATTGTGTAGTGTTCATCCTTATTACTTGGAAAATTTATTATGAAAGTAAAAAGATAGGAGTCTATCAAGTGGTTGGAGGCAAAATTTTCAAAAATTTCAAAAAGTGAACTGAACCGATTTGGCTTGGGAATAGCTCATATAAGTTTTCTTAAGGTGTATATAAAAGTTAATTATTGTTAAGTGAGAGATAATAGAAATTTCTGTGCATGAAAGTTTGTAAGACACCTCCATAAAATTTGTGAGATGCTTGGTAATTAAGTCTCTAATCGAGCAGGGATATATGATATATTTCTTTCTTGCTGAGAAAAGAAGACTTGGTTAAATACCTTGATTTGTGTTTCTTTCAAACAGAGTGGTGGCTACATATTGTTTTACATACCTTTGTTCAATAGGGGGATGTTTCCCCGTAAGTTTCAAAAATTAAACTATCCTGAGTGTACCTAACGAAGAGAACTTTTCCACCCATATCTGAAAGCTAGGAGAAAAAACACCGGATACATCTGCAACGTAGCATTTAAATTACAAATCCCAGTCTATGGTCCAAATTAAAGGAAAAAATAAACATTCCGGGCCCTTTGTGGAAATGTTTTTTAATAACTTCAGTTTCCCTGAATTTCTAAAACGGTCTCTCAGCTTGAAACCTTAGTTTGTAATTTATCGTTCCGCTCCCGCAACCGTTGCCATTTAAAGTAATGAAAGTTTCATTCAAAAGACCAGGAGTTTTTTTTATTGCATGTTTATTTTTTTCCTCTTTACAATGGCAACAGCGGAGGAATCGAAGATTAAGGAATGAAACCAAATAAAATTTAAGCCAAAAAAAAAGTACATGGGGGGAAAAACAGTTGTTACAGTTTATTGTCAGGAAGTTTATTGATTACTTTGATAACAGCCCGAGAGGTTTCTTTGGACTTAGTGAATATTTAAAGTAGTTTAAAAGTGAATGTCAGTAAAATGTTCCAGGAGAAAGGCTTAAGTAAAGAAGGGAAATGTTTAAATACCAAATAAGAAAATTTAATGTGCCCTTTTTAAACTGGCTTTCAGTTGTTTTGTGAGTGGAAAAATTTGAGTTTTTAAATTTTCGCCTCGTCGTTTTTTTCATGTAACCAAGTGAAAAATTCCATAAAATACAATATATACGTGGGATAATCCTTTTGTAATTTGGTCGATTCGACCATCAGAAATTATACTTTGCTGAAAAAAAAAACTCTTGGTAAAAATATAGTTTATTTCATTTTTATGAGACAGTATTTACAAATTTTGTAAAAGAAGAAATACAGATGGTTATGCTAGGACTAGCCGAATACCCGTGCTTCGTTACGGAGTACATTTTAGGATAATTATAATGAAAAAATAATGAAATTGCTTTTTAGAGGATTTCCTTATAAACAATATTTTTTGTTTCTCCACTGGGCGGAACTAATATTATCAGGCTCGTTCACGAACTTACGAGTGAGCAAGCTACGTAAAACTGACCGTGAGAGAAACAATTTTCTCTTAACTCTATCCCAGCGTATTTTAAAGTTTGGTATTGAGATGTTTTATCGTCATGGCGAAGCATACTGTGATGGGAAATTGCAGTCTATTTAAGTCAAAGGGGAGGTCATTGGGTATTAGAGGAATGCGCGGCACGAACCCTTTTTATCCTTGAGCACACCCGGTTGAAATAATGGCTTCCATTAAGTTTTTATGTATGGCTTGTAGTCTAGTTCCATTACGCAATTTCGATGATTTTAAATTCCGAAGCAGCATTACGTGTGTGCCCTTCCTCTAAGATAGCTTATGGTAGGGAAGACCCAGTGGTTTAAGGGAATTTAGAAACTCTACCAGACATTAAATGGCCTAATCTGAATTACATACAGTGTCTATCGACTTGTAGATCATTTCTTCCCGTTAAAGGACTTTAGCAACATGTCATTAATGATCGCAGCTTCATCGTTTTTTTGTGTCAAAATGGCCTTTTCGCAAAACCGTTCTTATAGGCTTATTCTGTATTTGAGCAATACCTGAATAAATGTGATCTATGAATTCCTGATGGTAGTCACTAATTTGAATTAAATTCTTAAAAATCTTCCATCTCAATTAGTCTAGTGGTTAAATTTTATCTTTAACTGCATTTCCTTTTTTTTTTTTTGTTGTCCATTTATTTATTTGTTATGCACGTGACGCAAAATTAATTTAAAGTACCAGAAAAAGAATTCACGTGCTCAGTGCGATAAGTGAGATAGATGATCGTAATTAGAGTAGCCGTTCCGAACTTTCAGGTACAATGAGGCACAATGTACAGGATGAAACAGCAACACATGTTGCTGTTGTGGAGGAGCCCTACTGGATTCGAATAGTTCCTGGTTATCCTGTGAAGAAAATGCTTCCTATGATTACTGACTTGCATTTAAAGTGCTTTTTAATTGTACTCCATAAGAGAGAAATAAATATTTTATCCTGTAAGTAATATAACACGGCGAATTCACTTCGGTGTCCCTCTTTCGATGCTTGTGAACCCAAGATATGCATAACATAACAGGCTGTTTACCTTCCCCTCAAATGTTTCGGAAAGACTCAGGTAAAATAAAATCGCCAAGATATGAGAATCTTGGCGTGCAGAAAGCAGTGGGATGATCACGCATGAGTATAGGGCTATGTTCACACTGAGTCCACATCACTCGCTTCGCTATATCTTTAACCAATCTCAGAACTTCATGGCTTCGCGGATAATCGTTTGGAGGTCTGTGATTGGTTGAAAAAAAATGCTCGTTGCGAGTAACACTAAAACTGAAGGATGTAATGTGAAAAAGGCCTAAGGGCCTGTTAACATCGAATCCGCCAGCATCTGTGTTATGCTATGTTCTTTACAGCACTTAATTGTACCGAAAGCACTTCAATTATTAATATTATCTATTTTAACAATTTTCAACACATATTTCTCATTCTAAATGCAGTTTTGAAACGTTTCCTTTCTTCAATACGCCATGGCACAGAAAATTGAAATTACAAAATTGCTCAGAAAACTTTATTAAATCATTTAAAAAGACAGTGTTTTGAGTGTTGCCAATTATTTTTCCAAAATAATAATATAAAAAATATTGCGCATTCTATTTATTGCAGGCGAATTTATTTGCCGGTTCGAAGGACTTTTGTGATTATCATTTCCCTTGATTCGCAGAAGATATTACTTTTAAAGTTCAATATTTTCCCATTTGAAAAAAAAAACCACTTATAAAAACAGTCCTGACTAAATGCATGTATCAACGGGAAACACAATTTGAAGTTTCATAGCGACACATTCTTCCGCCATTTCTGCCGCCACTTTCGAAACTGCAAATGTCCTATCACGTTTGTCAGACACTCACTGTAACCACAATTTGAGAAGCGTACAAAAACAACATTCTTCTTATAAGACTCCTGCCAATATTATATTTCATAAAGGTCGTAATTCATAATCAAGAAAAGAAATTTATATATAAAAAAAGTCTGAAACATCCAGAGATCCCTTCAAATACTGAAAACTCTACGCAAAATGTCGAAAACTTCGGGGCGGATAAAACACGCCAAGACATTTCTGACGTGGGAGTTGAAAAGGGAAGAACACAAACATTTCCCGCCTGTTTGGCTATCCGGTGAGTTCACATATGAGCAGTGAAAACCGACGAGCAAGAACTCGATGTTTATTAATATTGTTTTGATATGAGCACCAATATTTGCTCAGAGAGCGTAGCGATTTTTAACTTATTTCTTCAGAGGCCGTATTAAAAGCGCTCGACTGGAATTCATTTTCATTAAGTGAAGGTTTGAATAAATGACAAAGTCTGCCAAATAGGCGGAGCTTAAAGCAGGAGATGTATATTTTTGTTTGAACAAATGCTTGCGGAAAGGAGCAGAGATTAATAAAGGGTTGACTTTGGAACATATTAAACGGAGATGTATCTTTTAAGAGTAATCGGACGCAGTTTGCCCCCGAAAAAGTTATGAGTAAACGGCTCTGATCGTCTTATGACTGGTTAAGAGACATTTAAGGTACATCTCCACATTCGAATATTTCAAATTATTTTGTCTTCAAACCTTACGGTTTGTTATGGTATACGACTTTAAAAATTTTGACTGCTGTTTTAAAAATTCTCTTCCAAGGGGGAAACTTGAAAAGTGTTAGAGTGATAACACTTAAGGACATATCATATGTATATATATATATATATATATATATATATGTATGTATATATATGTATGTATATATATGTATATATATGTATGTATATATATGTATGCATATATATGTATATATATGTATATATATATACATATATATATATATATGTATATATATGTATATATATGTATATATATATACATATATATATATATATATATATACATATATATACATATATATATATATATATATATATATATATATGTATATATATGTATATATATACATATATATACATATATATATATATGTATATATATGTATATATATATACATATATATATATATACATATATATATATATATATATATATATATATGTATATATATATATATATATATATATATATATATATATATATATATGTATATATATATATGTATATATATATATATATATATATATATATATATATATATATATATATATATATATATATATAGAGAGAGAGAGAGAGAGAGAGAGAGAGAGAGAGGGGGGAGAGGAGGGTATTATGGAATACCATTTACATTTCTAAAAATAACTTTACTGGTTTTTGAATAAAAATCCCCAAAATCATCATGAGTACATACTATAACTGATTGTAATGAACTGTCACTTGTAAAAAAATACTATTTATTTTGTTGTTATAAAAAAAAATTATTTAAAAAAAAAGTTACACATGGAGGTAAATATGAAATAGTCCGGTACTATGGAATAGGCGGTTTAAACCATTGAAAAGTTAATTAGACTTCACAAAACATAATTATTTTTAAGTATAAAATCCATATTTTTAAGATTATGTGTAAGTCATTTCTGCTTCTAGTCTGTTTACAAAAGTCACAGAATAATCTTCTTTATCTGCTCTGGTACAGTCAATGTGAGCCCGCTTTGAACAGCTGAAGCATTGAATCCATATATCCCCTCCTTCATCTTCGGAGAATTTTCCGTTACAAAAGATCCATTCAGCGTCTTTGTTTTCCGGTTCTTTAGTTGATGGCATGAAGTCCATTACAGATGATACGTGAGAGTGCAAAGATTCATCGCTGCTAACACTGGAGTAATCCCTAGTAGGTTTAGGTCTAGAAGGTCGGTCTAAGTTTAATTTCTTATCAGGGGGTCTTTGAATGTTCGGTTTCTTTTGTTGTTTTGAAGCTTCTGGTTCCTTATTTATGTCCTTTTCTTTCAGTTTATGTTCTGACCCTTTTTTTTATATGGGCAGTAGGTTATAATAGAAAATCCAGCTTTCATGCCTTTAAGGGGATTATGGAACACCTAGTATTTCATAATACCCGACACGCAATCATGGAAAATGAACCTTAAAACTGATGGGCAAAATATTGTCAGCTAAAAAACGACCACAGTATAAAAAACTACAATTTTTTAGTGTACATTATGCTTAACATCATTGTTCAAGTCACATGTGTACTTGTAGGTTAAAATATTTGAAAACTTACCTGCAAAAACTCTTGAAAATCTCAAAACACACTTTGTTCTGTAGTGAGTGATATGACAACAAGTGGTCAACTCTCAGTGCATTGCATCATGGGAGTCTTTCTTGAGTAATTCATGGTATTTCCCCGTGATAGCATCACCAAACAGAGCCGAAACCTCCGTATTCCATATTACCCGACTATTCCACAATACCCTCCTCTCCCCTCTCTCTCTCTCTCTCTCTCTCTCTCTCTATATATATATATATATATATATATATATATATATTTATATATACATACATACATATATATATATATATATATATATATATATATATATATATATATATATATATATATATATATATATATAGTGCCTGCATATACACTGAAGTGCCACTGAATTAGGTATAGCAAAGCCTACTTTAAATTGTGTAGCGCTGCGCATCATGTATGCGCAAGTGAGGGCGCTGTGGTAACTGCATATATAGCGCGTACTGTGGTTGTTCTGAATTAGTTGTTGGAATTGCCAGTAGGGGTAAACTGCCTGATTTAGACGCCTTCGATCGCGGACAAATCGTAGGTGCGCGCCGCATGGGCCATTCAATTTCCGAAATCGTCAGACAGCTAGGATTTTCAAGGTCGACAGTGTCAAGAGTATACCAAGAATACACGGATGGTGGAAAAAAAACTAGCGATCGGGCAAACTGCAAAAGGACAATTAGCCTTGACAGTGCGTGGTGAGAGACGGCTCAGGCGTATTGTACGTAGCCAGCGAAGCCAAACATTAGATCAAATTACCACCCAGTTTAATGACGGAGCCAGTCGGACAGTCAGTAAACGGACTGTGCAACGCTCGCTTCACCGTATGGGTTTCGGGAGCCGTCGACCTACGAGAGTACCATTGTTCTATACTCGCCATCGGGCTGCACGTCTTGCCTGGGCAATAGAGCACAGATACTGGAGTGTAGAGGACTGGAAACGAGTAGCATGGAGTGATGAGTCTCGATTCCGACTACTTAACGCCGACGGGAGGCTGAGAATATGGCGTCAGGCTCATGAAGCCATGGATCCTGCATGCCTGGCTGGAACTGTACAAGGGCATGGTGGCTCAATCATGGTCTGGGGTTTTTTTTCGTGGCACAGTTTGGGATCTTTGGTGCGTGTACCAACCTCCCTCAATGCAATTCGGTACGTAGAGTTGCTGGGTGATCACCTCCATCCGTTTATGCTGTTCTGTTATCCGCACGGTAATGGAGTTTTCCAGCAAGATAACTGTACCTCTCACAAGTCCTGGTTGGCTACTGACTGGTTGGATGAGCATTCCTCTGACTTCTCTGTCATGAATTGGCCACCTAGAAGCTCAGACTTAAATCCCATTGAGCATCTTTGGGATGTTTTGGAACAAGGCGTGAAAGGCCATCACACAGCACCAAAGAACCTTACTGGATTATGGACAGCTTTAGCCAATATTTGGCAAGCCATTCCCGTGGAACTTTTCCAGAAACTTCTTGAATCTATGCCTCGTCGTGTGGCAGCCGTTATCAAGGCCAGAGGAGGCCCAACTCGTTACTAGGTAGGTATCCCTAATTCAGTGGCATTTCAGTGTATAATCGGTTTGACACCAAGGTAACGTCAGCTTGCCTTGGGTTAGGGAAAATCTCGAGACCGATATTCCATCAATATCAATGGCTATCCATCGGGAAAGTATACTGAAAGTATGCGCTCAAAGATCATAAAATTCTTTTATTAGTATTTCTAATCGACAGTGTTTTAACGAAAGGAAAACTTGTTGTAAGTCCAAAGATGTTAAAATGGCCGCCTCATTCTTAACAAATGTCCCGTATTTTGTCATGTTCACGCTTACCCACTAAATGTAGTCTTACACCGAAAACTTTTGTAAGTTGCCTTCTTCCTTAATGTCGATAACAGAATTTAGTTCTCCTAAATTTTCAGCTCTTTGTATTACACAAGGCCGTAGAAAGCCTTTTTAGGAAAACTAGGAAATATTAATTAACCAGTAATACTGCATTGAAAGAGCTGGAATGTGCGGATGTCCGTCCGAATAAATGATAAGAAATCAATTAAAATGACACGTTACCGAGATATCATGTCATATATGTAACTAATACGAAAATAACACGCAAGTCCTCGAAACTTTTACAATGCATCCACTAAACTTCCCGATACTGTCATTTTCCTAATTTCCAGTGTTAATGCATTGCAAAGTTTCAGTTCTTTTATCTCCCCCGGCGGGAACTACCTTGCTTTTTACCCAAAGAAATGGCTTATTAAATTGATTTTTCTCTCCCCACTATAGATTTTCGTTGAGTGACTTTTCTCTTCAAACTCCCCGAACTCTGACGTCTCTGAACTCCGAAACACTGCGATAAGGATACCGCCGATTTAGTTGAGAGTCATTATTACCCTTTCTTGCGATTGTGTGCCTTTACCAACCGCCGTTTGCTTTCGAGACTTTATATTCATCGATCCGTTTTCTTTTATTAAAAGGATGCGTCGTCTGGCAAAATACCTCGCGTATGAATCTTTAATTCCCCTATTAGGTTGTCATTTTTGTTTTAAAGTATCAACCTCTTTTGTCGTTTGGAGTAAGATAAAACAGATGCGTGTATCTAGCTAATCAGAAACACGTTTTTATATAAACGTGTACATATTTCGAGAATTCTTCTCAGTACTATTAAAATAGGTGTCATTTCAAGCAGTGCACTAGGTTACATATACATATATACATACATACATGCGTAAATATATATATATATATATATATATATATATATATATATATATATATACTAGCTGAAAACCCGCACTTCGCTACGGAGTACATTCAAATTAAATACAAGGGACAATGTATGCAATTAATGCCGAAAAAATAAATATATATATATGATAAATACGACGATCAATGTATACAATTGATGTAAAATATATATATATATATATATATATATATATATATATAAAAAAAATCGTAAGGGATAATTTTAAAGACAAAATAATGTAGAAGAAAATATTCAAATTAAACTAATAGGACATACTAAAGAATATAGTTCAGTTAATATAGTACAGTTTGAGGAACGTATCTTTTACTGTATTTGAATATTTTTTTGGATAATGTCCAATCGTCTGCCGCATTAGCAAGGAAAAAAATATTTTTTTGTCTATTTCGTTTTTATCACGTGACGATAAATTTATTTAAAGTACCAGAAAAAGAAATCACGTGATCAGCATTTAATAAATTAAATCCTAAAAATTAACCTTTAAAAATTCACTAAAAATCAGAAAAGGGAGGTAAAGATTCGAAAAGGATTTCATTTTAAAGGAATTTTTACAATCTTTCTTGAGATGCAAATTTTATAACTCACAAATTATTGTTTTAAATGCAAATTTTAAAAAAATTACTAAAACAGCTTAAAAATTTAATTTTAAAAAATCTAAGAAGAATTCAAAATCTTTCTTAGTGTACCCCTACACCATAAGAAGAATCGCCATGCAAAATTTCAGCCCTTTAGGTTCAGCGGTTTGGTCTGTGCGTTGTATGTCAGTGAGTGAGTCAGTCAGTTACGGAACTGTTATATATATATATATATATATATATATATATATATATATATATATATATATATATATATATATATATATATATATATATATAGATATATATGTATATACATACATACATATACACAGTACTGTGCAAATTAATTGGGCCAGACACAAATGTTTTCACATATATTGTTTAATTAGTTAAGTTCACTTACATGCATGGTATAGCAATCTTGTAGCAAATATTTCCTCCTCTAGCTTTAATGATATCCTTACACGTTTTGGCATGGATTCCACTAATTTAGATTATAAATATTTCTCGTCGTTATCACGAATCTAAACTTTTATGACATTCTCAATAATTTTTCTCTTGGTTGAGCAGTCCATCTTACTTACACATCTCCTCACAATGCTCGACAAATTTTCGATGGGATTTTCATCTAGAGAATTACCAGGCCAGTCTAAAAATGTTAATTTATTTTCTTGAAAAAATTTCTTGACTAGCTTAGAATTATGGCATAGAGCAAGAACTTGTTGAAACATACCAACACCGCCAGCGAACGTTTGCGTAAAAGACATAATTTTGTCTTCTCGTATTGAAATGTATTTTTTGGAGTTTATTATTCCTCCAGCTGGTACTAAGCTACCAGGTTCTCCTGATATAAAATAACCCCAAAACATATGTTTTGAGGGTTCTTAACTGTTTGATTAAGATGTTGTTCCGAGATGGGTTCTCCAGCTCTTCGCCTGACAAAGTTAATCGAAACCCTTGTACAAAAAATGTGTTTCGTCACTGAATATAACCTTGTTCCAGTCTTGTGCAGTCCAGGATGGATATTTCCTGGCCCAATACAAACGTTTTCTCTTCATTGCAGGTGTTAAAAACTGTTTTTGGAATGGTGTTCTTGCCCGTCTCCCTGCTCCAATAAGCCTTCGTCGTACTGTCGATGAATCAACGCTCACACCAGTAGCCAATAATTCTCTCTGAAGATTTGAACATGTCATGCGAGGATGCATTTTACTATTTCGTACAAGAAATTTGTCTATCCGAGGTGTTGTCTTACATTTGCGTCCACATTTACTCTTCCGTTTTGGAGAAACTGCCCAAACTTATTTTCCAACAACTACAGCAATATCCCTCACAATCATAGCGGTATACTGACTAAGGGTAACAATTCCAGTCCTTTTCCTGGGAGTGATATCCATTGTTTAATACACGTGAGAACCAGACAACCCGCACAGTCGACGAATTCTTACAGCAGCTGAAACGCAACTGACGTTTAGACCAGTAAAGGCTAACCTCCCTTTGTTAAAACCGGTGTCAGGCAGGAAATCCCTGGTAAAGGACGATTTTTATGAAAAATAAAGCTTGTCCCAATTAATTTGCCCAGTACTGTATACACACACACACACACACACACACACACACACACACACATATATATATATATATATATATATATATATATATATATATATGCGTGTTTATTGTGCATGCTATGTATTTATTAATAATTTATTAATTTTAACTCTATTTTTAACTTTCGTCATTATTTGATGTCAAAACTATATTTACGTCTATATTAACTTACGTCATGTTAAAGTTAAAAATTAGTTAAAACTATATTTTTAACTTTCGTAATTTTGTTGACGTCATTATTTCGTTCTTTGGAAAACATCTATCTTGGGAATGTAGAGTTAAAATAGTAATCGTTTCACTTTAAGAAAAGAAAGTGTTTTTCAAACACTTTCTCTACAGTCTCGAAATGTATTAAAATCCTTATCCAGTCTGAAAGTGTAAATTAAAATCTCTCGCGAGCTCTGGTATAATATATAAAAACGCAGATATTACGAAAAATGGTCAACCGCAGTCACCGAAATGGAATGCTTCCCTAGGAGCAGAGTTCCAAAATGCTTAGGTTCGTGGGCGTCCATTTTGTTTCTCAGTTCGCACTGCAACACATGCCCTGCTGACTGTGCTACAGAATGGGCTGATTTGATAATGACGCATATATCTTCTTATACTTTAGTCTTATAGTTTAGTCAAGCACAGTCCTGTTTGAGAAACTATGACAATTACACACAGTACTGACTCACAGAAAAATCTCCCAAAATTTATTTTCACTCCCAGTTGTATCGTCGTAAATTAAGAACGAATTAATCTACTCTCATTAGTTCCCTTTATAAACACAGCGTGCGGCCCACATTTCCCTAGGTAACTTGGTGGTGGAAGGGTGGCGTGGGTGGTAACAACAGTTGAGGTGGATTTTCAAGTTGTCAGTAGACACCATGAGTAGGTCCGGTGAACATCGCGGTTTCGTTATCAAATCGCCCGTTAAAAACTCTTAAAACAACAAGTCTGTAACCGTGACTCAGAGGGCATTTAGGATGCGCTTCGTGCTCTATGCCAATGATTCCGTTCCTGGTCGAAAAACAATCCTGCGATGGGTTTCAAACGAGAGAGCGAGTGGGTCTGCATTCCAAAGGAAACCAAATGGAACATTAAAAAACCTGAAAATGTGCAGCGAGTCCATGAGTTTGCGATTCGTGATGAAGTTTCAGCCGTTTCCCCGGATATGACTAACAGAGTGAGGGAAAATTTAAAGAACGGCTTCGTAGTGCATCGCACATAACGGGGATCCACATTATTCTCAAAATCTGGAGGGAAAAGACTAGATTCTCAGTACTTTTCGAAAGTATAAAGCTTTTTTTCTGTCAATTCTTTCGTTCATCTTTTACCTCTCTTTGAAATGTGGGAGTCCATTTCACCGTACCCTGTACAAACCCATAACCGTGTTACGTGAGAGATTAGAACGGTCGCAGATTTGTGTTATTTTTTATCGAAGAAATTTTCCTGAACATCGAATAGTGTAAAATGTTTGAGTTTTACCCACTGAGGTTTATTCACTTACGGCAGCGTCACTTTATCGCATCTCTTTACATCAAAGCTGCTCTGAATTAGCAATTTCACGCTCATAAGAAGCCGCATTTTACCCGCCCGACATTTCACCTGTTTATTTGAAGTTTTGCCGGGAAGAATCTTGATAGAAATTTGAAGATTTAATTTTATGGGGAAATTATAAACTTCGGGTGCGATATCTTGACCGGAGTTCTGTTCTCGCACGATTAGGTTTCAGAAAAGTTCCCTCACTCACCCGAGACATCCTTGCGGAAGTCATTTAACAGATTAATTTTAAATTGAATTAGATGATGGAACCGCGATGTGTTAAGCGGGGAAAAGTGGAGACAGCTCTGTCTAAGATCTTACACGGAAAAAACAAAGAAAAATTTACATTTGATGAAGCTTAGATATTAGATTGCAGTAGGCATTGAAAAACATGTATATTATATAAGTGTGTGTGTGTGTATGTGTATATATATATATGTGTGTATATATATGTGTATATATATATATATATATATATATATATATATATATATGTATATATGTATGTGTATATATATATATATATATATATATATATATATATATATGTATATATGTATATATATATATATATATATATATATATATATATGTGTGTGTGTGTGTGTGTGTGTGTTTGTTTATACAGGGTTTTTCAAAATTCGACAGACAAATTCAGAGGGGTGATAGTAAGCAGCATCAAGTCGAGCAATAATCACATAATTGTTGGCTTTCCATTTCTGCATCTTTGTTTATCCTCTAGCTGATCAGGTTTGCGTTTCTGGTCATACATTCCTATGCGATTCTATTTTGTTTTTGAGCTTTCTACATCCTCCAGAGAAATGAAATCAGACTCTATAATCAACTATGGATAAAATTCTAGAACGAATTAAAGGGGACAGTGGACCTTCAAACCTAACTTTTTTTTGTTTTGAATGGATTTGCTTGAAATTTGAATATGTGATTAGTACCATAGATATGTAAAAGTGGTTAAAATTTAAAGATGAAATATTAATAATTTATGAATTATGAATAATTAATTATATCAAAAATTTGCCTAATTAAAAACGTTCCATGCGCATTTCTTTTGCATATAATATGGTAATTTTTATTTACAGGATACCTTATAGAACTAACAGTGAAACTTATTTCTTATTTTAAGCATTCATTAAAAATATAAAGAGAAAAAATAATAATAGTGAAAACACCCTTTTTATTACGCAAAATGAATATAAATCATATTTTCAAGTACAAAATTTAGAAATTCTGAGCTACGAAGCATAATTTTTTCCAATAAGATTTATTTGATATACAGTTAAGTATATAAAACTTAAATTTCAAAGCAATACGATAATTAGAAATGCGCCTGGAGCAGTTTGAATATTCGTATGACATGAAAATTTTTCTTTTGAGAAAAACACATTTAAAGTTATTGCTATTAGTAACCACATGATATCTAAATTAAATTCAAATGCCTATAACTAGGAAAGTAATCACATAAATTGAAAATTCTTTTTGCAAAAAATTCCTACTCGTCCGTAGTTTCACAATTTAATAAAATATAAGAATCGAATTTTTGGACAAATTTCACAATTTTGAAAGTCCACTGTCCCCTTAAAGTCTGGTAATTGGTCCATTTTTATAAAGAACACTGGACATTAGCTTACCGTCCTGATACGCTCAGAGTTTTCCAATGTTGGACGTTGCAATGCAATTTAATAGGTCTATTTAGATGTAAAGATTTGGTTCTTTCAAACGCTACTGATAGGAAAAATCATGATAGCGTTCTTTCAAACGCTACTGATTTTGGATAGAAATGCAAAGTATCATAAAATGGTAATCGATATCGATAAAAAGCGATTAATCGCTTATCTTCGGGAGATTTGCGGCATCGATTTCAGATTAAGTGTATCGCTATCTGACGGGAAGCCATTCTTTAGTTGGAGATGTATGATTTCTTATTCGATGATGATGGATAGACATAAGTAGTATTTCCTCTGCTGGTACTCACAGTCGTATTAACCACGCCGAATTCTTTGTTTGAGTATAGATTTGGCGTAGGTTTCACGCTAATTTGACAGTTAGAGGAAATGTTTGTTATATTTTTTCCTCGGGGAAATTAAAGGTTAAAGAAATCATAAGTGGCAAGCTCATAACAATCCGTGGGCCACTTGAGAAAAATAGAAATGGCAGCAGGACAATTATTTAGTAGGAATTTCATTTAGTAGGAATTTTGACGTCTGCTGTGCGAAAGACGAAATTGCCGTCATCAAATATCAGACATGCATACTGCACTAAATATTTTAATTTAAAAATAATTTTAAATATTGAAGTTTATATTATTTAAAATTACATATAAATACAGGGTCTTCAAAAAATTCCGCATCATAATATAGAAAAATTTGAATTATTCATTTTTCAGGAAACTGTTATCTTCATATAAATGTTTGCTGAGGGATTTATATACACAGTAGTGCCTCGACTTACGAGTTGGATGCGATGATGTTATCGATAAGACTTTGGGGAATACTGTTCCACTCCTCAAGAAGTGCAATCTCCAAGTCTCGGAGAGTAAAAGGAGGCCTTGGTCTCGCAGCAATGCGTCTTGCATGGCCCAAACATGCTCGATTGGATTCAGGTCAGGAGAGCACGCTGGCCATTACATACGCTGTATTGTTTCAGCTTCAAGTATGTTCTCCACAAGACGAGCCGTATGCGGTCTGACATTATCATGCTGGAAATCAAAGGAATCTCTAATGGCTGCAGCGTAAGGTATGACATGAGGTCTCAGTATCTCGTCTGCATACCTTCGGGCCGTCAAAGTACTATTCCGAATGATATGCAGGTCCGTACGTCCACCTATGCTGATTCCACCCCATACCATAAAGCCAGCTCGTCTGTTTTGTGACCTTTCACGAACGAATGTGGGGTTATTTCGAGTGCCCCTTTCCCTCCATACCAAAACACGTCGGGTGTCACACTCCAGACTGAATCGGGACTCGTCTGTAAACAGCACTTGGCTCCAATAATGTTGCTCCCAATCTCTATGTTCAGCAGCCCATCTTCTACGGGCCGCACGGTATCGTGAGGTCAACGGAATGCAGACCATTGGCCTACGTGCATAGAGACCTCCCTGATGAAGTCTATTACGTACTGTTTGGCTGGACACCCTTCGTCCTGTTGCCAAGAGCAACTGTCTTTGCAGCTGAGTAGCATTGTCTGTTCTGTTTCGACGAGCTGTTAACAGTATATACCGGTCATCAGTTGCTGTAGTGGCGCGTGGCCGACCTTGCCCTGGTCGACGTCTAACATTCCCTGTTTCTTGGAATCGATTCCATAGCCTTGCAACGACACTTCTGGTGACTCCAACAGCGTCCGCGACACTACGCTGTGTTTGCCCGGATTCAAATCTGCCTATAATACGCCATACCATGGATTCCGGTAAATCACGTTGTTGAGACATTTTCAAGTCACCTTTTCTCAAAAAGAATAACTGAGAAATCGAATTTCACAGTTAAGGCAGTGAAACAGACGTTTCTGCAACATCCCGATTTCCGCCCTTAAGTTCTTTTTCTGGTTTTTGACGTCATGAACTTTGATTTGCATATGAAGTTTTCTTCTTCTGTTTCCTGCTAAACTTTAAATTATGGATGATATAATTTATGTTACTTATCGGTGTAAGTATTTGCATAATTTCGTTAAAACCACGTGCTCCCCTAATTGTTTTGAGCAGTGTATATATATATATATATATATATATATATATATATATATATATATATATAGTACTCTTATAATAATTTTTTAAGAGTTGCGTTCAATCTAAGCCAGTTAATACGTTTCATAAATTATGCATAGCTGTATAAATCAGCGAATAGTGCTTTAACAATTCGCATGAAGAAATGGGGATGGGGTAATAAACAGTTATCATGTTGGGTATATCCTAGTTAATACGTTTTAGAAAATATGTATAATTCTATAAACCACCGAATGGTACAGTAAGGGTAAGTAAACATTGCCAAGTTGGATGTAGACTAGTTAATACGTTGTTAATACTTTTCAGAAAATATGTATAGATGTATAAACCGACGAATGGTACGTGAACAATGCTGTGGAGAAATCCCGGGGTGGTGGAGCAGAAGTTCCCAAATTAGATGTTGATTAGTTAATACGTAAGAAGTTAATACGTTTCAGAAATTATGTATAGTTATATAAACTGACAAATGATACAAGAAAAGGTGTATGAAGAAATAGGGATGGGGTTAAGAAAAAGTTATCATGTTGGGTATATCCTAGTTAATACTTTTCAGAAATTATGTATAATTGTATAAACCACCGAATGGTACATGAACAAAGCGTATGAAGAAATGGCAGTAGGGGTAAGAAAACATTGCCAAGTTGGATGTACACTAAGTTAATACGTAGTTAATACGTTTTAGGAATTATGTATAAATGTATAATCCAACGAATGGTGCTGGAACAATGCTGTGGAAAAATCAGGGGGTAGGGGAAGAAAAAGTTACCTAGTTAGGTGCTGATTAGCTAATGCGTAAGAAATTAATACGTTTCAGAAATTATGTACATTTGTATAAATCAACGAATGGTACCTGGACAATGCGCATGAAGGAATGGGAGATGGGGTTAAGAAAAAGTTACCAAGTTGGATGTAGATGAGGTAATGCATTTTAGAAATTATGTATAATTATATAAACTTACAAATTATACAGGAGAATGCGTATGATGAAGTGGCGGTTCAGTTATGAAAAAACTACCAATTTGTTTGTAGACAAATTTATGCATAACTAGTTAATGAGTTTCAGAAATTATCTATAGTCGTATAAACTAACGAATGATACATGAACAATGTTTAAGAAGAGACCGGGGACGGGTAAGGAAAAATTTCCAAGTGGGATGTTCAAATATTCAGAGAAGTTGAAGCCTATTTACAAATAAAAGAATTTCAGCTGTTTTCTCTTAGTTAATTACTTACCCGATGTGACCACTAGTATCTCTTTTCTTCGCAAAATCTCCTCTATAAGAGCTAATTCCTGCTAATGTCACTCACGTCTGACGAAACTTGAATCTCTTTCCCGACCAGTTTTGTACCCCAGCTCTACTCCCTGTAAAACTTGCCCGCGTTCTGTGAGTACACCGCGACACACATTTCTATGGGTGCGGCAAGACATTTCAAGTTCAGTATGAAACCTCAAAAAGAATCGAAAGCAATAATTCGCACAGCCGTAGCCTGAGATGATTTTCCATGAAAAGTCTTTCGTCACTTCATCGGTAGCTGTCCGCACTGAATTTGCGATGGCTTACGTGAGACACGCAGTGGAGTTTCGTCATTGAATACTTCTTATCTGTAAATACATCTTAACTTCAATGAAGTAAGTGACATTTTAGCGAAATATATTTACGAGTTTTACAAACATGATAAAGTTAGAAATAGGGCTTTATTCCGAAAAGTGGTTTCAAGGAATGAACCTTATTGATGATAATATATATATATATATATATATATATATATATATATATATATATAGCTAATTCTAGCGTCAAATCAGGGTTGTCGGACTGCAGTTATTTATTCCCGAGTGTGTTTTTCAGATCAGTAGAGCCAGTTGCTTCCATTTATATGTTTTTAAAGTTTTATTTTGTAAAATGTAATTATTTATGTTTGAGATTCAGGAAGCCCACTTTCTTATAGATTGCATTAAGTTTGAACATATTATTTTTACGTTAAGATTAAAAACGTTAAAATTTTGTAAAAAAATGTCTTCGCTGCTTTGTTTGCCACTTTTAACGGGTGCAGTAATTGTATGCAAACAGTGATTAACTTCTTCTCACATATTTATTCAAAAATTATCCAATTTTTGGATAAAAACTGGATAAATCTGGATACATTAGCTACATTAACTGGATAAATCTGGGTAAATTTGGATAAAACTGGATAAATCTGGTGTACGAAACGCTTTTTTTAGGAAAAAAAAATTCAGGTAGTCTCTTCTAACGAAACTACCGCGGGTTATTAACGTTGGATTACTTATCGTGGCTTACCTCGTTTGCATGTATATATGTATGTATGCATGTATATGTTATGTAAATATTCATATATCTATCTATCTATGTATATATGTGTCAGAATTTTGACGCATTTTGGCACTTTTCTGTTTAACTGTTTACTGCTTGCCCAAATGATACAGACTGGGTTTGGCGCGCTGCCAAAATTATAACTTGCTACGCAGGACATCTGAAAGTTTGATTTCCGGAGGACCGTTATAGAGGAACGAAATCGAACTTTAAAATACCATCGTAATGAATGTCGCTATACTTATGTGATATTTCTACGGAGTATATTATTTATGGTTTAGAACTTTATCAAATACGAGATTTGAAAGTGATTTGAATATCCAATGACATTAAATTATGTTCTGTTGTAGCTTTACTACTAAAACAATACTAGTTAATATTACCTAAAAAAGTAATTTCCTTTACTAAAGAGAGCAAAGGTTATTTTAAATTTCACTTTAAAAATCAAAGAATAGTTCAAGTACTAATGGATCAATCTTTAATATTAATTTTAAGATAAAAGGAATTTTTTATTTACCATGTTTATAAATTATCTGTTGAATCATATAAACTTGACAATTCTTTGTATAAATAAATACTTAAAAAAATTATTTGATGAATTATCCCATCAACTTGAAAAAAATGAAGTTAATAGAAAGTAAATAGGAAGTTAAATTAATTGGAAGTTAACTTGCGTTAAACTTTTCGCTCCCATCCTGGACGATAGATGGCTGCACCAGTCTACAAAACAAAATTAACTGAAAATGAATTCAATCTGCTTAAAGATGGCTAAAAGTACCAAAAGAATGCATTGTAATCGCTATTCTAAAATTTTCGAATATTTAGCTAGTCGGGAAGTTAGTTAAAAATCGATTGCAAGATTTGAACTGGACAAACACACAAACAAAGAAGAAAGCGAGTTGATAAAAACATGTAAATAATATTCAAATGTGAATACCTATCTCAAAATGATTTTTAAATGCGATGTTAGAGTAGTGAATCGACGTTGTGATGCACTTGACTTATATCAGAATGGTGGTTAAAACTGATGTTTTTGTACAGAATGCTGCTACTTAATTTGATATTTGCTTTATCTCCTTTCACACACCTATAAGTAAAGTATATCCACAAAAGGCGTCAAAGTACATCTCTCTGTACTCGTAGCAGAAAGGATAAAATGTCATCTAGAATTTGAGCAGTTCGTCGGACTGCATTGAGAGCCGCTACGGCCGGTCTTTGACAGCAGATAAAAAGAGTGTCAAATACGAGAATTTCGAAATTGGTCAAGGAAGTACCAGAGTGTTAAAGCGTCAAACTGCATTTTACGAATCGGTGGGGATTTTTTTTTATGCATCAAACTTTATGGCATCGGTAATGTCTGAGAATGTGTGGAAGAAATGTGTAATTTTTTTTTGGATAAATAAGCTAAGACACATTTTACATTCCAGGGTAAATTATTTCTTGATTGAGGACTTTTTTGGGCCAAATTATTCATCCTCTTTCGTTTAGAAAAGGTGTTACATAAAAGAGGCATGTTTAATAATTATTTGAAAGGATGGTGTGCCTGCATACGTTTAGATGTGTCCATTCCAATGCTGCAAATGCACCATACAGGGCTCGACATAGCGACTAATGACTTCAAGGTTTGAATCCCTACCGGGGAATGTGTTGTCACAGCAATTTAGACTGAGTACTCCACTGGACGATATCTGGTGGACTTATACCATTCTTTCACCCCTACAATACCTACGGTGGGACTTTCCAGATTATAGATTTAACGTGCCCATACCCGGGTAGATACAAGAGCATTAAGGGGACTGCCTACGTTTAAAACGTCACGTTTTGACTATTTTGGTCAATTTTATTTTTTGCAAGAATCGTGTAATTCAATCTTTTCTCTTTTCAAAACCGTTTTGATTTTCATTCTACATCAATTAGAAGCAGAGTTATAGCCATTTAAAAAACGTCGTCTGATACAAAATTTACATGACAAACAACTTTAAATGCGTTTTTCTCAGAATTATGTTTCTTAGCACAAATCTCTACAGCTATCATGATATTTCACCTAATAATGCATATAATTTGATAACATTTTCAGGAAATGTTTTATATTCTATTGTTAATAAAATGACGTACAATAATTGATGTATAATAAATAGTTTTTTATTTGGGGCTGTTTTTATAAGGAAAGGCATGGCGAATCGAGGAAAATATTCATATTGGAACATAAAATAGTCTGAATTATTTTTGTATTTTAAAATTTGTATTAGATAGTTGGTCATTTTGAAGATAACTGTCATATGCATTATGTGTGAGAAGGAAATTAAAATAGTAGCATTAGAATTTTGTACAGAGTGATAGGCGTTTTAGCTAAATTTCATTAAAAATTACTTCAAATTGACCAATTTATAAAAAAGTATGGTATTTACAGGTAAGTTTTTGTTTATTTTTTAATTTTTAAGTGCTATTTTACCATAAAAGATAAAAAAATCCTTTAAAAAAGATTTTATAAAAAAATTGTGTCCGAACGATGGCAGTCACGTTAAGTGGCTCTTGTCGGGATTTGAACCAAGTACTCTCAGTATCGACTCTCGACGTGCTGACTGCTAGACTGCCTCGGGACCAGGAATGTCCATTCATGTGCGCTTATGTTTATCTGTATGAGATATGTTTGTATGCGTTTTTACAGATGTCACTGAGTAACCAAAGAAAATCATATTCAATTTCTTCTCATAAAAGAAATTTCTGATGGTTAGAATATATATAACCACGAAAATTCGAATAAGTTTGTCATTTGACACTTGCTTTCGTCACGCAGTCTGCATTCCTCTCCATCTTTATCCAGAATCTATCTACGCAGTGGAAAACTCCTTGCACTGATTTCCACGTGTAGCCAGCTGAAAGCTCTGTCAATCAAAGAAATAACATTCATCAGGAGCACAATGGGACGGGTTCCTTCTCTGGGAATTCCATTTTAGCTGCACGGC
Organism: Dolomedes plantarius; assembly: GCA_907164885.2. Lineage (NCBI taxonomy): Eukaryota > Metazoa > Arthropoda > Arachnida > Araneae > Dolomedidae > Dolomedes > Dolomedes plantarius. The sequence goes on from OU015490.1 coordinate 75,322,905, forward strand.
GTTTATCTCACCTGGAAATGTTCCAGGCAGGCATTCTTATCCGAAAAGTATACAAAAAAGCACTTTCGGGGACGATATCGCTTTGTGGAATACATCGGAGACGTGTGCGCTGGTTTCCCTTTCTTATAACATACAGGACAGATATCGGAACAATATCGTAACATTCGCTATTGTTCTGAAGCTGTCAGCACCGTTATTCTTTTAATCAATCAGGGTATTTTATTTCCGTGTCTTGAAACTTTTTAAAGGATGGGGTTGGGTAATCTTTACTGTTTCAAGTGGAAGTAATTTTCTGACTTTGATACTTTGGGTTCGATCTCTCAGTATTGTTTGAGAAACTTGGGGAATATCTTAGTAAAACTTCGAGATTTTTTTGTACTGGTATTAGTTATACTAGTAAAAATAAGACAAGGAAATTTCATAATTAGAAAATGAAAATGCGTGGCTAACGTGGCTTGATTCTGTTCACCATAGTGATAATCAGGGCTCCCAGCGAAAATAATGTAATGAACCCAGATTGTACTAAAAACCCCAGCTATAAAAATATTATAAAAAATAGGACTAAGTAATATACAGGGTTATTTAATAATAATCACCAAATTTGAAATGAGTATAGTATGAAAATTATTGAACATAGAAACTTAAAATAAATTTTATATTACATGGATAATCATAAAGTTTTTTTACAAACCAAATTAAAGGTGCTCAATATGCCCACCTTTGAATGCACGACATATGTCTATACGGTAGGCAAATTCGTCCCAAACTTTTGCGAGCATGTCTGCATACACTGCTTCCACGGCTGTTATGAGTAACATAGACAACCCATGTGTTGAAATTGTTTATACCATATCCTAATGCTCTCTTTAATCTACCAGGATTTTGTCACGAAAATCACGCTGAACAATTGTTAGGGACTCCCACTTCGCAAAGCGTAGAACACAAAATGATTTCTGTCGTGAAGTCGCCGTATTTACAAACAATGAAGTGGCGGGCGAAGAAAGAGGGTTAGCGCTACTTGTCGGCAACTGCGTGAAACTCGAGATTTCCTACATTATTCGATCAAAACGGAATAAAAGATGAATAGTTATAATTTTTTTTGTAATCGGATGGTTCTTTTTGAAACACCCTGTATATCAAATTTTCTAAGATTATTCATACTTTCTATTGGGAATAACATGCTCCCTCTATTATGTCTTGTACCAGTTCCGTTTTAGGTATCCAGGTTGATAATATCTGTTTATTACCTGATTTGTTACCCTACAATCATTTATGGTTTTAGTTTTAAGAGAATGTGTGTCTTTTGTTTTTGATCTATTAACTTTAACACAGTTTTCTCTACGCATTCCGAACAGAGAGGTTTTTTTTTCAAACGCGGAGGCACTTGTCGCTAGACATTCGCCTGTATTTACACCCCGATACTGCTGGCCATTAATTTAAGTGGGTACGGTATAGGTGGCCAGCACTACCCCCCTACAAGCCGGTCCCGTAATTTAGAACCGAGTCAAATGACGAGACCGATACACTTGACCCCGCACTTCCAGAGGTAAATTTGAGAACTTGGAGTACATTGCAGCAACGACATATTTTTCGTGCACCTGCTGCCATTAGTGTACAAGGCGGTGGATCCGAAGAGAGAGGAAAATTTTTTAAATGGATCATGAAGTTATTGAATCCATTTTTGATATTACGTAACGTATGCCAAAATTCTGGGAGGGTTTTCTAAGAGGGAGATACATCACGATTCAATCGAAATGATTTCCACTTGTATCATCTTAGATACAAACACACACTTATACCATTGTAAGACGTATTTTTTTCATTAAACTGCCTTATTATAATTAAATTGTTCTTATAAAAAATAAAGAAATATTAATTTTTTGCTGTACTTTTAACTTAAAAGGGAAAAAACCCTAGATTTTGAGATGTTTTCCAAAAATTAACCCCAAAAAATATTATAAAAAATACGAATAAAGTAATATACAGGGTTATTCAAAAATAATAACCCAATTTGAAATGAGTATATTATGAAAATTATTGAACACAGAAGCTTAAAATTAATTTTATATTACACATAGCTAATCATAAAGTTTTTTAGAAACCAAATTTTTTGCTGTACTTTTAACTTAAAAGGGTAAAAAACCCAAATTTTGAGATGTTTTCCAAAAATTGACCCCCCAAAATATTATAAAAAATACGAATAAAGTAATATACAGGGTTATTCAAAAATAATCACCCAATTTGAAATAGTGTATTATGAAAGTTTTTTCAATGACCCAAAACCATAGGGTCATTGAAAAACCCAAATCTGTGTTTAAAAACTCAGGTCTGGAAGCCCTGGTTAAATTTCTCCGAGGGCCGGATGTAATAAAAGGGTGACGCATGGAAAGGGCTCAAAATATTTAGTCACATACCAGAATGGGGTTTGAATTCCTTCAAATCAGTTATTCTTCGTGTATCCCTTAGTCCCGTGCCTGGAAGGAGGGCAAAGTCCAGCTACGAATCCATTTACATTGATGTCACCTCACGAATCCCTAAACACTGGAGACGGTAATTTTAGGGAGAAAAAAATTTCCCTCTCAGTCGCCCATTCCTTTTTAGAGTAGAGGTAGCAGAGTCTGGAGATATTTGAGCATTTTCCACTCCAACCGTAACCGTAAAAGCGTCACCGCCGCTCTTTATGATGTTTAAAAGAATCGATTACGAGGACATAGAGCTGCCACATCCGTAACTCAGTAAAGTGGATTGCTTTATTCGTCGGTTTGCAATTCTGCGATAAACAAGGTCGTCTTTAAAAACAATCAGAAGACTCTGCTTTGGAATAGTTCAACTATGCTAAAACTAACTATGTCGATGCCAGTGATATGATTCTACTAGATGTTGAAACAAAGCCACCTCGAGTTAAATCCGGAATGTATCGCCTACTTGAATAGGCCGCATAATCCTCAATTTCATAATCTCTCAGAAACATGCCCATCAATTCTTTAAGGTAAGATTTCTCTTCCACATGCTTTTCGAATGCATTTATAGGGATTTGTTCGTGCGCCACTTAAATTTGGTGTTTGGACGCAATAATGCACATCGTTCTAACTTGGGAAACACGTCATTAGGACATTTCGGCGCGAAAAAATAAATTCTCATGACTTGAATGGCATTTTCCTACTGTAAACTGGAGCATAACGTAGTGTCAGCATTCAAATTTTTAACCAACCACAGATCTCGATTCATTGATCACGTGATACGTCTAACCAATCACAGGTGATGCCAACCATCTCGGAGCCAACGTAGTAACTCAACGCAACGCTCCAGATGTAATGTAAACAGGCCTTTACATTTTCTTTCCTACTTTTTGCTCCCAATTTGTTTGCAAAGTTACTTATCTTATTTTCATGGCATTTTTCGCCTTATATATATATATATATATATATATATATATATATATATATATATATATATATATATATATATATATATATATATATATATAACATTAAAAACCCCATACCATTTTAAATTCTAAAATTATTCTAAATTCCCTTGGGCGTGCGAGCTAATTTTCGATTTCAATTCTAAGTCCTAAAAGGCCTCCGGTCAGGCCCAGATTTCCGCATGGGCAAGTGGGGCACTTGCCCAGGGCCCCCAAAATTATAGGGCCCCAAATTTAGTATAAAGTTGTACATAGTTTTGAGAATTTGTTTTTTGGTTAATATAGTAAAGGGGTGCAGTGGCGGATACAGAAAAAAATCCTGGGTGGAGCACAGTGCACCCACTATAGTGAAAGCATGCTTACATCCATAATTGTTTCTGGTTTAATTTTTTTTTTTTTTTTGGGGGGGGGAAGGGGGGAGTTGTAATAACTCCAGTCTGTGATTTATTTTGAATTTCAAAAGAAAATTTCATGAATTTATTCATTAACATTAAAAAGTAAATTAATTAATTAACACTTCTTATTAATATTCATTATTTTCTTCAAATTTTTGACTTGTCGGTCGAAATTTTTTTTTAATTTCTGGTCCCGATTTAAGGGTGTCCTGGGTGAGTGTCCCACATGTTCATGTGGAAATCTGGTCCTGAGGAGGGGGTACATGCCCCCCTTTGGATCTGTCCTTGAAGGGGGCCCCCAAAGTCTGCTTTGCCCAGGGCCCCATTGTGTCAAAGTCTGGCCCTGCCTCCGGTGGAAAATATTAAATGGCTTCCTTTTTCGAAACTGCGTAGCGTTAGGCAAGATTTCATATAGGCTCTGCGCAGATTACATAAAACCCCATGTGACTTGTCGACAACAGCAAATGCCTAATCACTATCATGATCACATGAAAAAGTTTATATAAGCCGTCTGATCAACAAACCTGTACGCTTTTCGGATTTTGTAATTGTCTTGGGAAGACGTATTCTCCGTCTAAATAAATGTAATGCCGTAACTTGCCGCGTCTTTTACTCGAGCCACGACTACATCATCATCCCTTGTGATATGCTGGACACTAGTCTTCTCCTTGGGTTGTCAAGTACATTACATATATATATACATATATATATATACATATATATATATATACATATATATATATATATACATATATATATATATATATATATATATATATATATATATATATATATATATATATACATATATATATATATATATATATATATATATATATATATATATATATATATATATATATATATATATATATATATATATATATATATATATATATATATATATATATATATATATATATATATATATATATATATATATATATATATATATATATATATATATATTGCTATCTGCCCAAACATTTTGTTTGCTCTTCAATAAACTAAAAAGTCATATTACCGAGTTACAACCATTTTTCTGAAACTATAATAACTGCACCGTTAACAAAATACAGCGTACTCCCAATTATCCGAGTTCATGGAGGGGAGAAATAGCCTTAATCATTGAAAAACGCTGATCAGAAGATTTCTATTAAGTTTTATAGCAAGTTGTTTTATTAAGTATTATTAAGTTATATGCATAAACTAAAAGTCATATTACCGAGTTACAACCATTTTTATGAAACTATAATAACTGCACCGTTAACAAAATACAGCGTACTCCCAATTATCCGGGTTCATGGACGGGAGAAATAGCTTTAATCATTGAAAAACGCTGATCATCAGATTTCTATTAAGTTTTATTGCAAGTTGTTTTATTAAGTATTATTAAGTTATATGCATAAACTGAAATTCATATTACCCAGTTACAACCGTTTTTCTGAAACTATAATAACTGCACCGTTAACAAAATACAGCGTACTCCCAATTATCCGGGTTCATGGAGGGGAGAAATAGCCTTAATCATTGAAAAATGCTGATCATCAGATTTCTATTAAGTTTTATTGCAAGTTGTTTTATTAAGTATTATTAAGTTATATGCATAAACTGAAATTCATATTACCCAGTTACAACCATTTTTATGAAACTATAATAACTGCACCATTAACAAAATACAGCGTACTCCCAATTATCCGAGTTCATGGAGGGGAGAAATAGCTTTAATCATTGAAAAACGCTGATCATCAGATTTCTATTAAGTTTTATAGCAAGTTGTTTTATTAAGTATTATTAAGTTATATGCATAAATTGAAAGTCATATTACCGAGTTACAACCGTTTTTCTGAAACTATAATAACTGCACCGTTAACAAAATACAGCGTACTCCCAATTATCCGGGTTCATGAAGGGGAGAAATAGCCTTAATCATTGAAAAACGCTGATCATCAGATTTCTATTAAGTTTTATAGCAAGTTGTTTTATTAAGTATTATTAAGTTATATGCATAAACTGAAAGTCATATTACCGAGTTACAACCGTTTTTCTGAAACTATAATAACTGCACCGTTAACAAAATACAGCGTACTCCCAATTATCCGGGTTCATGGAGGGGAGAAATAGCCTTAATCATTGAAAAACGCTGATCATCAGATTTCTATTAAGTTTTATAGCAAGTTGTTTTATTAAGTATTATTAAGTTATATGCATAAACTAAAAGTCATATTACCGAGTTACAACGATTTTTATGAAACTATAATAACTGCACCGTTAACAAAATACAGCGTACTCCCAATTATCCGGGTTCATGGAGAGAAGAAATAGCCTTAATCATTGAAAAACGTTGATAATCAGGTTTATTTTAAGTTTTATTGCATTTGCAAAACATAATACTACACTCGCTTTCTACTTTACTAATTTATTTTATGTATGCAATCCGAAATTTTATATTTCGTTGTTTAACCGAATCTTTGGTACGTATTTTAATATCACTACAAAATTTATTGATATTAAATGATATAACTGCATTCAAATTCCCTGGAAATGAAAGAAGTTTTATTTTAGTGCATTATCGCATTCTTTATCCGATAAAAACTCTCTCAAGAAATTGCAAACTGTTGTTTTAAAAATCTTTTTTTCTTAAATGTGTATGTCGGAAGAAATTTAAATGCCTTTTTAATAAATTAAATATTATTTTAGATAAAGCGTTCAGATTTTTTTCTGAACGGATAATCCACACACCGGATAATCGTGAGCACAGTTTATATATATATATATATATATATATATATATATATATATATATATATATATATATATATATATATATATATATATATATATATATATATATGTATATATGTATAAATGTATATATATATATATATATATATATATATATATATATATATATATATATGTGTGTGTGTGTGTGTGTGTAACTTAATAGGGCTTAATAGGTCTTCTCTTGTCACAAGTTAATGAAGAAAGTGCACACAATTCGATGTATAACAATTTAAAGTACCCATAACTCGGCTCGATTTTCACTGAAGTTGTTTATTCTATATCTGTCTGTTTCAGGGGTATTAATGTCTTACGTATACAATGATATTGTGAATAGTTTGTTTTTATTAAATAACAAACAGAAAGGCGCAGACCATTTTTATTTCGTGGCTTGATAAACGATTCATAAATTTTAAATGCTTATAATACAATTAATGTAACTAATAACAATTTATCTTAAATTAGTCAGACCAATATTATATAAATTATAAATTATCAATAATTATATTAATTATTGCTAAATTATAATGTATTTGATGTAATTATACTTATATTTTAAATTATTATTATATTCGTGTCTAATATTTATAGATAAAATTATTTAATGCTCTGAATAAAATTTATTGTGCGATTGATATATCTTCAGTGCTTCTCAAATTAAAGATTATTTAATAATAATTATGAATAACATGAATTGATTTTAATATTTAATTAGTTTGTCTCAAACCCTCATTATACGATGTGATATTGATTTTAACTTGAATTAAACAAAAATCTATGGATAATTCAAAGAGTGATGAGTGGTGAACTACAATTTTATTAATTAATCAAATTAAAGATCAGTTATTAAAAATAATAAATACCATAAATAGCCGTTAATGTTTAAAAAATTTGTCTCAAACATTGATAACGTTGTGATATTGATATTAGATTTAATTAAATATTATCTATGGATAGCTCAACAAGTCATGATTGGTGAACTACAACATTTTTAATTTATCAGATTTAAGAAGACTTATTGATAATTGTAATTAACATGAATAGATTTCATTATTTAATTAGATAGTCTCAAACTTTCCTTATGGTAGGATTTTGATATTAGTTTGAATTAAACATAATCAATGAAAATTGGATAGCTCAACAAGTCATGAGTGGAGAACTACAACTTTTTTGATTTCTCAAATTAAATATGATTTATTGATAATTATAAATAACATGAATGGATTTCATTATTTAATTAGATGGTATCGAAATTTTGTCATGGTATATTATTGACATTAGTTTGAATTAAACATCATCAATGAAAATTGGATAGCTCAACTAGTCATGAGTAGAGAACTACAAATTTTGATTTTTCAAATTAAAGATGACTTATTGATAATTACAAATAACATAAATGGATTTCATTATTTAATTAGATTGTCTCGAACTTCCGCTACGGTATGATATTGACATTAGTTTGAGTTAAACATCATGAATGAAAATTGGATAGCTCAACAAGTCATTGCAGACGATTGGAAATTATCCAAAAAAATATTAAAATACAGTAAAAGATATGATCCTCAAACTGTACTATATTAACTGTACTATATTCTTTAGTATATCCTATTAGATTTAATTTGAATATTTTTTTCTACATTATTTTGTCTATAAAAATATCCCTTACGATTTTTTTATAAATATATTTTTTTTTTTTTTTGCATCAATAATATACATTGATTGTCGTACTTATTATAAACAAATAAATAAATAAATAAGTATATATATATATATATATATATATATATATATATATATATATATATATATATATATATATATATATATATATGTATATATATATATGTTGGCATTAATTGCATTGATTGTCCATTGTATTTAATTTGAATGTACTCCGTAGCGAAGTACAGGTTTTCAGCTTGTATCATACAAATTTACTTAAATCTATCTACGACCCCTCCAATTTTTTTGGCGACCTACTGTTTGAGCACAACTGCTGTAGATGAATATTTCACAGATTTTGTGCTGTCTTCTCGAGAGCACTTCATGCTTTTGTATCCATATATGCGTATCTATGGAAAAAATAATTTTGCCCCTTTTCCGTATATCAATATTCTGGTCTTCTATTTTCTTGAAGCGTATATACAATCATTTCGCATCAAGCAATATTAAGACCAGCCTTCCTCCTGAATATATATATATATATATATATATATATATATATATATATATATATATATGCCACGGTGAATCTCGAAATGTCAAAGGATATGCCCTATGGTTTCGTTCTAATGACATGGTTTTCTCTCCCTGTATGTCAGTCTCGGAATTTCAGACGTAAAACTGCTGAAAAATATCCATAGACATGTTTCTTAGGGTTAGAGTGCATGTTCTATTCCTCCATGTATATTTGTAAAGCGAGTATGAAGTTTTAAAATCACTGCAACATTTTATTTAATCGATTTAAGAATACTCAGTTTCGTTTTGCTTTATCTAAATTTTTAAGCTATAATACACTTTTTTTTTTAAAAGAATGCGTCGAAAGATTGGAACCAGGTTTTGAAAGGCGTTAGTTACGTTTTTCATACTTTATGAGGGTTACAGACTCAAAATACTAAAAAAATAGTACATTTTTAATATTTTAGCTTTAAACAATTACTTTTTAAGGGGACTCACGACCCTTAAGGGGGACCGGGACAGATTCTAAAAATTTTTTTATTTATTGAGTTAAAATTTTGAATTATTTTGTGATGGTCAATCATATAATTTGTAAACAAAATAACATCCTAAAATTTCTCAAAAAGTTTTTAAAAATTTAAAAATAAAAATTTTTTAATAAAAGTCGGGTAATTTGAAATCTTTACAAATCGAAATATTATTTGTCGAATTTCAAAATTTTTTCATTTAATTAAACAGAAATATATAAGTTTTAATTTGTATTCAGCATTTTTTGAAATATTAATTTTTAAAGAAATTAAAAATATTTAGATTAAAAATTGCAAAAAATATTATGTAACTTATTTTTAAAAAATCATATATTCAAAAGTAAATATATTTTTCAAATTTGCTGAATTAAAATTAAAGTAAAATAGTTGAAAAAGACATGTTCCAAGTTCATGTTTCATGTTCCAAGACATGTTCAACCATGTATCTTTAACGGTTCTTGATTTATAACAATTTAAAGACGAGAAATGGGGACGAAAACCATCATGCAGAAAAACGCACTTACAGGTTTTAAAAACGGTTGGCTACTATTAGAATGTTACAAAAAAAAAAAAAGAATTTATCCTGTTCTAATTAAGATAGAAACATGATTTAAACGTCATTTTAAGCGTAAAAGAACAAAAATATTTGTAATGCAATAAATTTTTTTTTGAAAATTAGAACAAAATTGTGTCCTGGATCCCTTTAAGTCGAGGAAATAAGGCATATTTTCATAGTTTTTGACTCTGTAGCTATTTCAATTTACTCCCAATTTTTCCAAATTTTATGTATATGATAAATTGATATATTTATTTTAATAAACAAATTTGCAACTCTAAAAATAATTTTAAATATTTTTTTAATGCTTTAGATATACTTTGTTTTTTAAGTATTTTTATTGTATACTGGCTTGCGCGCAGAACTATGAAATTAATTTTACACTTAAATATATAATTCCTGTTTTATATTTAAAATAAATAATTCAAAACACTGAACATTAAAATATTTTAATGTTGAATGTTTTATGTTCAATAGTGTTAAAACAGCATTAAAACATTTTTTTAACTGCTCAAAATATACTTTAAATTTCCTTAAATTTTTGCATTAATTTACCCCTGAAAAAATAACAAAATGAGCAGTGTAGTGATTGCAATAATTCTAGTTCGGCGCAATAAAATAACATGATTATGCAGTGATAAAAATTTCATGGAATTATGTTTCATAGTTTTTGAGATATCAGTTGCTGAATGATGCAAAATAACATTTTGAGAAAAAATGAGTTTAAAATTTTTCTTACCATAAACTTGATCAGTAATTAAATATTTAGAATATCAATATCTCCGGAACTAAGTGGTATATTTTCATGTGGTTTGCTTTATTTTGTTCAAAAATGATCAGGCTTTAACATATATTTTTTTCAACAAATCGAATGTTTTAAAGATTTAAGGGTAGTGAGTCCCCTTAAATCATAATTTACTTTTAAATTAACTTAATTATTTTATGTACCAAAATTTAGCTTATTTTATAACCTTAATTTAGCTTGGTAAATTTCTATTTTTTATATAAGTATCAAATAAATTAAACTGCATGTTTCTTCGATCATTACACTGCCAGGTAAATATTTAGATTCGCTACCGACTAATAAGTACAGGTGTAGAGCTGTAATTTAAATATTTTTAACTCGGAAAGGCGTTTTTCATGATTTGCCATCCTTACACCTCAAAGCGTTTAGAGCGTATTTCATCGTCAGATATTTTCAACTCGAAAAGTGTTTCGGACAGTTTATTCCAGCTTTCATTTGGTGTTCAAAAGTCTTTTCGAGGCACACTTTTGAAGCTTTTGAATACCAAAGTATAGGTTAGATTAATTCGTCAGTAACTCCTTTTGCAACTGAAATTAGAGACAGAAAAAAGTGTCAAGCGCTTAGAGAGTTAAAAAGATAGATCTTGTATTCCCCCGCAGTAATATCTGGATAAGTTTACTTTAATTTATCTTCACTAAATCGTCTCCAGGAAGTTTGGGCACTCAAGTTCGATTACTGACCTGGGAAGACAATCGTTACATACCATTTAAACAATGCATTTTGATACGCATTTTCTTCCTGTAAGATTTTTGAAGTGAAAGCTTCCTTGAAAACATGTTCAGTGGTACAATTTTTGTGAATTATATAACAATCGAATACAGGGACCCTTTGCCCAATAGTTGAATTTGCCATCATGCAATGTTCATCGACCTCTAGAAAATTCTGATATTTTTGTACCCCAAACAGGTCTTACGAATCTCTAGGAATTATCACTAACAATTTCACTTAACCTTTGTCTTAAAGATTAAAAAGTCCTATTGTTATTGCTGTTTCTAACGCCACCTGGCCGTATGTATTCCATACCAGGCTCATATAGGCTAGTGGGTTAAGGGCTGAAGCATCGAATGACACCAGAAGGGTCGGAGTCTGATTTAGCCAGGTGCAACTTCAAATTTAACGGGGCACCCCCAGGGAGCGACATCTGGGGGGACTGTACCCTTTCCCAACATCTCTGACCTCATAGAGGAACTTTCCGATCCACGGATTTAACATGCCCATATCCGGCCTAGACACGGAATTAAAGTCCTCGAGTCACAAATGTTTTTGCTGTTTATTAATTACAAGGTGAGCGCATAAAGTAACCTGACAATTTTTTATTAATAAGAAAAATATTACTCACCTTCAAATAAATTTATCTCCTTCAAAATCATCGCCAAAGGAGTCTATACAATTTTTCCAACGTTTCGTCAAGTCATCGAAACACTTTTTATAGGCGGTGGAACTAACCGTTCTCAAAATACGTGTAACATTTGACTTAATATCCGAGACGTTTTCAAATCTTCTGTCCTTTCATGGCCACCTTAAGCTTCGGAAAAAGAAAAAAATCAGCTGGCGATAAGTCGGGAGAATATTGTGGGTGATTTATCACTGTAATTGAATGCTTAGCAAGATATTGTTAAACAGAAATTGCTGTATGTGGCCTAACATTATCGTGTAAAAGGAACCATTGGCCAGAATCAAACAGTTCCTTTCTAACTTGCCTTATCCTGTTTCTTAATCGAAAAAGCCCCTCCTTGTAAAAATACTAATTAATTGTTTAATTTTCAAGAACAAATACGTGGTGAATAAGTCCTTTGTAATAAAAAAAATGCAAAAACCGTGAGAGGACAGATATTTGTAAACGTCTCGGATATTAAATCAAATGTTACGCGTATTTTGCGAACGGTTAGTTCCAATGCCTATAAACAGTGTTTCGATGAATTGAAGAAACGTTGGAAAAATTGTATAGATTCCTTTGGCGAGGATTTTGAAGGAGATAAATTTATTTGAAGGTGAGTAATATTTTTCTTATTTATAAAAAAAATGTCCGGTTACTTTATGGGTGCACCTTGTATTTTAAATTAACTCTGATTGGCAGTTTGTGGCTCTAATATTATATTTATCCTATTACAGATAAAATGTGTCATTTTATCTGTACTTTTTTTTCCTGCAACTTTTACAACAAAAATTTGCTCCTGCAGGAATACTTTTTTCATTTCCCATTAGTTCACAGTGTTTAAAGTTATTCCAGTTTACCATTAGATAATGTAACTTTATCTAAACTATATACAGATGTTAAGAGACAGTGAATTTATATACTAATTCTTTTCATTATTTCTACATTTATTTATGATACTTCTGAGATTCTTTAGTTTATCGCTTTGTTTCCTGTATTTCTTATCATTTTTCTAGTTTTCAGTTTTTTTATATTACTAGTTTTGAACTGGCAACGTACTGAATCGCACCATTTTAACTCCCTGTCAGTTTTGCTTATGCAGTGTGTGATTTGATATTCGGCTCTTGACGAAGGCAGTTTCAGTTTTGAAAATTGAATTGAGATTTCAATAACTGCTATATAGAGATTTTAATAAGTTTTTTTCTGGCCAATTGACAATAATTTTGAAGCGTAAATTTTCATATTTTTTTCCTTTTCTTCGTACGAGAACAAACACTGGCCCCAGAAACAAGTGAAGATGATGTCATTAAATTTGTTACGAAAAAATATTTTTTATTTAAAACATTATTTTGATTGGAGGCTGATAATAGTTCATTATCAGCCCTTTCGATTTTTTTCCAAATTTTCGTTGAATTCGTGCCTCGTAAAAATTTGAACTCAGGCACCCAATCATAGAGACAAATACTCTCTGTCCTTCATTATAAAGAAACAATCATTTTTACTGCCTATTATTGGGATTGCTATGGATGTTTTATCGATATATCTAACTTACTTAGAACACCTGAATACTCATTACTCGTATGCTTCTAAAATATTGAAATCAAAATCTAGAATCCAGGAGGAAAACACTTAAATTTTTAAAATTTTCTCCCCATTATTAACAATTTGTTAAACTAAATAATTGCAAAGTTTTGTTACAGAAATGTTTGGGACACATTTTTAGTAAATCGATACTCATTGCTCGTATACTCCTAAAATATTGAAATCAAAATCTAGAATCCAGGAGGAAAACACTTTACTTTTTAAAATTTTCTCCCCCTTATTAACAATTTGTTAAACTAAGTAATTGTAAAGTTTTATTACAAAAAATGCTTGGGACACATTTTTTTGTAATGGAATACTCATTACTCGTATACTCCTAAAATATTGAAATTGAAATCTAGAATCCAGGAGGAAAACACTTTAATTTTTTTAATTTTCTCCCCCTTATTATTAATAATTTGTTAAACTAAATAATTGCAAAGTTTTATTACAAAAACGTTTGGGACACTAATTAAACTGTTCTTGTATGATTAGGGCCTTATGTTCTAATTTTAGTCCCGTGAAATGAGAATTAAAGTCAAACAAATAGACGGTTAGTGTTTCTGGAACATTTTGCTGTTAGTGGCACAAAGTGACCAATTAAATTTGATCGTAGACATTTAGCCTCCAAAAATGTCTTACTCAGAATCTATAATAAAAATTTTCAGACACCTTTTTAGGAGAAACATACAGGTCAATATCGAAACCGAGCTATTATGTAATACTTTATTTCGTTTTAATTAAACTGCGGAAACTTTCAATAGATATCAACCCAATTTGTTGAGTTACGGGAATCAAGATAAAATTTACTCTTAAAAAATCCTCTGTCTAATTAATAATCAATATATTAACGGCAAAAATCTCAATAAATATCAACCAGTTTCATTGATTTGTGGCAGTGAAGATAAAAGTCATCCCACTAATTAACATTCTGAGATCCTAATAGGGATTTTCATCAAAACTCGGATTACAAATTTTCCTTAGAAATGCCTTTTATGAGAACTTTTATTTAACTGGAATAAACTTTTTCGAATACTAGTTTGTTATCTAAGCTCAAAATACTATAGGAGAATATATTTTAAAATATTTCATATCTAATGAGATTTAAAAATTTCCAATAGATTAGGAGAGACCAAAAAGAGTGTTTTAAGAAAAGTTTGGAAAAAATGATCGTTTTTACAAGCAAAGGATTCAAATAAAAGCACCGGAATACCCAATTCACCAGAATATCCAGTTTCACTTTCAATAAAGAATATACAGTAAAATTTCCCCTATAGTGGCCAAACATGCAGAAAAAAATGGAAGTTTTGGGGCATGGTCATGTAAAAAGTTCCCTCCCCCCATAATATTAGCTGTATGGAGTCCTGGACCGATTCTGAACAAAATGCGGCCATTTTGAGGGGTGGCTGGGTAGATTCATTGTAAGTTTATGTATGTAGATATATATATATATATATATATATATATATATAATATCAAAATAAGCGAAGGAAAATGAAATATTCTTATTTGCTAACTTACCATTATTGAGAAATCGTTTAAAATATTACAGAAAACAATTTAGGAAATAAACCATTTCCAAGGAGCGAAACTGTTTAGAATGATACGCATGTCTCCTGAATGTGTCGCCAAGGCGAGGTTTCGGTTCAACTATACGGCGCCCCATTGAAAATAACCAAAGGATCATGTCTCGATTACCAAATTGCATCATACGCATGGCATGAGAGATCTATTTCCTATAAAAAGGTGAAATGACGTCTCCCAAATCTATTGAAACACATAATAAAATTTGTGTTCCCCGGACATTGTCCACTTTCTCATGGCATCTGGAGGGATTTTGTTAACAACGCCCGGGGTTTATAAATATCTTCAAGCTACCACACTACAGGTCCAGGGTTCGACCCTGTGATTGGGCAAGGTCGACTGATTCCTTTTATCCCTTAAGTGGGTCGATAAAATGAGGATCAAGGATGCTTGGGAACTAACTCTGGAGGTCCCGCATCAGGTAGACCACCTGACCGAGACACATGCTGTATGGCACCCCAAGCTCACGGTCAAGAAAGCGGAGATACCACAGGCCTTGGTCCACAACGGACTGTAGCGCCATTGGTTAGTTAGTATAAATAAATATATATATATATATATATATATATATATATATATATATATATATATATATGTGTGTGTGTGTGTGTGTGTGTGTGTCAAGGATTAAGTAGAGAGAGAGAAGAATAATTAGAATAATTGTTAAAAATTAAATGTGATTGCATGAATTATTTATGAAGAAAGGAAGCGGAGAGGGGGAGTTCTAATAGCAAAAATAATCAATAGAGGCCGCCACCTGACGGTCCAATTGAAAATGGATTATTTGAAAATTGGATTCTAAAATTAGACCGGGTAGGGTGTGAGCTAGTTACGTAAATGGAAGATTCTAGAAGATTTGAACTGAAGTGTCTGCAAAATTATTGGGCGGGAGAATGACAAAGTGCTAAGGCAGTTGGCAGATAGATTCCGAGGGGGCAGATTGCTATGGCTCTCGGTAAACTTGGGTGGAGCGGTCTCGCCAACTATCATTCGGAGCTCTGGTTCAACAGAGTCTTAATAAATATATTTTAAAGGATTAATTCGTCTTCTCTTCTGTCTACCGGACCACGACTGGACAATGATAGCACTAAATTAACGTGAAGAAGTAAACCCTGTCATATATATATATATATATATATATATATATATATATATATATATATATATATATATATATATATATATATATATATATATATATATATATATATATTGCTTAGGTATAATATCATGGACAATGCTAATTTAAATTTTTTAAATTTATTTCGTGTTTAGGATATTTGGATCTCAAAACGGCAAGCAGTTTTCATCTTAAGATGTTTTAAATTAGAGTATAATTATTTAGCATTTTCGTCAAGTTAAAATAAAAAAATTGTGGCTTCGGAAATGATGGCGTCGTCACAAATCAGAAAATACTATTTCTTTTTTAATACAGCAAAAAACGTATATAATTTGTTTAGAAATAAGAAATATCAATTAAATATTTCTTGAATTTATTACACTTTTAAAGGCTTTGGGAAATACGCAGTGCAAAAAATTTTTCGTCTCGAAACTTCCTAAACGAAAACACACACAGCGAAATTTTTTTCGATCCATCCAAAACATACCCAAAAAGCGCCGTCAGCATCTGTTTAAAACACGTCTGGATATAAATAAATGGGATTAGAAGAAGCAATGCAAGCGCTAAGAAAAAACAAAGAAGTGTTCATCTACCGCCGCTTCAGTGCATAAAAATATTTCAGACTTTTCAACGGTGGAGACAACATCTTTTTTCAACGTCCGCGGGTATTAAGAGGGATTTCTGCTTCATTGGGAAATACAAGTTTCAGGACGATAAATCAACATTTATCTTTAATGTGACGGGAAATATTAGCCTTTTTAAACTGCAGGCTGGATTTTTATGCAGTGAACGGAGATTATTAAACTGTTTGTTTGAGATAATTAGAGCATGCGTGAACCGCGTTCCGCCGGGAGATTTATGGCTTAAAAAATTATCGAACTTTGAGGGAAAGTTTAACCGACATGTATCTGAAAACTTTCGAAATCGCGCGCTGTAGCGAGTTTTATTAATTATTAAATAAATAGTTTTACGAATGATATGACATTTTTTGGACCGTTGTTCTGAAAAAAGTAAGGAAATACGTATAGCTTAATATCAGTGCTACATAGATGTTGATTTAGTTTCGTTTTTATGAATTCTTGTTGTTAGAAAAAAAAAATTTCTTTTACTCACATTTGTACGTCCTGATAATACAAGTTTTCGTTAAAAAGATGCTTTTGGGTAACTTTTATGATTTTTCTGTGTATGATTCCGGATATTTTGGACCTGGTTATTTCTTTTTTGCCACGCACGTTTTCTACTCCGTTTGATTCTGCTTGAAAAACTACTTACCCGATAGGCGCTTCTAAATAAAGAGAGGAAATTAAAACAATAGTATGCATTGAATGCCTTCTACAGATTCTTATGAACTCAATTTATATCTGCACTAGCTGAATAGCCGTACTTCGCTACGGAGTACGTTTTAGGATAATTACAATGAAAAATAATGAAACTGCTTTTTACAGGATTTCCTTATAAACAGTTTTTTTGTTTCTTCATTGTTGCGCGGAACTAATATTACCAGGCTCGTTTATGAACTTACGCGTGAGCAAACTACGTTAAACTGACTGTGATACAAGCAATTTTCTATTACATACACGCCAGCGTATTTTAAAGTTTAGCCTTGAGACTTATTTATCGTCATGGCGAAGCATGATTTGAGGGGAAATTGCAGTTTTATATATAGGTTTAATTTAATATCCATAAAACATAAAAATTTGAATTAAATTAAAAAAAAATCCATCTCAATAAGTAGTAGTCTAGTGGTTAAATTTTATCTTTTACTGTATTTAAATATTTTTTTGCCAATTTGTTTCGTTGTTATTCACGTGATGTGAAATTAGTTTAAAGTATCGCAAAAAGAAAAGAAATCTCGTGATCAGCATTTAATAAATTAAATTCTAAAAGTTAATCTTTACAAATTCACCAAAAATCAGCAAATGGAGGTAAAGATTTGAAAAAGATTTCATTTTAAAGGAATTTACATGATCTTTCACGAGATATAAATTTTATAACCCACAGATTTTTATTTTAAATGCAAACTTAAAAAAGTTACAAAAACAGCTTAAAAATTTAATTAAAAAAATCTAAGAAGAATTTTTCAGAAATCGTTCTTAGTGCATCCCTAGACTATAAGGAAAATCGCCTTGCAAAATTTCAGACCTTTAGGTTCAGCTGTTTGGTCTGTGCGTTATCTGTCAGTCAGTCACTCACGGAGCTGCATTATATATATATATATAGATTATAAATACATATAACGTTGTAAACATGTAATAATAACATAAACATATGTCAATATATGTTGATAAATGTAAAAGTAACATTATAAATGTATATTAATGTTATATATATATATTCAATGAAACTTCGCTGTAGTAACCAGTCATGGTTTCGAAAAAATATGGCCGTTTTGAGAAGTGGCCTTCGAATAGAAGTGGACCTCTATAATGACCAGTAAGGGTTCCGAAAAAAGTGGCCTTTTTGAGTTGTAGCTGTTAGAGAAGTTTCACTTATATATATATATATATATATATATATACACTGCTGGCCACTGTAAATGCAACACCCTGAAGAAAACATGCAAATAACATGAAATTTACAACATGCATTAGCGGAGGTGAGATATGCAAATGATTAGAATTTCAGCGCAGAGGCACATCACGCGCGCCTGTGGCGCCACTTCAAAGCGCTATTTAAGGCTTGGAGATTTCGACGATTTCAAGTTCGGCAATTGTGTTTTTCTTGTGGTTTTTTAAAAAAAACGATCAATTATGCCTCGTCAGAAACATCGATCATCTTTTGATCAAGTATCCGAGTTCGACAGACGAAGGATAGTGGCCTACCGAGATTGTGGATTATCTTTCAGGGAAATCGGTAGTCGTGTTGGACAAAACCAAACAACTGAAATGCGGAGATGTGATCGTTGGATGCAGAAGGGTACGACGGACCGGCGTGTTCGATCGCATCCAACTCAGCGCACCACTTCACGTGATGACAGGCAAATTGTGCGCATGGCAGTGACGGATCGCTCAGTCACATCACGAACCATAACACAGCACATGCGGTCTGTAACGCATCATCCAGTGTCTGCGCATACCATTCGACGCCGTTTACAGCAGAGTGGTCTGTCCGCAAGACGTCCATTGCTTTGTCTACCCTTGACGCAGAACCACAGACGTCTCCGCCGCCAATGGTGCGATGATAGAAGGATGTAGACGGCAGAATGGAATGAAATTGTCTTTACTGACGAGTCACGCTTCTGTCTGCAACACCACGATGGTCGCATTCGAGTCTGGAGACACCGTGAAGAGAGAATGCTGAACAGCTGCGTTATGCACCGCCACACTGGTCCTGCACCGGGTATTATGGTATGGGGCGGTATTGGATATCACTCTCGCACACCTCTAGTACGCATTGCCGGTACTTTAAACAGCCAGCGCTACACCTCCGAGGTGCTGGAGCCAGTTGTCCTTCCTTACCTCCAGGGCTTGCCCACAGCCATATTTCAACAGGATAATGCCATACAGCCATATTTCAACAGCCATATTTCAACAGGCTATTTCAACAGGATACAGCCATATTTCAACAGGACACGTGGCACGCATTGTCCAACGGTACTTCGTCAATCACCACATTGAATTGATTCCCTGGCCGCCTCGCTCTCCGGATCTTTCGCCGATAGAAAACAAGTGGTCCATGGTTGCTCTACGATTGACCCAGATTCCATCCCCAGCTGCCACAGAAGATCAATTGTGGCAACGTGTGGAAGCTGCTTGGTCTGCTTTACCCCAAGAACTCATCCAAAATCTCTTTGAATCAATGCCGAGGCGTGTGGCAGCGGCGATCTCCAACAATGGCGGTTACTCTGGCTACTGATTTTGGCAGGAACCACACTTCACAGAAGTCTATAAATTTAATCATTTGATACTTGGTCAACATGTTATCTACAAAATAAATTTTGTTGTGATATCTCTTGTCTTTCTTGGTGTTGCAATTTGGGTGGCCAGCAGTGTATATATATATATATATATATATATATATATATATATATAAACAGAGCTTTTTTCTGGAGGTACAGGGGGATATGGCGTTTCCCCACCTTTTTCTTAAAGTATTATTTTGGCTTAACTTAAACGAAATATTAAGAAAATTACGAATCAATTGTTAATATATAACAAAAGTATATTTTTTTAAATTGCGAGATTTTTGTTCCCCTGTGATGTGACGTGTGAAAACACGGTAATAAAAATATGCACCATTTTTTCAGAACATACAGTATACCCACCTATTTTTTTAGAAAAAAAAGCACTGCATATATATATATATATATATATATATATATATATGTGTGTGTATATATATATATGTATATATATGTATGTGTATATATATATATATGTATGTATATATATGTATATATATATATATATATATATATATATATATATATATATATATATATATATATATATATATATATATATATAATATAGCTGAAAACCCGCACTTCGCGACGGAGTACATTCAAATTAAGTACAATGGTCAATGTATCCAATTAACGCCAAAAAAATAAATACATATATATATGTATAATAAATACGACGATCAATATACACAATTGATGTGAAAATACATATATATTTATAAAAAAATCGTAAGATATATTTTTATAGACAAAATAATGTAGAAGAAAATATTCAAATTAAATCTAATAGAACATACTAGAGAATATAGTACAGTTTGAGGAACATATCTTATGCTGTATTTTAATATTTTTTGGGATAATGTGTAATCGGCTGCCGCATTAGCAAGGAAAAAAATATTTTTTGTCTATTTAATTGCTATGGACGTGACGATAAATTTATTTAAAGTACCAGAAAAAGAAATCACGTGATCAGCATTTAATAAATTAAATTCAAAAATTTAATCTTTAAAAATTCATCAAAAATCAGAGAATGGATGTAAAGATTCGAAAAAGATTTCATTTTAAAGGAATTTTTATGATCTTTCTTGTGATATAAATTTCATAACCCTCAAAGTGTTATTTTAAATGCAAACTTAAAAAAGTTACTAAAACAGCTTAAAAATTTAATTTAAAAAAATCTAAGAAGAAATTTTTGAAAATCTTTCTTAGTTCACCCCTATACTATAAGGAGAATCGCCTTGCAAAATTTTAGCCCTTTAGGTCCAGCGGTTTGGTGTTTGCGTTGTATGTCATTCAATTAATCCGTGAGTTAATGTATTCAGATAGATAGATAGATATGCATACATACATATCTATATATATAAACAGTTACAGAACTGTTTTATATATTTTGATATGTATGTATATCTATCTATCTATCTATCTCTCTCTCTTTATATATATATATATATATATATATATATATATATATATATATATATATATATATGTATATATATATATATATATATATATATATATATATATATATATATATATATATTAATTAATGGAATGAATTACCATCGAAATTGGTGAGTGGTTGGCTTAGCAGAGTAACACCGCTAAGCCACGTCTGGGCGTTGTCATGGATCCTATGTTTAGAGTAAGTACACTGTCACCATTTTGAAATTACTTGTTCTTTTAAATGAGGCATAAAGCCTGTTTAAGCGTGTAAATAAGACATTTATCTCAGCTTTTATTTCTTATATTCTCAGAATCCCGGCAAGGTACGTGGAACGTAAACTACTTTCTTAATTCTAACATATTTTAAACGTTAAGAAATCGCCTAAGATATAAATTCACCAAACTTCCACAAAATCCATTTCCCAAATGATAATGAGATAATACGACAATAATATGACATTTGCCGCCTAAATCTTGAAAATTATTTAAGATTCCGAGACTCTTTTTTTTACCTTTCTAACAATTTAATTTTCAACGCCTGTAAAATCCTGAAAATCAACTTGTTTTATTTACAAATAATTACTCGACCTCCTGTCGAGCGACGGACTTTATTAAATCATACCCCGGTAACAGCTTGAAAACGCCATATTAAATCTTTCGCGAGCGACGGCTGAAAAACCGTTTATAAAACTGGAATGATAAAAAAAAAATAGGAACCTCTTAATTAAAGGAGTCAAAAGTGAAAAATATGAGCTATTAAAAAATCAGCGAGCCCTGTTTCTTTACGATCGGGTAGTATTACTTGAGGTGGAAGATATTAGAAGACGTAATTTTGCAGTTTTGGTGCTGCATTTTTTAACAATTAGCGTCTAAACTTACGGCAAGGCGTTTTCAATACTGCGTTAAACGAGAGTGTTTTGAAAGATATAGAGCTGTCGTAAAACACTCTAACTTTCTACCTTTGGTTGAAAGAAATAATTTATTTAAGATTGTTTTTACATGCAAAGGTTTGGGTAAGGATTGTAAGACCGGACTAAAATTTGAGAACGGGGTTTTGGTTCTCAAACTTTACCGGAACAGGGTACCCGTGTATTACCCGGCTTTGAATAACACACGAGCCACGAAACATTTGATCTAAATATGAATGAAAAAAATATATTTATATATATAGTAAACAATTTTAGTTTATTGGGTAAATGAGAAATGTATTTCTCTTTAATTTATTTCAAACTAGCCGGGCTTTGCCCAAATATCTAATCACTTCCCACTCGAATAACAGTTCACTTGAATTAAATTTTTTTTCACTTTTAATTGCCAAAAAATCCGCAAAAAATCAGTACATCTTCAAATGATCTATTTATGGTTAAAAGGTTTGAATTAAAAGTATGAAAAATAGAAAAATGATTAAAAATTAGACACACGATGAAGCATTTCTTTTCAGTGATTTATTGTTTAGTGAGAATCATAATGTGTTTACATCACAAAATATCGTGGTTACGTTTTGTTCGGTGGAGTATGATTTAGAATTGAAATATCTCTAAAACTTTTAAAGTAACAGAATAAGTGTACGCAGAAAAAATTATCAGTTTTTAAAGCTCTTTCAAAATATGTAACAACTAGCTGAAAACCCTCACTTCGCTACGGAGAGCATTCAAATTAAATACAATGGTCAATGCATGCAATTAATGCCATGTATATGTATATATATTTATAATAAATACGACGATCAATGTATACAATTGATGTAAAAAAATACATTTTTTTAAAAATCGTAAAGGATATTTTACAAAAATATTGTAGAAGAAAATATTCATATTAAATCTAATAGGACATACTAAAGAATATAGTACAGTTAATATGGTACAGTTCGAGGAATATATTTTTACTGTATTTTAATTTTTTTTAGATAATGTCCAATCGTCTGCCGCATTATCAAGAAAAAATTATTTTTTGTCTATTTAGTTGTTATGACGTGACGATAAATTTATTTAAAGTACCAGAAAAAAGAAATTACGTGATCAGCATTTAATAAATTAAATTCTAAAAATTAATATTTAAAAATTCACAAAAAATCAGAAAATGGACGTACAGATTCGAAAAAGATTTCATTTTAAAAGAATTTTTATGGTCTTTATCGTAATATAAATTTTATAACCCGCAAATTATTATTTTAAATGCAAACTTAAAAAATTTTACTAAAACAGCTTAAAAATCAAATTTTAAAAAAATCTATGAAGAATTTTTCAAAAATCTTTCTTAGTGCACCCATACACTATAAGAAAAATCGCCATGCAAAATTTCAGCCCTGTAGGTCCAGCAGTTTAGTCTGTGCGTTGTATGTCAGTGAGTCAGTCTGTCAGTGAGTCAGTCAGTTACGGAACTGTTTTATATACATACTAGATTATGTACTTTCATGAAAAAAAATACATCGATTTCGACGTTTTCAAACATGGCCGAATTTCTTAACGGATGCCATACCGGAAACGGTCTACCCGAAATTGTTCCCCGACCGACAAAGTTTTTCTGTTATTTATGTAGATTAAGCTAATATAAGGAAATGGGTCGCGCTACCGACAGTCTACCTCGAGCCCATTTTAAGTAATATTAAAAGCAATAAATTTTTTCTGTTTAAACCTTCAATAAATGAAATTTCTCTCGAAAATTTTATATGAAATGAACCAATAAAAGCATATAACAATCGATTGCCTATCTTTTGACAGCAGGAGGGGATTGACTTGTGAAATGTTTGAGGAGGATCTAGTAGTTAATACTGTGGATGCGCTTAAGTCAAATGGTTCCAAAGATGTAGATTAGTGATTCAGAACCTTCTTTTCGTCACGTTACACTTGCAATTATTTAAAAATTTGGCGGTACACTAACAATAAGATAAATTTAAGGGGGGTCCAGGACACAAAATTCTTCAAATTTTCGAAAAAAAATTTTTGCATTAAAAAATTCTGTGTTCTTTTCTCCTTAAAATGACGTTTAAATTATGTTTCTGTCTTAATTTGAACAGGAGATATTATTATTATTATTATTATTATTATTATTATTATTATTATTATTATTGCAACTTCTAATAGCAGCCAATCTGTGTTTAAACCTGTAAATGCATTTTTCTGCATGATGGTTTTTTTCACCATTTGTCGTCTTTAAATTGTTATAAATCAAGAACTATTAAAGATAAATGGTTCAAACTTGGAACATGTCTTTTTCAATTATTTTACTTTAATTTTGATTCAGCAAATTTGAAAAAATATTTATTTTTGAAAATATGATTTAAACGTCATTATTATTATTGCACACTAAAAATTTTGTGTTCTTTTCTGCTTAAAATGACGTTTAAATCATGCTTCTGTCTTAATTTGAACAGGAGATATTATTATTATTATTATTATTATTATTATTATTATTATTATAATTGCAACTTCTAATAGCAGCCAATCTGTGTTTAAATCTGTAAATGCATTTTTCTGCATGATGGGTTTTTCACCAATTCTCGTCTTTAATAGTTCTTGACTTATAACAATTTATAAGTCAAGAACTATTAAAGATAAATGATTCAAACTTAGAACATGTCGTTTTCAAGTATTTTATTTTAATTCTGATTCAGCAAATTTGAAAAAAAATATTCACTTTTGAAAATATGATATTTTAAAAATAAGTTACATAATTTTTACTTAATATGTGATTTTGTTTTCAAATTATATGGTTAACCATCACAAAAAATTCAAAATTTTAACTCAATAAAATTTTTTTTAAATGTTTCCCGGACCCCCTTAAAAAAATTTTATTTGGATAATTGATGAATGTACCTTAATATATTTTGTAAAAATAGCATACGAAAAAATATTCACTGAAATGTGAAATGAAATTGCATTACAAAGTAAATAAAATGTTTATTTAACTAGAAATTACATTTAATGCGAAATTTGAGCTTGTTGTTTTTTGATAACTTCTTTTGTTTGGGCGTAAAAATGATAATACTACTCTCATTTCGTGATTCAGATGTAAAAATCCAGAGCTATAATAGTCCAGAGTTACCAGTTACCAGTCCTGAATTGTAGTCCTGAATTGTCATATCCCCCTTTCTCCCTCAATGGAGTTGTCCTTGAAATAGTCTCCCGTTTTCTAGATTGCTGATCAGAGTCGAACTGGTAATTTCGGTTCTTGTAGCTGGAAAAAGTCGAAGCGAAAGTGTTTGAGCATTAAAGAAAAAATGTAATTCTTCATGAGATGGATAAGGGAAAGAAAGGATGAAAAAGGATATTGCTTTGACGTGAAGAAAAATGATATTGCTTTTAAATTTGGTATTCCTCTACACAGAAATACACATTGGTTCGCCAGTCTCCGCTAGGAAGGTAGAACTGATTGATCTACTTGTCTGACGTCGCTTATGTAAGAATATTCGCAGTGGCGGCACTTTTCAAGAATCTCGAGGCAAAATAAAGTGCCCAGGCACAGTGGTTGAGAATCACTGATCTAGATGGTGATAAAGCATGGCAAAATTATCTCCATTAAAATTCTATTTTTTAAAAAAAAGATTGTCTACTTTCGAATACCCTGTTCTACAACCATTTATAGAGATGGCTAACTTCTACCCTAACTAGGATATATATATATTGAAGTTACCCTTTAATGAAGTAGAAACGACACTTAATAGATATACAACAAAGTTTATTCTTCGCTTGACACATATAACTTGCGGTTCAAAACAATACTGCGTAAATACTGGTACAACATGTATAAACTCTATGCAAGGAAATATAGTTCAAAGTACTCACAAATATAAATAAAGTCAAACCAGCGATGCTGCACGGTAATCTACTCCTACGACCACAATATCCTCCTTATGCCGGATTGGCGAAAACTCACGTAATCTTTGAAGCTATCTAGCTAATAACCACCAACGACAACTCGCATAAACAGCTCCAAACAAACCATGCTGTCTGCGGAACCTGGCTACGCGGTATTTATAGTAACCGTCTATGCTGAATTTAGCATAACTTTGTAGCTTCTTTGGATTTATGCAAATATAATGATCGATTATTGTTAATCGATTATTAGGTAGACCATTAGGTAGACATTGGAACCGTTTTTTCGGTTCCAATAATTTCCACCAGGTACCCGGGTACTGGATTCTACAATCCCTAGGTTTGAGACTATTTTTCGTAAAAAACTATAGACTCGAAAAGTGTTTGGGACATATTATTCCATTTTTAATTTGGCGTTCAAAAGTGTCTGAGAATGTGTCATTTTGACGCTCTTCAACCTCAAACTAGAGGATGGAATAATTCTTCAGAAATACTTATTTCTCTTGAAAGAAAGAGACAGAAAAAAGGTTCCAAACGCTTAGACGACGTTTGCAAATAACTAAGCTTTAAATCTACAAATAGCGGTTTCTTAAAATCCTTAAATCTGCTGTGTACTAACCGTACAGGATTCGCTCACCTCAATGTTAACCTATGGAGAAAAAGTGCCCACTGTTGACAGCTACATAATTGCTGATAATCCAATAAAAGTGATATTTTCAGATAGCGTTAACTTCTCTGCAACAGGATTCATTTTATAAATTGCGTCCACCAAAAGAATTTTTGGCCGGTTAAATCACACGTTACAAGATTTCCCCCCGAATAATTTAAATTAAAAAATATTATTTGTAATTTTAAAAAAAAGCAGAAAAATACCCCGAGGTTTAAATTTTTTTTCTCTATTACAGAGTACAATAAAAAAAAATCTCTCACTCCAAGTCGGCAATCTTTGGACCCATTTTCTCCATAGGTTAACATTGAAGTGAACAAATTCAGTAGGGTTATTTCACATCAGCCTTGATTGGATTATATACCATTTGTCAAAAGAGACAATCGGGACAAATGTTCCGAAAAAAACATGGTTCGCACTCTTTTCCAGGTCAAAAATTAAGAAATTTTAAGGTCTTTCATGTACTGTGCTTTTAAATTTTAAGGCTTTTGTACTTGAAAAGATGATTTATAAGTATTTTGCTTAATAAAAAGTGTGTTTTGACTATTATTATTTTTTTCTCTTTATATTTTTAATGGATGCTTAAAATAAGCAATAAGTTTCATTGTTAGTTCTATAAGGTATCCTGTAA
The DNA here is from genome assembly GCA_907164885.2 of Dolomedes plantarius. Classification (NCBI taxonomy): domain Eukaryota; kingdom Metazoa; phylum Arthropoda; class Arachnida; order Araneae; family Dolomedidae; genus Dolomedes; species Dolomedes plantarius. The sequence goes on from OU015490.1 coordinate 75,350,699, forward strand.
ATATAAACTACTATATTATATGCAAAAGAAATGCGCATGGAACATTTTTAATTATGCCAATTTTGATATAATTAATAATTCATAATTCATAAATTATCAATATTTCATCTTTAAATTTTAACCACTTTTACATATTTCTAGTACTAATCACATATCCATATTTCAAGCTAATACATTCAAAACAAAAAAAGTTTGGTTTGAAGGTTCACTGTCCCCTCAAAGTTATTAAAGATAAGTATTTGTTGAACGGGGAACATTAATCTATTTTCATTCGAAAATGGCGAACAATTTCATTTATTTTTCTTAGACATACAGCCGTATGGAACTAGATTTTTGAGTAGGCAGCAAAGTTCTAAACAATGTTGCTATAAACAGAAATTTCTTTTATTCTTTTTTGCCAATACATGGCAACTATCTAATTTGACGTTGTGACGTTTAATTGAAGTGTGACGTTAAATTCGGAGATGGAGTACAAAAATGTCATAGGAAGAAAGGACTTCATATCTTAGTATCTAACGTATACACATACAACATGGCCAGTGCTGGTCATTCTGAAAAAAAAGATAAAAGGGTGACAGACACAAGTCTAATCATTTAGAAGTACTTCATAGTTTATTTTAAATTAAACTAGATAGGTGAGACTTAGGGCCGGTGGCTTAGTGCCGTTTTTTACATAAAAATACATCGTTGAGGTCAACATATCAGCCATGAAGAGTCAAGAGGCCGGGATGGAAACGCCGATCTTCGCCCGACCCCTTTTGCCCTGTAAGTCGGAGATAGTTGTGCGGGAAAAGACATCTTCTTGAACCGGTGGCCAGACGAGATCTGTTTTTTTTGCCATTCAAACCTTCGATCCTGTGCTGGCCCCGTCACGTGACGTGAAGAGGAAAACATCTGGAATTTGGCGACCCAGCGGTAGCCAGCAGGCTCCGCCAAAGCTATAAGACAAAGGGTTATTTTGTGTGTTCTACGAGGGGAAGGGGATAAATGTAGAATTTTATCGCCAATCGTTAGGCAACCCCTTTTAAGGGATTAACATTGGTATTTTCTGTTTCCGCTGATAAGCGATGAAAGCAGAAAACATGACCAAAAGAGTGCACATTTTTTTGAGAAAGAAGTGATTGTCTGGGGGACTATATACCCCTGTAAAATTATTGAGGGAACAGCTCCCTAATGCGTTTAAGTATTCGAATGGCAAGGCAGGCTTTACTAGTAATATTGTAGCAAAAGTTAATAAGGGTTTCAAAACGTTACGACATTCACCCCCGCAGACACACAAAAAAAAATAGTAGGGAACACATGATTATCAACCAAAAAAATGGCGTAACGCCAAAAAGTTATATCTATGTACCGATGCATAATCAAAACAAAAAAAAATTACCACCTAAGTGGAGCAAAAGTGGCCAACATACTGGACAACAAACTGGACAACATTTCCCCTAAAAAATATTTAATGCAGTGGTTAAATGTATCTATATATACATATTATATGATAAGCAAGTAATAAAATAACATAAAAATAAATACACTGATATCTATCATATTATAGCACTGGAATGCATTTGAATAACATTTGAATGAGGGTGAATGAGGATGAGGATTTTATGATGTTGAGGGACTTGACAAACACCACTGCTTTGAGTGGTGAGTAGCTCCTATGTGAGGATAACTACAAAAGAAAAAAGAAGAGTAGCTCGCTAGGATGACTACCTTACGTAAATTTTTAAATGCCACTACTTTAAGTGGACTTACATCGTAACAGTGCAGTTGCTCCTGGGATGACAACATGCACAAAAGATATATCGAATTGTGAGTACGCTCTGGTATCATCACAGACGAAAACAAAGACAAAAGATGCTGCAGTCCTCAGAGTGAACACATGCTTGGTGTCACAAAAATGATTTACACTAGTGTATACAATTCACCTCGAAACAGTCCCATTGTACAGGATGCAAAGAAAATCACCTCACATTGTGTGCAAAAAAAACACATCCCTCAATTGTTACAAAATTTGAAGTAATATATGCATATGTTACAGAAATCATGACAAATAAAAATAAAAAAGTAAATAATATAATATATGTATATAATATGAGAGGGGAAATGTATATAATATGAATATATGTATATAATATGAGAGGGGATGTTGCCAGGGAGAGGTGAAATGTTCACCAAAATTTTTTTTACATGATCGTAAGTGGGGTTCCTGACCAGTCAACAAGGTACCGTGTATAGTAAAATCAATGTGTGGACTAATTTAAAATTAACATTATGAGTTCTGGCACAAAAAAGTTGGTTAAATTCTAAACATACCTTTTAAACACCTGCTCATCATTTGACATCACAATTACTGTGATATGAATGGTGTATTAACAAAAAGAAAAGATGTTCATGACCAGTGGTGTAGTTGTTAAGATTATACTTATTAGTTGTACAGAAGATATGCCTTGGCAGAGCAAAAGAAAACAAAAGATTTGAGAATTTGTTTACATATACACAAACATAACATACAAAAGGCCAATCTACGCCAGCTTAAAGAAAGGCTAGGACACAACAACACATACATTATAACTGTCTTGTGTCGTGACTCAACTAAACAATTATATATACAAAAAAATTAAATTCTCGTTCTCAAAGAGTATCTCGTCCTGTGTTGGCGATTAGTAGGTTGTTCATTTAGAGAGTTATTGTTACCTGTTTGTTTTAAGTAAGCTTTACGTGGAGGAGCTAACAAAAGTCTATCAGTATGTATTTTAAATATATGAGCAGAAGGATTATTAAGTATCCTTATAGAATAAGTGACCAATGAGTGTCGAGTGACTATTTCATATGGTCCAGTAAACTTTTTATGGAACAAGTGTTTAGATTTTAAATAAACAACATCACTAATACGAAATTGATAGTTTGAGAGCTAGCAGAAGAAGAATCCTGAGATTTTGAAATACTCTGGATAGAGTCGAGGGGAGATATGTCGCCAACAATGGCAGACTTGTTCAAATGAAAGGTTTGATTTGACATGTTTTGTAAAAAAATAAAGAATTTCATTCCAGCATTTTGCTTAACCTCTGAAGATGTGCATGCTACAACAGTAGGACATTGCATAACAGTATTTGACGAGGAAGAATCCTCACCTTCCATAGCAATCTCTTGGACTGAATGTATTGAAGGGTAACAAATAATTTGAGAATTAGCAGCAAAACGAGGAGAAAACAGAAATTCAGACACAGGGATAGAAGAATTAGTGTGGACCTCTACATATGTGTTATCATGTGGTTGTATAATAAGTTTGTGATTCAAAAATACATTATAGTTGATGTCAGAATTGTTAACAGTTTGTGTATGATCACTCACAACATTTTCATTATAGTTAGATAAACAAGATACATGAACATCATCATTATTATTACAATGGGTTAAAGTAAAATTGTTAGTTTCATTTTGTGGCAAAGAAATCAATGGTATTTTAGAATTCTTTACATTGAGACATGATTCTGTCACGTTCAGGGATATACCATTGTTTCGCATAAAATCATACCCAAGAATTGCTTTAAACACAGGAGAATTTAAAGAAGTGATGTAAAAAGAATGTTTAAAGTTGAATTTGTCAATCTTAAAAGAAAGCAATGCACAACCGAAGAAATTGACAGTAGAATTAATAGTTTTAATAGTTAAGTTTCTAGCTAATAATTTATATTTAATAGTTGGTTTAATATCATCAAAAAAAGCTTTAGAAATTAAACTGATCGTTGAACCAGAATCGACTAGCATTGGTAAATCATGAGTTTGTAAATTAACATTGACAATAGGCAAAGAGAAATTCAAATTATCAACATTCTCATTAAACATATTATAATTTGCATTAGTCACAGAATTAGACATCTTAGTATTTAACACATCATCATTACCTTCAGCAACATTATTTACATTGGTTTGTGTAGAAGTATTAGATTTCATTATAATTGGCACATATTGAGATGATTTATGGGAAAAAGTTTTAGTACCTACATTGGCTGACTGGGAATTAACTGAGAACTGATTTTCAGCACAATCAGTCTCTTGGACTAGTTTAAATTTCTACTAGAAAAAGAAGGAGCATTAACATTAGGAAATGTTGCATTTCCCTGTCTATTATTAGATGTACGTGCATTATCGTTATATCTTACAGTACGTTTAAACAAATAACAGTCTTTCATTAAGTGATTTAGTTTCCCACAAAATGCGCACATCAGCGATTGAGAGTTACCATTATTATGTTGCCTTTGGCTCCTGCGCTGCACAAAATTATTTCTATTTCTTTGGTAGAAGTTATTTTCATTATGGTGAGTACCAGGAAAACGGGAATTTTTATATTTATTATGCCTATGATTTTGATATGAATTAGCATTCTTAGTATATGGCCTGTTTGACTGATTTTTGCATGAATTTAAATTTAGGATTTCTTTTTGGAGAGCATTAACTTGAGCAGTAAGCTGCATAACTGTACAATTATTGGGATCATGAGAAATACAATTGGTTTCTATCTGAATCTCTTGTAATAGTTGGGAACGATTAACAGCCTCAGCATATGATTTAATATTATCCTCAAGTATTTTCACCTTATGTGACTGGGGAATAGCTTCCAAAAATTTTTGGTATTTAATTGCGTCAAGTGCTGTCGGATCAACAATTTCGGGATACACATTCTGGATTAGTAAATACAGTCTATGAGCTAGGTTGTTAATAGTTTCAGAAGGCAATAATTTCAAAGAATTAAGTTCTTGAATTGATGTTAACTTTGATTGAGGTTTAAAGAATTCCGCTAATTTGTTTTTAATTTCGTCAATAGTTTTTAAGGTTTTAAAATTAGAGCATTCTATAAAATATTTTAAGGCAACGCCGGTTAATTTAGTTTTCAAAAAGGCGATTGTTTGTATATTAGTCCACTTGTTTATAGATTGCAATTCATCAATTTGGCCAAAGAAAAAGTTTAATAAACTAGGGTCTACTTCAAAAGGCAAGATATTTAATAGCATAGATTGATTAGGTGCCATGGTTAAAAAATTAAACTAAGTACAGAAGTTGAGTTCCAAAGAAATATAATATATATCAATATGTATATCTAGTGAAATGAACGAGAAAAAAATTAAAAAGAATTGTGCAATCATAAAAATATAGATATACGCGAAAAAGCAAAATTATGAAAATTCATATCTATATATATATACACATTTGATATGAAAAACAAATTATGAATACTTTTCAAAATAATAATTTTATCAAATTATCACTATCTAATTGTCAAATGATGAGAGCCATTGGAAAAATTACAAGTAATAGGATATGCATTATCAAATTTATGAGTTAACGTTAAATTGCCAGACTCAAATAACAAAAGAAAAAGATTACACAGACCTTGGTTGACTGGTGGTCACGGCCCAAGTGTGACGTTTAAATTCAAGTGTGACGTTAAATTCGGAGATGGAGTACAAAAATGTCATAGGAAGAAAGGACTTCATATCTTAGTATCTAACGTATACACATACAACATGGCCAGTGCTGGTCATTCTGAAAAAAAGATAAAAGGATGACAGACACAAGTCTAATCATTTAGAAGTACTTCATAGTTTATTTTAAATTAAACTAGATAGGTGAGGCTTAGGGCAGGTGGCTTAGTGCCGTTTTTTACATAAAAATACATCGTTGAGGTCAGCATATCAGCCATGAAGAGTCAGGAGGCCGGGATGGAAACGCCGATCTTCGCCGGACCCCTTTTGCCCTGTAAGTCGGAGATAGTTGTGCGGGAAAAGACATCTTCTTGAACCGGTGGCCAGACGAGATCTGTTTTTTTTGCCATTCAAACCTTCGCTCCTGTGCTGGCCCCGTCACGTGACGTGAAGAGGAAAACATCTGGAATCTGGCGACCCTGCGGTAGCCAGCAGGCTCCGCCAAAGCTATAAGACAAAGGGTTATTTTGTGTGTTCTACGAGGGGAAGGGGATAAATGTAGAATTTTATCGCCAATCGTTAGGCAACCCCTTTTAAGGGATTAACATTGGTATTTTCTGTTTCCGCTGATAAGCGATGAAAGCAGAAAACATGACCAAAAGAGTGCACATTTTTTTGAGAAAGAAGTGATTGTCTGGGGGACTATATACCCCTGTAAAATTATTGAGGGAACAGCTCCCTAATGCGTTTAAGTATTCGAATGGCAAGGCAGGCTTTACTAGTAATATTGTAGCAAAAGTTAATAAGGGTTTCAAAACGTTACGACAGACGTAAATTGCTATCTTTCGTCTCCTTCGCTATGGGATGTAAAGCTCAGAAATCTAAGGCCAAATTTTATCCAAGCCCGTTTGTATATCTGTTTCTACTGATTTCAGTGGTACCGTATTATTACACAGATGTGTGCCGTTTATGTGGCAGTGAATGGCCGATAAACAATCTCAGATATTTATTGAAATTTTCAAAATCGTATTGTAATTTACAGTGATTTTGTAATCCTCATAATTTGGAGAAGATACATTCATGTATGATGTATACAAAGGTTGTTTTTAGAACATTTTAGATTTATTTTCCCCATTTTAAAAGTTTTTGAACCCCCTTTCTATTTTCCGGGGCCAGAGCCACATTACAGAACTAACAACATTGTTTTGAAAATCAAATATATTTCGCCGTGAAGAAAAGATTCCACTGTCTGTTGATTGACAGTTGACTGATCACTGTCTGCTGACAAGAGATAAATTTGAAATGAACCTCGCTTTTTTTCTAAATCAGTGGTTCCCAACCGGTGGTATGCGAACCACAGGAGGTCCGTGAGAACCTCGGGAGTTGTCCGGCACCACATATGAAAAAGTTGCCAAATAAATGGGGATTTTGAAAGCAATGATCATTAAACCAGTTGGGCCGAATATATCCGATGACTATCAGGTGTTGAATTAAAAATTCTTAAACGTTTACCATAATTGTTTTATTGTTAGAATATGATACGTTAGAATACGTTAATCCTGTATCCCTTTTGATGGGGGAAATTCTATACCCCCTTCCCCCCCCCCCCCCTTAAGTCAACGGGAGCTGGTGATGGTCCGCAGACTTCTACAGGTTGGGAACCACTGTTCTAAATGATGGATGAATATACTAAGAAATACAATTAAAAAGGGATTAGCTATCCCTCACTTTTTGTTGAGAAGGGGACATTTCTTGCTTGTTTCAAGACTGATAATTAAATAGTAGATTTGTATTCAGCATTTGAAAAAAAAATGCTTGAAAAACCAAAGAATTGTCGAAAGGTAGACAACTGGGACAACCACTTTAAAGATTTTTATAATTTGGTAAGCCATAGTCCATCCGTAAGAAGCTTATTGTGTTTCTACTTATTTCAGAGGCACCGTATTCTTATAAATGCTGCCTTACTGGGGAATTTCTCCCCTTGAAGTAGAGAGAAACAAATTTAGAACTCAACTGTTATACAGATAGGTTACGTAGTTCTATTGAAATCCAAATATTTTTTCCCTAGAAAAATTAAGGATGTCTTATTGAAAGACATCTAAAAATAACCACTTTCGGAGACAGGTGTTTCTAACACACAACGGAACTTTGTTTTAAAAGGTTTACAACGCGACCTGAGTAAAAGAGAGAAAAAAATAGTTATCCGTCTGGACATACACGCTAATTAAGCAGCCGTTAATAAAAGATGCGCTTTTGCTGTTTCTTCAAACAATGTGTTTCTCTGAACAAAAGGTCCATCCAGCGGTGTGTAAAGAGTGCAGATACACGAATTATTTATTGCCCCGAAATAAATTTAACTTTATCGGAAAAGTGACCCTTTTCGTTTTTGTAAAGGCAATTTATAAAATGCCTTTTTAAAGGAAGACTGATTCGCCTAGTTGTTTTAGATGGTACAATATTCATTCACAGAACGTACAGGTTGTTATAATCAGGGCATTAGGGGAATAAGAAAAACATGTGTAAATTAAACTCAATTCGTTAATTTCGGAAACAAATTCAGTCTTTTTTCTCAGGAGTAGAGAAGAAAAACAACACGCAATAAGCCAAGGCAGGTAAAATGGTGAGTGTTGCCATACCACATCAGAGAAACTGTGAAGAAGTCTAACTGTTAGCACTAGAAGTACAAAAGACTAGAAAACATAGAGTTATACAAACACAAGATACAAAGAAAGGGCTCTTAACCCTTCAGCGGGCGCTCCAATTTTTGGAACACCAGCAGGCGCTCGTGGCACCAAGTGCAACGTCTCTTTCAACCTTGATTTTCCTTTTGTAATGAACTTTTTTTTTTCAAATTGAAAATAATAATTCTGCGTTTTATGACAAGGTATAAAATGTTGATAATACTGAGATATATTCATAATTAGAGGTCAAAGAATGCAAATACAATTGTCTTATTCCAAAACTGTCCGGTTTATTGGATCTGAGGACAACTGGAGAATTGATTCCTATTATGTCCAAAAACCTAAAAACAATGAGACACTCCATCTTCGTGACTCCATCTTCGTGATACCGTGTAATAGCTGAACATTGGATCGACGGCATCACCTCCTGCTTTTGTCGTATTGTAATCCAGTATAATCGTTGGTTTACCACAGTTAAATCACGACTAACAAGGAATGGAAAGGAATACAAGGGTCAGAAAATTAGACCTGCATTAGAAAGGGTGTAGCTATAAATAGAAACTCCTTAGAACATTCAAACCTTACATGTAAAAACAAACCCTTCAAAATTACTGAAATGTTGCAATTTGTACATGGGAGCGCCCGCTGAAGGGTTAAATACCAAACAAAAGATAGAAATGAGGAAGGGAGGAAATGGATCCTTAATTGCCCCTTCCTTTTCTTCCTAAAGAAATTGCTTGACTTCCTAATACTGACACTTTTAACTCCGTCTAATATTCCTTTTCAAATATGTTGTAAAATTCTAAACAGTGGCATGTTTATCTTCGTCCGTTTTTATTATCCGTATAGATTGTGTTAACTTTGTAACAATGCAAAGTTCATCATCGTACGACTGTATGAAGCCATTAGATTGTTTTCACTTTGTAACAGTGATACGGTTGCTTTCGTCTTCATAATCTAAATAGGCTGTTTCAACTATGCCAGAGTCAGCCTTATTTTAAATGAACTCAATTCCATAATGCTTCATTCGTTTAAGCTGCATAATAATTTTGATTAAGTTATACCGCATTTTTCGAAAACTTCATCTCACTTCCGTTCGGATAATAAACTGCTGGGAGGAAGTGGCCACGAGTTAACGAGTAAGAGTGTTTCGTATATACAACAGTAATTTCTCTCGTAAAAATAAATTTATAGGGTTAACCGCTAAAAAGAAGAGCTATAATGCCCATTTATACTGACATCGTCATTATAGTATATACAGGTTCCAAAAGTCACGAGACCATTTTACGGCTGCTTTGTACTAACCCTATTGGATTCACTCACCTCAATGTTAACGTATGGAGAAAATGTGTGCAAGGATTGCCAACTTGGATTGAAAAATTAAAAAAAAAAATTGTACTCCGTAATAGAGAAAAAATTTGACACCTTAGGGTATTTTTCGTTTAAGAAAAATGCAAATAATATTTTAAAATTTAAATTATTTGGAAAAAAATCTGGTGTAGCGTGTTTTACGCGCTCCTAAATTCCTGTGGTGGACGAAATTTATAAAACAGATCATGTTGCAAGGTGCAGAAAAGTTCAGGGTATCTGAAAATACCATTATTATTGGATTATCGGCATTGATTTAGCTTTAAATGTTAGACACATGTTCTGTATAGGTTAACATTGAGGGGAGCGATTGCAATAGGGTTAGTACACAGAAACCTTAACCTATGGAGAATATATTTCAATGATTGAAGATTTGGATTTACAATTTTTAAAAAAAAATTGTACTCAGAAACAGAAAGAAATTCTTTACTCTACTGTCTTTTTCATTCTTTCGCAAATAATACTCCTATACTTGAATTATACGGATAGAAAAGGGAGTTTACTGTGTTTTAAACACACATCCTTTCCTTTTTCGGAAGAAATTTTTGAAATGAAAAATATACCCAAGTACGAAATTTCTTTCTCTATTATCTATATATATAACAGTTCCGTAACTAACTGACATACAACGCACAGATCAAACCGCTGGACCTAAAGAGCTGAAATTTTGCATGGTGATACTTCTTATAGTGTAGGGGTGCACTAAGAAAAATTTTTGAAAAATTCTTCTTAGATTTTTTTAAATTAAATTTTTAAGCTGTTTTAGTAACTTTTTTAAGTTTGCATTCAAAATAATAATTTGAGGGTTATAAAATTTAAATCATGAGGAAGATCATACAAATTCCTTTAAAATGAAATCTTTTTCGACTCTTTGCCTCTATTTTCTAATTTTTGGTAAATTTTTAAAGATTAATTTTTAGAATTTAATTTATTAAATGCTGATCACGTTATTTCTTTTTCTGGTACTTTAAATTAATTTATCGTCTTGTGCATACAACGAAATAGACAAAAAAAAATTTTTTCTTGCTAATGCGGCAGACGATTGGACATTATCCAAAAAAATATTAAAATACAGTAAAAGATATGTTCATCAAACTGTACTATATTAATTGTACTATATTCTTTAGTATATCCTATTAGATTTAATTTGAATATTTGCTTCTTCATTATTTTGTTAATACAAATATCCCTTACGATATTTTTATAAATATATTTTTTGTTTGTTTTTTACATCAATTGCATACATTGATCGTTGCATTTATTAAAAATATATTTTTTTGGTATTAATTGCGTACATTGACCGTAGTATTTAATTTGAATGTACTCCGTAACGAAGTTCGGGTTTTCAGATAGTCTTATCTAAAATTCATTTTAAAAAATTCTTCAAATCCAAGTCGACTGTACTTGGAATTTTTTTACTTTGAGCTGAGCGAATCCAGTATGGCTTCCACCCAACGGTCCCAATATAACATCTTTTATTATTCCTCTCATATAGTCACTATGTTTTCATATCTGAATTTTGTTTCCATCTAGAAGTTTTTCTTGACGGTCTCTACGCTTCAGACTTCGATCATCTTAATTCGTGATCAGAAGTACCATTAAATTCCTTTTAGTGATTATACTTGTTATCACTTATTTTTATCTAATAACACGCTTCAGTAACATCGCACAATGCCCGAAGAAGTAAGCATACACTACCTCAGTACTAAAATAAATTTTTAATAATTAAAAAAAAATCACAGTTTCGTAAAAAAGAAGAAAAAAATTTACAAGGCGATTTTTCTGGAAATCATTTTTCCACTTTTTTTTTATAAACTTTAACTAAAATAAACGTGTTTTAAATACAAAGGAAAATTTAATTCAGATAAATAAAGTTTTTTTATCAGCCCTGGGGTCGATTTGCCCGAACAACAGCAAGAGAACGACAAAAACTGTAACGATGGAAAAGAATATAATAGGATAAATACTCGATTAAGAACGAAAGAAGATTTAAAAAAAGGAGAGAGAGGGGTTCGTTTTATTGTCTGTATAAAGCATTAGTGTTGAACAATGAAATATACTTGAGATGTAGTGCAGTCGAACGCATCAAGATATTTTCCTTTCTGTTTTTCTTACGAACTATTTTTTGCTCATTTTTTTTGTTACACCCTTTGAGCCAAAAAAAAAAATTATTTTGTTTCTGAAATTTAATGTGATGTTTAGTTCTTGCTTATTGTTAAGATCCAAACCCTTGGGATTTGCGATAGACAGTACTTAGGAGACATTGTTTCTGGATTACAATACTTTTTACAACGGCCAGTTTCGAAAGAAAATAGCATGAAACTGGAATTTGTATCAAAATTTTATTCGGGTGGCTCCATCTGCTACTGAACGAGGAAAATTCTGTCATAATTTATCTGTTTATATTGCATTTACCGGCCCGGTGTGGTCTAGTGGTTGCGCGTCTGATCTCGGCGCTAAAGGTGCTCGGTTCGAATCCTGACAAGCGCCAATCAATACCTCTGCGTCTAGCCTGGATATCAGCACGTTCATTCCGTAGACCTAAAAGTCCTTCGATGATGTGAGAGAGGTCTGGGTTAGGGTATGATCCACTAGATGTCACCCAGGGAGATGGCACCGAGTTAAGACGGACTCCAACCCTTGTGGTGCTATAAACCGGAGTCGCACTCCTCGGCTCGCAAATCCTACTGTAAGGCTCGGTGCACACGTGCGATCTGGTGCCGCAACGACACCGGATCGCTCGTGTGCATCGAGCCTAAGGGGATCAGGTCTGGAACACTTCCAGCGAAGAGGCATTAGTAACAACAACAATACTTAATTTCCAATTTTGAGGTCACACTCTCTGTTACAGTTTTATCTTAAGCGAATAAACAGAGATTCGGTGCCAAATTTGTGTCCTTTTATCTATATGCATACAGCAGTTCCGTGACTGACTGACTGACAGATAACGCTCAGACCAAACCGCTGGACCTACAAGGCTGGAATTTTGCATGGCGATTCTTCTTATAGTGTAGGGGTGCTCTAAAAAAGATTTTTGAAAATGTCTTCTTAAATATTTTTAAAATTAAATTTTTAAGCTGTTTTTCAAAATTTTTTAAGTTTGCATTTAAAATAATAATCTGAGGGATATAAATTTTATATCACGAGAAAGATCATAAAAATTCCTTTAAAATAAAATCTTTTACGAATCATTACCTCCATTTTCTGATTTTTGGTGAATTTTTAAAGATTAACTTTTAGACTTTATTAAATGATGATCTTAATTTATTAAATGCTGATCACGAGATTACTTTTCTTTTTGTGATACTTCAAATTAATTTTGCGTCACGTGCATAACAACGAAATAAATTGACAAAAAATATTAAAATACAGTAAAAGATAAAATTAACCACTAGACTAATTGAGATGGAAGTTTTTAAGAATTTAATTCAAATTAGTTTGTTTTATGGATATTAAATTAAACGTATATATAAAACAGTTCCGTGACTGATTGACAGTCCTCGCACAGACTAAACCGCTGGACTTAAAAGGCTGAAATTTTGACAGTCGATAGACACTGTCTGTAATTCAAATGATGCCGTTAACTATCCGGTAGAGTTTTTAAATTCCCTTAAACCATCGGGTATTCCATACCATAAAATCTCTTTGCGGAAGGGCACACCCGTAATGTTCTCTCGGAATTTAAAACCACCGAAATTGTGTAATAGAACTAGACTACAAGTCAAAGCCTTGAATAAAAATTTTATCGAAGCCATTATTTTAAACGGGTGTGTTCAAGGAGAAAAAGTGATCGTGCCACGCATTCTACTAATACCCAATGATCTCTCCTTTGACTTTAAGAGACTGCAATTTGCCCTCAAAGTATGCTTCGCCATAACGATAAATAAGTCTCAAGGCCAAACTTTAAGATTCGCTGACGTAGATTTAAGAGAAAATTGTTTCTCCTACGGTCAGTTTTACGTAGCTTGTTCACGCGTTAGTTCGCGGACGAGCCTGGTAATATTAGTTCCACCCAATGAAGAAACATAAAGTATTGTTTATAAGGAAATCCTCTAAATAGCAATTTCAGTATTTTTTCATTGTAATTATCCTAAAATGCATTCCGTAGCGAAGCATGGGCATTCAGCTAATGTACCTATATTTCTACCTATGTCCTTCAACGTAGTAAAGAAAGATGTTATAAATAAGGCACTTTGAATCTTGAAAATGTAAAATTATTTATTAAAATAACCGTTCATTATTCCCATTACACAAGGAAAATGGTAGTAAAGAATGATAATATTAAAATTAAAATTACAGGAATAATATTAAAACACATACCAATGAGAAGGCCGAACTTGGTGCGCTGATATCAGTTTGTTAATGCTCGGCTTTGTGTTTTCAACCGCATTTTTTATTCACCGCGATTAGCTATTTGTAGTCAGTTTCGCTTTTCAGTGAGCAGATCTATGGCTACACTGAACCCATGGTCTAGTAAATAGGAAGAAGGAAATGCCAATAAAAACTTTTGTACTATGTCCTATAATCCAGGATATGGTATCGGTATCTGTTTTAGCAGCCATAAATCTAGGAAGCTGAGTTTGAATTTAAATCCACCACCCTCCTGAAATATTGCAGAGCTCCCCAGAGGCTGGTATCACTCACTTTGGCAAACCATGCTAATATAAACATACGACACGAGTTAATGTTCCTATGATTTCTTTGACATATAAAAAGGCAGCAGTTCCGTTTCACTGCCATACCCGCCTGTCGCCAAAATTGAAACTGTTGCTATATAAGAGTTTTGTAAGTCCCATTTTATCATATGGCTCTATTGTGTGGGGGACTGCATCTATCCACCAATTACGGAGAATTCGCGTTATCCAAAATTATGTCGTCAAACGTTATGTGACTAAAGCTCCTATTTTTATCAGAAATGACGTGATTCATCGGGATCTACGCGTTAAGCCTATTCTTCCAGCAATTAAAAGACTGGATTTTAAATTTTACAATAGTTTCTCTCGTATAACTAATCTTATTCTTCAAAGCATTCCTCCCTACGATCCAGGGATCCCCTGCTCGGGGAAAAGGCCAAAAGCTTTATTACGCCATCCAGATTAAAATTTTTCTAAACAATTTATTTATTTATTTTTTCTTTATGTCATTCTGTTTTCCTTAAATTCATTCTAGACCGCTTAATTTTCACTCCCCCCTTTTTTCCTAATTATATGCAGTCACACCCTATTACGCTTTTTGAAAAAAGGAAGTGTGTCGTCTCGTTGGTGTAATATGCCTCTGAGAATCCTCATGGTCAAATTGTGAGCCGTCCTTCCTGATAATATCTTCTGCTAAGCTCCTGGATCCTGTTTCATCAACCAATCAAGTTGCGGGACACATTTTGCTCTCGACCAGTAGTTAAACTTGATTTTTTTTTTATCTCTGTACTACAAATTCATCATCTTGCTTCCTTTTTTGGCCTGTTTTAAAGCACGGGTTGCTTCATAGTTCTTTCCCATCCTGGGTTTGATCCCAGCGTTAAATATCTTTGCTGTTCGCGGTCCTCTGTGTCTCGTCTTCGACTTTTGAGAGTTTAATCTTTATATTTTGCTTTTTATCTTATCTTATATTGGAACATTTTATTTTGACAAGTCTTGCTGATTTAATTTTGTGTTAACTTTAACTTACTAAATTCTAATGTTTTTATTTTTATTTTTTTATCTTCTTTAATGTAAATTATAACATTTTTTTAACACTTGATTCATTTCTTCTTGGACCATGCGTGAAAAGCTTCAGTGCTTCCCATATCCATACCGAGGGAAAAGGGCTTTCTTAGTCCTATTTGGATCCTCACGAAAACTTTTTGTCCATGTCCATGTCTCCCTCCCATCATGTAAGAAGCGTAGGAGACTGTGAATGCTTATGATTAGCTGACCAAGCCTATTTTGTCTTTCTTCAGCTTCTTAAGGGGACAGTGGACTTTCAAAATTGTAAAATTTGTCCAAAAATTCGATTTTTTTTATTTTATTGAACTGTGAAACTACGGACGAGTAGGAATGTGTTGCAACAAGAATTTTTAATTTCTGTGATTACTTTACCAGTTATAGACATTTGTATTTAATTTAGAAATTATGTGGTTACTAATAGCAATAACTTTAAATGCGTTTTTCTCAAAATAAAAATGTTCATGTCTTTCGAATATTCAAACTGCTCCAGGCGCATTTCTAATTATCGCATTGTTTTGAAATTTAAGTTTTATATACTTAACTATATATCAAATAAATGCTATTGAAAAAAATTATGCTTCGTATCTCAGAATTTTTAAATTTTGTACTTGAAAAGATGATTTATAGGTATTTTGCGTCATAAAAATCGTGTTTTCACTATTATTATTTTTTTCTCTTTATATTTTTAATGAATGCTTAAAACAAGCAATAAGTTTCATTGTCAGTTCTATAAGGTATCCTGTAAATTAAAATTACCATATTGTAGGCAAAAGAAATGCGCATGGAACAATTTTTAATAAGGCCAATTTTTGATATAATTAATAATTAATAGTTAATAAATTATTAATATTTCATCTTTAAATTTCAACCACTTTTACATATCTATGGTACTAATCACATATTCAAATTTCACGCAAATCGATTCAAAACAAAAAAAGTTACGTTTGAAGGTCCACTGTCCTCTTAATCCAAATTTTAATTTCCCTTTCAGGTCAAACTATAAAGACCCTTTAAATTGAGCACGCGTTTGTCGACCCTTCTCCTTACGAAGATAGACTCCACATCTATCAAGTTTAAATCCTTTGATTCCTTCTTTTTTCTTAACATAATTAATTGCTTTGATACTGCAGAAACCTCCCTTTTGGGAAACCGATTTTGGTTCCCTGCCCTGCCTCTAAATGGAGCCAGTGGTACAATACTCAATCTCATGACTGGAAGCGGTCATTCCGTTTCATTTTAGCAAAAGTCATCGTCAAGGTATCTGCTATATAGCACACAGTTATCGGTTTACCTTTGCTCTATGGGGAAACGGAATTTTCCTCGCAGGCTAAAGCTAGGACCGATCACGAATCCAGGCGGCAACCGTGCGATTTTTCTAAATTCATGTTTGGTGACTTGTTTACTTGAGAAAATTTGTATAAGTTTATTAATTCACTATCCATTTGGAGGTGAAAGCAATGCAATGCTTTGCATTGCTAGGAATTTCGTAAAGCCTACTACCTTTACCTTGACTTTCGCTGCCATACTCTTTACTGTTACTTTTTGAACTACCTTTTGCAAATTTGGCGTTCTTTGCATTTTGTTTGCATATTTTGTACTTTAAAAGATGATCAATAGCTAGAGTCACGATATATATGGGAGATATCTTTTCATTTATTAAGACAACCACGGATTCAGAGAGAACTGTAGTCAAAAATACAGATAAACCTAAAATAGAATGCTGGCATGCTAACCATAAAAATTACTTTGGTTAAAAATTATTAACTATTTATAATTATTTGGTTAATAATTAATAATAACGATAACTTATAAGTTATCGTTATTAATAAATATTTTGGTTATACGTTGTCCTGCAATATCATACCAGGAGGCTATCAATCCGGGTCAAAACCAGGCACATGACTACTGCATAAAAAAAAAATATTTTTTATTTTTATTTTAGCATTTCTTCAGCGTATCTTGCAATGAGCGGTCAGTGTTTCGATGCCAGATATTGAGCTTTATTCCCAATATTAAGCCAGATATTAAGCTTTATTGACTTAGGTTTCTCCAATTCAAACTGGAAGCTACACCAGGAAATTTATGTCGAGGCAACCACTATCTTATCGTGTATACGCACCTGGGGCATCATCATTCAGCACGAATGGAAGCCACTTGTTGTATCTTAAGCCGCTAAATTTGGTTCCAGCTCCATAGAATCGAAATCTCTCTGTATTTTGCACTCTGTATTTTTTTGTATTGAATGGGCATCTTTATATATCTTTAATTTATATAAACGTACATACATTTTGACCGGATTCCTTCCAATTTTGTTTCGTCCTGTATTCAACAGAGCGCATGAGTAAATCTTGCAGTTGAATTGGTATTAAAATAATCCTAGACACGATTTCATATCGTGTAAACAATGTAATCTCTACGATTTCGAGATCCTTCCATGGGGTTTGTAGGGGTGGACGGAGAGTAGGTTGCTCAGGATGGAGAGTAGGTTGCAGGCCTCCCAGAGGTTGCTCCAGGGGGTTCTCGATCTAAATTGAGGAGACACTAAGGTGTAAACGGTGCTCCTATTACAAACAACCAAAAAATTTCATGGGGTAGAATGGGCTATCGAATTTTTGACGAACTACAGATGGACGACAAAGAAGATTTGTCTTTTTGGTTTATTGGTAACATCTAACAATTGTAAAACATAAATAGAAAAATGTTTCCCCAGATAGGGATTCCTACGGGGGGTTACATGACCCCTTTTTTACGAGGGCGAGGAGCGAACTGAGAAGCGAAAACTTCTACCTCTCTACGGGCGTCGCAGCGCCCCCTCGATACAATTTTCTACATGGGCAAATGTCCAAAGACAAATTGCCTGCCGCATTAGAAAATCAACCAAAAGAAAAATAGACACGAGAAGCAATTTTTCTTGAACTCCAACCAGTTTTCTCACAAAATATTAAGGGGTTAAGGGACCTTCCACCTCATTTTTTAAAAAATTTCAATATTTTACTCAATGTATCGCATGAGTATAATTAATATTATTTTTTACTGCATTGAATTCACTTAGAATTCACAAATAAGTATTTTATGGAATACTAAGACTTGTTTTTCAAAAAATTCTTCAAAAATGCTGGAATTTTTCAAAATTCTCCATGCGCATTCATTTTTTTTTCTCCTGATTTCTTCCAAATTTCTCAGGATTGTTAATTGAAGTGCATGTCAGAAAACTGAACGTAGTGATTTGAAACCTCATATATTTTTCAAATTTATAGACCATGAAATAAAGCAATAACAAAATAAAAACATACAAAAATAACAGACAGAATACCGTAAGACTTGACTATAATACATCCACGTGTATAATGCCCATGCTAGATTTTGCGCGAAATTTTCGGAAAAATTAAAATTCGACTATAATACGCATCCATAATTTTTCAACATATTATTTAAAAATTGCACAAATATTTATTAACATAAATAAAATTTGTAATAAGAAGAAACGAAAACGTTAAATTCAGCAGATAAAAAACTTAAATTTTTATTTCAAAACAGACAATACTGTCAAATTATCACAGTCTTAATCACTTTCCCAAGAATACAGCTCATCTATTGTTTGTCGTTTATTCAATTTTTAAACTACGTTTTTTTAATACAAGTATAATAATTACCCTGATTTTTGCGGACTAAAATGTGAAAAAAAAGGTTCGTATTATACTCAAGATTTTACGGTAAATAAAAAAAATGTTACTTAAGGCTGCTATGTACTAAGAAAAAAAAATAGTATTTCCCTTTTTCTCTTCTTGCAGACTTTTGTGGTGAGAGGAGTCCAGTTGACAGTTCGATAATTCCACCCCCTTAGGATTGACAATTTGAGGGAATGTAATGGCTCTCTCTCTATATGGGGGGGGGGGTTAAGCGCAGCCCCCAAATTTTTTATTTAAAATAAATTTTTGTCAACTATTTACAGGTACATAAATGCTGATAATCAAATAAAATTGGTATTGTCAGAT
>OU015490.1:75374867-75462367 GCA_907164885.2 Dolomedes plantarius
CTGTTCGGCAAGATATTCGTAGTTTTGTTTTAAATAATGTAACTGTAATCACTGTAACCACTGTCTGGATTATTGTTTTTTTAAAGGTATATAGTACTCAATAAATCTTTCATATTAATACATTTTTTAGCTATTAATTTTCATTTAATGTGATTCGAATATAAATTAGCTTTAATGTTAACGTTTTAGGAGAATTATGTTAAAACTAAGATCAATTCTATATATCGAAATTTCTATATATCGAATTTTTTTCCGGCATTTTGCTACTTCGATATATGGAGGTTCGACTGTATATATATATATATATATATATATATATATATATATATATATATATATATAAATGCAACAATTTCGCATTTATTAAAAAAATCACACTTTTACTTACTTGGTTAGGTAAGTATCAAAATTCTTACTTAAAAGTTAACACTGTAGTAGTCTCCATATTCTCTTCCTTAAGTCTTCAGCAATAAGTAATAAGGAAATTTCGAGAGGGACATCTCTCAGTTAAAGACCGTGAATGGTCTTAGATAAGCAATTATGTTAATAAATTATTACTAGTATTACCTAATTTTGCTTACAAAGCCGTTTATCACCGAATTTTCATCGAAAAGAAGTAAAAAAATAATTTTTGCATTTATTTGTTCATATCGGTAAATTTTGCATTTATTCGCATCTATTTCGTAAATACGTAAATTACGCATTCCTAACATATGAGGCGGTGAAAGGCAAAGTGGTGTAAGTCACATGTTCAACTATTTTTATTTGAAGGCAACAATATAATCGCCATGTTCAATTTATAGTGGAATTGCAAATAATTATTATTTGTAATATTATAATAACTATTATCATCTATAATTTGTTCAATTTATGGTGGAATTTTTGGTAGTTTTTGCAGTAAAACGCTTTTGACTTACACCACTTGACTTACTGACTTACACCACTTTGCCTTTCACTGCCTCATATATAGGTACATAATATACATAACACATATATATATATACATACAAAAGATGTAAGCAACGATAAGTAATGCTACATAAATATCCTGCTGTAGTTTCGTTAGAAGAGACTACCGGAAATTTTTTTAACCTTCTATTCAAGTTCTAGCTTTAGCTTTAATTAATTACCCCTGAAGTTTTCAGAACTTGAATTTGGGCTATTGTACTTGAATTTTTAGCCTGAATTTGGGCTATTTCTCACCAGACGGTCATTTGAATTTTGTTCCTTATTTTATGTAAGATCAAATGATGTAGTCGAAATACGTATAAGAGATATGTCTTTAAAATATACAACTGAACAGTTAGTAACGTCGAAGGAACTTATTCCCCGATGTTCGTCAAGTATTAGTACAAAACTAAAAATTGGCCGTATGACGAATGCGGCATTTTGTTCCTCATGGTCACGAAATAAAGTCGCCATTTTGATGCGGTGATTGATATATTGTGTTTTTCTCATTTAATTTTAAATGATCATAATTGAAAATTTTTTTAGCAATATATTCGTATGTATGTAAGTATTAAATTAATTAATTGAATAAGATAATCGAATTCATAGAGTAGCCGAAAAAATAAATTTAAATCGTTGCTTTCGAAAACTGGCGATAAATCTTCAACAAATGTGTTACGTAGTGCGAATTTTGGCAGGATTGCGAACACAAAACGGTCTGGATGTCTGGCAGTTTCATAGAACATCACGGATGCAATCAGGTCATAAATGAATGCTAACTGTTTTACACGTGAATGTCTGTTGTCTTCAATTTCCAATGGAGCATTTGTTTCGGCAAGCATTTCTGTATGAATTTTAGTGAATCTAAACGCTCTTGCATCTGGCGAATCGCATTTCACCTCTCACGAAAACGAAAACTTTTGTATCAAAATGCCTAACATTTCAATGAAGATGCTCTCAATAAAAAAAAACAATATTAAAAATTTAATATAACAGATTTATATGTATAAAACGAATAGGAGTAGATGGTATCAGTTCTTTCGCCTTAAGTTTTTGCAAAAATTACGATCTGACACGTTGCGTGCATCTGGCCTATTCAGAAGCACTAGAAATGAGAGATAATAATTACAAGATAAAAAGAACTTTTTATATACCTTGTTTTTAAATTTTCTGTTGAATCATATAAACTTGACAGTTCTATGTATTAATAAATACTTTTTTAAATTTTTTTGATGAATTATCCCATCAACTTGAAAGAAAATGAAATTAATTGGAAGTTAACTTGCGTTTAACTTTTCGTTCCCGTCCCAGTCGATAGATGGCTGCACCAGTCTACAAAATAAAATTAACTGAAAATGGATTCAATTATGCTTAACAATATCTAAAAGTATTAGAATAATGCAGTGTCATCGTGTTCTGAGCTATTCTAAAAGTTTCAAATGTCTAGCTAGTCGGGAAGTTAGTTAAAAATCGATTGCAATATTTGTACTGGACAAACACACACACAAACAAGAAAGCGAGTTAATAAAAACATGGTAAAAACTGTAGAAGCTTCGCTTAGGTTGATTTCGAGTAGTTGCATTTAAATGTTACTACTGTTGCTAACATATTTCTCCTTTATTTCCAGCAGTCAGCAGAGCAGCAGAAAGAGTTCCATAACCTCCCCTTCGAGGCGACCAATTCGTTTGCGCAACATCATAACGGGCCATGAGTCTGTCGAGACACTTTTTCTAAAGTCAACAGAGGTAAGTGAGAGTCTAAGTGGAAACATTTGTTTTGAAAAATGTATGATTTAAAACTTTGATATAGAAATGAAATGAAAATATTATAAATATATTGAAAATTATTTTTTATTAACTTAGCACTTTTGTATGCTTTACTAGAAATAGAAAATTCCCATTCCTAAATATAATTCGCACTCCAAAACTGAGTGTATATACGTATATACTTATACATACATACATACATATATATATATATATATATATATATATATATATATATATATATATATATATGTATGTATGTATGTATGTATGTATGTATATAGTTCCATACAGGTGAGTCAACATTACCTCTTTGCGCCATCTCAACTTAGAGGGGGTTGTCGCTCAAAAGGAGCTTCATCTGCCGGGCTCATACCTTCCTCAATCCCTCTGACATCATGGAAGAATTTTCCAGTTAGACACAACAGCATTCGATGGCGCTTATACAAATTCGGATATATATATATATATCGGAAGCCCAACTCACTACCACTAATCTGACAGGGATGACAAGTGATAACATAGAGTGGTGGAGTTCCTCGCTCTATCTGGGCTGTTGTATTCTCAGTGAAAGACTTGGACTGATTAACTTGGGGACCCGAGGTAGCTTAGTGGTTGTGTGTTGGGCTTTGGACTAGGGGTTGATCGGTTCGAATCCCGACGACGCCATACATTACCTTCGTGTTGGTCGGATATGAGCATGTTAAATCTGTCAACCGGAAAGTCCTTGTATGAAGTCAGAGAGGGTAGGAATAGGCACAAGCCCACCAAATATCACCTCTGGGGGTTCTCGATCTAAATTTCGGTGGCAATCTATTCACCGGCAGATTTTCAAGGCTATGTCGGGCCCTGTCTTGTGAATTGGAAGTTGAAAGCTAACTATTAGTATAATATACATGAACACGAGAGTTGAAGACATGGAATTAAGAAAATTTCTTGGGAGTCAGTTCAATAAATTTAGATTTTCTTGAGAGCAGATGCGTTTAACTTTTTTGTGACATTTTGTTTTCAAATTTTTATTGGTAATTAGTTAATTCCGATTCATTTCTTTGCTGCATTAAAAATCATACATTGGAGCGAGTGGCCACTTAATTTGCTTGGGTGCTATTCTAAATTGCATGTCAAACTGCAAGGATAACTCTCCGTCACTCCTTCCCCATTTTTGGAAGTTTTCAAACTGAAAAATGGAACTTAGGGCTTCCTGCCCCTCGACAGGTGTATTGTTCTTTTAAATCCCTCTTACAATCCCTTCTATCGATTAAATTCAACCTACCCCTATGGTCCTGTTTCAAAGGTCCTTTTACGTCATCCTGTTTCATGAAGATGAAAATTCGTAATTACATATTCCTTTTTGAGATCATTTCAGAAAATTCTAAACATTTCGTTCTAAGGTAAACAATTTCGGATATTCGTTTTCAAGAGTTTAAAAAATGACAACCACTCTGAATCCAAACTTCCTGTTTTTGAGATTCCAATACTATAAAAAAATCGAAATTTAAACTTACTGCTCCCCGGAATATGTACTGAAAGAAGAAAAACATTTTCAGGTAGTCTCTTCTAACTGAACTACCGCGGGTTATTAACGTAGGATTACTTATCGTTGCTTACCTCTTTTGTATATATATATGTGTGTGCTATGTATATATGTATCTATATATATGTACGTATGTATATATACACATATATGTATGTCAAAATTTTGACGCATCTTGGTACTTTTCTGCTTAACTTGTCCAAGCGATAGACTGGGTTTGGCGTGCTGCCAAAATTATAACTCTCGAGGACGAACAGTTTTAGCGTCTGAAAATTTCCTTTCCGGAGGACCGTTATGGAGGAACGTAAACCTACGTTAAAAAGAATTTTCACTATCCATAGAAGAGGGGCGTCATTGTGTCGAAAACACTGCACTCCTACCTATTGGTCCGGGGAAGGTATTCTATTTCCTTTCTTTCACCCATTGGAAATTCCAGTGGACGCATTTCCAGATCCGCCACCTGGAACGAGCCCTCTAGGGGCTACAGGCTTCTAGGGGACACATGTATAATTTACCATGTTTTTATTAACTTGCTTTCTTGTTTGTTTGTTTGTGTGTTTGTCCGGTACAAATCTTGCAATCTATTTTTAACTAACTTTCTTATTTTTACTTTGTCTGATTTTGGCACCTATTTCAATTCGGCCTATGGGACCATTCCTGGTCTCTGTTGTGTGTCGATTGGACTCACCGATATCTTTTTTTCCCTTTTTTTAGCCACGTTTTTATTGACTCGCTTTCTTGTTTGTTTGTTTGTCCAGTACAAATCTTGTAATTAATCTTTAACTAACTTTCCGACTAGCTAGACATTTGAAACTTTTAGAATAGCTCAGAACACGCTGACAATACATTTATAAATACTTTTAGCCATCTTTAAGCAGTATTGAATTCATTTTCAGTTAATTATGTTTTGTAGACTGGTGCAGCCATCTATCGACCGGGACGGGAACGGAAAGTTAAACGCAAGTTAACTTCCAATTAACTTCATTTTCTTTCATATTGATGGGATAATTCATCAAAAAATTTTTTAAAAAGTATTTATCAATACATAGAATTGTCAAGTTTATATGATTCAACAGAAAATTTAAAAACATTGTGTATAAAAAGTTCTTTTTATCGTGTAATTATTATTTTTAATTATCTCTTTAAAACCACTAGCTAGACATAATTATTCTAACCAATAAACTACGACGCCATGTCACTTGAAGCCTCAAAAGTTAAGCCTTGTTCACGTTCACTCCTTGGCGTTCATCCGAGATTATTGACATGGCCTGTGACGCATCAGGTAGTCATTGCGTTGAGCTCTGGGATTGGTTTAAATTTTTATTGGTGACTAAAAATTTAAACCAGTCACAATACCGCAACCTTGATGCCGCACCCTTGAAAACAACAAGAGACAATAAACAAGTACAAATAACAACAGTTATTGATGTTTTAAAGACTGTGGTTCGTATTACGGGATCATACAGCTTCGGTAAAGCCACAATACGATGAAAGAGCATTTTTAAGCCATTTGATTATGATCATATATATATATCTATCGCTTTCTCCCCGCTTGGAAAAACAAGTGCGTGTGGTATATTACGGAGTTAATCTCATGTTTTGTGATTAACTCAATAAATAACTAACGATACGAATTCCTTGCACAACAGCGTGTTTATTAAAATTTTATCCCAGATAATGTGTATTTCACACTTAATAAATTATCACTAATAATAAAAAATATCCAATAATAATATATTCTACACAAATTACTCCCGATTACAGGTAGAAAAAGGACCAATTTAAAATTTTTTAACAGCAGCCAAAATTCGTCGATTCCCTTCAGTTGATAAAGACGCGAAAAAGCACGAAAGTGTTTAATTAAAACGAAAAGCAAATTTTCCCAATAATTTACTCCCACGCAGCTCTAGATGGATGATAATTATCGTTTAACGCATAAAATACTTTAGGACATCAAACCGCTACACATATTCTGGCTTCCACCGGTGGAAAACGTTCGATTAGGATTGAACAGGGGAGATACAACCGGTTAATGACTGTTTCTTTTCAACGATAACCGGTAGTTTCCTTTGAATGTTTTAAATTTCAATATGCTTTCCCTCCATAAATGTTGTTTGGCCGTGTAAATCCGGAAAACGGCTATTAGCATGTATTTTTTGAAATCGTAATTGGAATCGATTCTTTTAACGCAATTAACAGGACGTGCTTTCTACGCGTATTTGTTGTTGATGTATGTTAGTGAATACAGATAAAGAAATACTGATAATACAATTTTGCAATAAGGTGTTAAATGTGACAGTTTTTATTGTAGGGTAATTTAAAAGTTCCTCTGAATTCATTACAGGATTTATTTCCAACTAGCCGCTGCGCGACCAGCATGGTCGCTTTTAGTTTTATATTTTCTTTTGCAAAACAACTCAACTGAAAGAAACGTATGTAAGGAATGTTGCTATTACCTGTCATCGTAAATATACGTTGTTAAGTGGTAGTGCGATCTCAGTCGAAAAATTCATAATCATTGCAAAATTCTCTATAAGGATGATTCTAAAACATCGTGATTAAAAGAATATGAATTTCCATTACTTCAGAACAGAGTTAAAGATAAGACTGAGAAACCCAACAACAGAGATTTTAAAAATTACATTCCTCTCTGTATGTAATATTTTTCAAAATTAAGATATCTACACTTTATCATTACATCAAATAAGAAATTGTTAGAGACAAATTTTTTCATTAAAAAAGGAGTAAAAATTCAGAAATTACTAAAATATAGTGTGGATTACATCACTCTCTATATGTACTATTGTTCACAATTCGGATATCTAGAATTAATCATACCAAATAAAAAAATTGTGGCGAAAATTTCTTCACTTACAAAATGGAGTAAAAATTCAGCAAGTACTACAAAAAAAGTGTAGACAGTTAACTCTTACTTACTATTAAGATATTATAATGTAATTATTAATATTTTACTGTGATATTCCTCAAACTTCTTGATATACACAGTTGAGTATTTCAGAAATAGAAGATACTACAGTGACAGAATCAAAAGAACGGACTCTAGATAAACCGACATACAACTGTCCATGACTAAACACTGGATTTGATAGGTCTAAACATATTTTGTCAAAAGTTTGTCCTCTTACATACATTTAGAAATACCGATGGAACAAAAGAATAAATTACCTCGTGAATAAATTGAAATTATTCACGTGTAAAATACAGCACTTCAATTGTACCAAATTACGTGCTATTGTCAAACCTCTACACACACGCGGTCGGCCGCTAATGTTTACATCTGGTAGTTGCAGCCGTTGCCATTCGGAGTGTAGAAATATCGTCGATTTTTGTGCCGCATACCTACGCGTTTTATATATATAGATTCTTACGAAGAGTAAGGTCTAAAGCCTTGTTCACATAGCTACCAGAGCGAAGCGTATTGATAAAAATTTTAACCCATCACAGAACTTAACGCAATGACCACTTGATGCGTCAAACCAATCACAGGTCATGAAAACCATCTCGGCGCCAATGGAGGAACGCTACGAAATCAGTGTAAACAAAGCTTAACTTTTGAGGCTTCTAGCCCCATGACGGTTTCTCAGATAACCTAGCTAGATGATCAGGCCGCAATCCAGTCTAAGTGAAAGAAAGAGATATACGCAAGTATAATTACAAGATAAAAGGAACTTTTTATATACCATGTTTTAAAATTTTCTGTTAAATCATATAAACTTGACAATTCTATGTATTAATAAATACTTTTTTAAATTTTTTTGATGAGTTATCCCATCAACTTGAAAGAAAATGATCAAATCTATACTAATATATAAAGTGAGAGAGCGGATTTTATACGTGGAGGGTAATCTCCCGAACCACTGCACCTATATGAATTTTTTTTTTACTATTTGAAAGGTACATTATTCCAGATGGACATAGGCTATATATTATGTATATCTGATCAGTAGAAAGAAAGTTAGGAGCCTAAATGTTGAGCTGATGCTTCACCTTTACAGCTTTTCCTTTGTCAAGCATAGTCAAGTAACCATAGCAACACATCAAACGAAATTTTCATTTATTATCAGTAAACATTTAACATTTGAATTTTCTTTGTCGACCATAGTCAAGTAACCATAGCAACACATCAAACTACATTTTTATTTATTATCAGTAAAACATTTAATATTTTAAATATTCAAGTGGAGGAGGTACTGATAAATGCAAAAAGATTTTTGAAATTGGCAACGTTTAAGGGTTTATAGAAGAAAATTACATTTGGAATTACGCTTTTTATGGGAACTTTAAGGTAAAAAAATATTTACAATTTATTGGCTATCTACTGGAAATTTATTGGTATAATATTACAGAACTTTATTTAACTTATAAACTTTATGTTTTTGAATTTATGTACAATTTTATGCACAATTTAAATAATTTTTCTTCCTAATGTGGCAGACGATTGAATATTATCAGAAAAAATATTAAAATACAGTAAAAGAAATGTTCTTCAAACAGCACCATATTAACTGTACAATATTCTTTAGTATGTTCTATTAGATTTAATTTTAATATTTTCTTCTACATTATTTTTTCTATAAAAATATCCGTTACGATATATATAGATATACTTTTTGTTTGTAGATTGGATTTAATTGCATACATTAACTGTTGCATTTATTATAAATATTTATTTATTTTTTTTTTTGGCATTAATTGCATACATTGACCGTTGTATTTAAATTGAATGTACTACGTAGCGAAGCATGGGTATTCAGCTAGTGAGTAATAAAGAGGTATCAAATGCGTAATCAATCCTTTAGCTCGAGAATTGGAAGTTAACTCGCGTTTAACTTTTCATTCCCGTACCGGCCGATAGATGGCTGCACCATTCTACAAAACAAAATTAACTGAAAAAGAATTCAATTCTGCTTAAAGATGGCTAAAATTATTAAAATAATGCATTGTCATCGTGTTCTGAGCTATTCTAAAAGTTTCAAATCTCTAGCTAGTCGGGAAGTTAGTTAAAAATTGATTGCAAGATTTGTACCGGACAAACACACAAACAAGAAAGCGAGTCAATAAAAACATGGTTAAAAATATATCGGTGATTCAAATCGACACACAACAGAGACCAGGAACGGTCCCATAGGCCGAATTGAAATAGGTGCCAAAATCAGACAAAGTAAAAATAAGAAATTTTTAACGAATAACGAAAAAATTTTAATAGTTTAATCGGATGTGTGACGAAATTCGTAAAAATGCACAAATATAAGCGAATATTTAGACTTTATAAATTGCTGAATCTGAGATCACGAGAAATTCATTTTGAATGCATATTTAACAACGTTCTTGTAGCTTTAAGAATTCTACTAACACTACCCGTAACTGTAGCCGCAACATGGGCACAATTTTTCTAAACAGAAAATTTTAAAGGATTTTCTACGAGCAAGAATAACCAAGGAGCAATTGAATAATCTAGAAATCAATTTTATATAAAAGACGGTACTTAAAACAATTTATTATAAACATGCAATCGAGCAGTTTGCTGCCATAAAGGCTCGAAAAAATTACTTAGTCATTATTTTTATTACAAAATACATTATATTAAAATTTATTTACCTTTTCTCTCTTTTTTATATTCTGTCATTTTGAAAATATTTATGCTTTTAAATAAATAAAACTTTTTAATGATTACATATTTTCCCCAAAATGATCATTATTCTAACAGTAGACCATTTCTAATAGTGATACATTCATTACTTAGAGTCTCTCCAAATATTTGAAAAGGCGTCGTTTTTAAAACTTGCCTCAGGCACCGCAATGGATCTGTTCGGCCCTGATAGAGTCAGTCCTCTATGTAATAATACCGGACTCTTGAAAGACCTGAAAAAATTAAAACAAGCATCGTTGAAATTAGGTCAGGGGTGAACAGTTATAAAGGTTTTGTAAAGACTGTGGTTCCACAGTTTTTTCTTACTTACACTTACTTACTTACACACACACACACACACACACACACACATATATATATATATATATATATATATATATATATATGTATGTATGTATGTATGTATGTATGTATATGTATATATCTGTGGCTTGGTACAAGAAATGCCCAAGTCAGTTTTCTCCAAGATGACTTTGTTTGCTTATGTCTCTTTGAAAAAATATTATTTTTAATGTAAGAATTACCTAAGTCTGCCCGATGCTTCAAAAGTGTTTTCTAAACCATTGTACAGACTTCGGTACTTCTTTCATTGAAAATCATATTTTTTAAAGATACATAAGCAAACAAATTCATCTTGGAGAAAAATGACTTAGGCACTTTTTGTACCAAGCACTTCGTGAATATATATATATATATATATATATATATATATATATATGTATATATATTTTTTTAATTGCGGAGATACTTGTCGTTAGATATTCGCATGAATGTGAATTACCGGGCATACAACGCCTTGCAGACACCAGACCAGTAGTTGTCAACATCGAATGCGGACGGCCGCCCTAACTCACATCGCAAGACTGCTGGCCATTCATTTAATGGGGCACCATATAGGCGGCCAGCACTACCCCCTTGAAGCCGGTACCGTAATTTAGAACGGAGTCAAATGATAAGACCGGAACACTTGACCCCGCACCTCCAGAGGTAGATTTGACAACTTGGAAGGCATTGCAGCCACGACAGATTTTACGTGCACCGGCCTATATAATATATATATATATATATATATATATATATATATATATATATATATATATATATATATATATATATATATATATATATATACAACTGGCCAAATGTATTGCAAGTTTGAGAAATCTAACATTTTTTCAAGAATTAGACCGAAAAAATAATATTTTTTCAATGAAACTGATATTTTTTAATGTCAATATGTTAAATTAGTTTAAAGACAAGATATGATTAAGTTATTGAATAAAAATAATTATTTAATTTTACAAAAAATAGCGTACAAAAAATGTACATGTTATCAGAAATCGGCACCCATTTTGGTTCCCCGGAATAAAATGAAATAAATAAACAATTTCAAGTTCTTCTGAGTAGAAAAGATAATAAATGTGTGCAATTGAACCGAAAAGCATTTAATATGTTGCTTGGCTACCTCTGGATTTGATCACAACAGACACTCTTTTAGGCATGGAATCCAATAGGTTTTGCAACACTAGGTTTTGCATGAGTCCAGTCTGCCTGGTTCGTACAGCAAAACACCCAAAAAGCCAAATGTTGTGTGGCTGCATGTTATATAAGTCAAATAGACGACTCCATTTTGTACAGGAATCTATAAAGTGTAACCAGTAAATTAGTATGTTGAAGGATCGATTGCTTCCTAGTGCTCATGTCATGTTCCCAAGGCAGAAATGGGTATTTCAGCAAGACCTAGCACCCTGCAATACATCGAAAAAGGCAAGAAAAACTTTGAAATTAAATTAAATTTCATTAGAGTTCCATTCTGAACTCTAAATCGAAACATTTCTTATTTTAGATTAACGCTGAATTTGCAAAACATGGCATTAATGTTCTCGCATGGCCAGGAAACTCGCCAGATGTAAATTCTGTTTAGAATTTAAGGAGTATAATTTAAAGGAAAAATATCTCAAAATCATCCCAGAACAAAACCAGATATTCAGGAAACAATAATTAAAATTTGACACCATGAAATACCGAATGAAGTGTTACAAAACCTTGCGGATTCCATACCTAAAAGAGTGGCTGTTGTGATCAAAGCCAGAGGCGGCCCAACAACATATTAAATGCTTTTCGGTTCATTGCATATATCTTTTCTGCTCAGAAGAACTTGAAATTGTTTATTTATTTCATTTTATTCCGGAGAACCAAAATGGGTGCCGATTTCTGATAACCTGTACATTTTTGTATGCTATTTTTATAAAATTAAATAATTATTTTTGTTCAATAACTTAATCATATCTTGTCTTTAAACTAATTTAACATATTGACATTAAAAAATATCAGTTGCTTTGAAAAAATATTATTTTTTGGGGCTTATTCTTGAAAAACTGTTAGATTTCTTAAACTTGCAATACTTTTGGCCAGTAGTGTATATATATATATATATATATATATATATATATATATATATATATATATGTATATAGTATATATACCGGGTGGCCATAATTAAACTGACAGTGCTCACAGTGTTCTGTAGCGCGATCTATTTGCGAGAATGACGCCACATTTTGTAGGAAGATAAAACAAGACGGGGGACGAAGGATTCCGCGAAAAAATAAATTAGTTCCAAAAGTCACCGCTAGGGGAATATTTGGCGCTGTGTAATAGAAAATGGAGTGTAAACAAATGCAAATTAATACGGAATAAAATTACCTTTTATTATGCACATTTTCTTATTTAGTTCAAGTGCAATATGGCAACACTTTTAAAAAAGCGTAAAATCTACATAAACACCGATAAAGTCTCGTGATCTGCAATATCACGTACGCTGAGCAGAAGAAGAAGTTCTTTATTCAAATTTCACGTTACACCCATTGGCACAGTGCCAGCTGCTTGGGTTTTAAAAGGCAATGTGTTACGTTTCGAATCAATCGGATTGAAAGTTTATGTGCAATGTCTCCTTCTTTAGTCGAGCGTGCGTTACTGGTCAAATTCTTTTACCTCAACCAGTGCAACGCGTCAGCCGCTCTTCGTGCATTTAGAACGCACAAAAAAATGCGTAAAGGTAACGGTCCTGTGTCAGTTAATGGGCTAAAAGCAATGGTTGCGACGTTTGAGAAAACAGGTTCTCTGAAGGTTCAGTCAGGCAGAGGACGAAAACCTGTACCACAGGATACAATCGAAGCAGTTGCCACGGCGATTGTCGACAGAGGACCAGACAATATTGCTGCCACCTCTAGCGCTCGTGGATTAGCTCGGAATATGGATATGCCTTACAGTACGGTATGGAAAATCTTACGAAAGATTATCAACTTCTATCCGTACAAGATCAGCCGTGTACAGGAGTTACTGTACCCCGACCATGATAAGCGATTGTCTTTTGCTCTCACCTTTTTTGCCAGAATGGAGGTGGATTATTCTTGGCCGTGGAAAATCTTATGGGGAGACGAGGCCCACTTTTACACCTGCATGGAACTGTGAATACCCAGAACTGCCGAATTTGGGATGACAAATCACCACATGCAGTCACAGAAATTCCCTTACATTCACCAAAGGTAACTGTTTGGTGTGGGTTCACAGCGGAATTTATCGTAGGTCCATTCTTCTATGAGAACATTACCCCGACAGGATCGGAAACCTGTTCTGTTACCGGAGAGAAATATCGCCACATGTTGAACAGCTTTGTCATTCCGGCACTTCAGCAAAGACAATGCCTGGGGGAAATCATTTTCATGCAAGATGGAGCCCCTCCACACGTAGCTGTACGGGTGCAACAGCTGCTACGACAGAAATTCACAACAGAAAGAGTCATTAGCCGCTACTTTCCAACTGCATGGCCACCTCGGTCGCCTAATCTTACCCCATGCAACTTCTGGCTATGGGGTTACCTTAAGTCCAAGGTCTATCAAGGAGTGGTCCAGGACCTGGCTACGTTGAAGGATAACATATCACGGACTGTACGGGAGGTTCCTGCAAACATGTTACTTTCTGCTGATGTGCATACTGTGCACAGAATGCAATATGTGGTCCACAACAACGGCAGCCACATTGAACCTCATTTGAATGCAAAATAAAAGGTAATTTCCGTATTGATTTGCATTTGTTAACACTCTATTTTCTATTACACAACGCCAAATATTCCCCTAGCGGTGACCTTTGGAACTAATTTATTTTTTCCCGGAATCCTTCGTCCCCCGTCTTGTTTAATATTCCTACAAAATGTGGCATCATTCTCGCAAATAGATCGCGCTACAGAACACTGTGAGCACTGTCAGTTTAATTATGGCCACCCGGTATATACATATATACATATATATATATATATATATATATATATATATTATATATATATATATATAATATACATATATATATATATATATATATATATTATATATATATATATATATATATATATATATATATATATATATATATATATATATATATATATATTATATATATATATATATAATATACATATATATATATATATATTATATATATATATATATATATATATATATATATATATATATATATATGTGTGTGTGTGTGTGTGTGTGTGTGTGTGTGTCTGTGTGTCCACAGGATCACACAGCTTCGTAAACGCAGCAATAAGGTGGAATATCATTTTTGAGCATTTTCCTTGACACTGATAAATACCTGTTCATTGTGGAAAACGAGTTGTTTTCTGCAACTTTATGCTAACAAAGAGGCGGAAATTTGCCAGGTCTTTCCTAAATATCGCTGTTGCAGTCACAAAAGAACTGTTTCAGGGAAATAATCCCATTTCCTTTGCTATTTTAGCTTTGGCTGTTAAAAAATATTTCTTCCAATCAAGAGTTGAGAAAAAAAAGAAAATTTCTAAAACATTTTTCAAACATAATAAAAAAATCTAATTGTTTCCTAACAATGTTAGTTAAATGAAAATTAACTATACAATGTATCAGTCCTTATTTTTAACTAACGGGTGTTTATTAATTTGAGTTCGATAATTATTTCTTATTAAAACGTATTAGAAATTACGTATTAATTAATAATTCTTGAATATTTGTTTAATCTGCTCTGTTTCACCTACCTTATAATATATAAATTATATTTAACCATAGTTTATTAGTATGGGTTAAACATTTACATTAATAAACTTATCAATGAATATTAATTAATGAATAGCAAATTACTTACACTAGTTAATCAATATCAGTGACATAATAATTCAAAATTATTTTTGTTTAAGAATTGTTTGGTGGTAATTGCATAAAATTACTCTTAAGCAATATGAGTTTATTATTTAATAAATGAAACTGAAATAATTAGTAATGTACCCAACAATTAAATAGCTATACTGTAACTTTTATTAATAATTTATTAAAAAAATGATTATTAATATTTTAATAAGTATAGTTTATATAACATTTGTTTAATTATTGAATTTTTAATTGTATCGAAATTGTTGTTATATAATCATTTATATTCTTATTTAAAGGAAATATCACTTTGCCTAGTATTCAGAATGCGTGAATTTCATTAATTTTGGAAAGAAGCGAATTTGGAAAGATTTTTTTTTTATTTTTAACGTCTTTAGAAATTTTTCGCTATCTCTTCGATTGAAAAACAAGCTGATCGAATGACAGCTGTTAATTTCATAACACAAATGCTGTTAAGCTGACCCTCAATGTCTCAGTTAGCAGTTAACCAAGATATTGGAAAGTGTAACGATTCCAGAGTGTCCTCTCTGACTTTGGCACCACTTATAACTTTCCATTTCTGCTATGAACCGAAAAAACACTTCTATTTTACAGCTAGAATTGGCGTGCGCAAAACACGTTTTTGTGGAAGCTTTTCCATCATTTTTTTTTGTTTGTTTGTTTCGAACGATTCGTGCAAGAGGTGAACACGGAAGCTTAAATATTGTTATTAGTAGTAGAAGAGTAAATTATTATTATTATCTTTATCATAATTATTATTATTGTCATATAGAAGGTCGTTCGCACTTAATGGAAATGATTTTGACAGTTGAGTTTTATGTATAAATGCCGTATTTTTTGCGATGATTTGCTTCTGTTTGATAGCCATGATTCTTTACTATAGCTATAGCTCGAATTTTCCATAAAAGTAAACTTTTTTTAGTACTGTCATGTCAATTATACCCCATTCCTCTTGGACTGTTTTCCAAAGTCCGTTCAGTGTTCTCGCATGCCGTTTTCCTAAGGCTCGTTTTAATAAACCGAAAGCGCAAAAGTCCATTGGAGAAGCGTCAGGGGATTTTACAGGTATTTCATTAAATTGGATACACTTTATTCCTATTTCTGATTCTTTCTTTAATAAATATGTGGCAGTTGATTTAGATGTGTGACTAGAGGATTTGTCCATATGAAGCTCAATTTTTTCAATGTCCTTTCCATATAAGGCTGGAATTTCTTCTTCAAAAATAGGTTCTACAATATTCTGCTGATAGTAGAGTGAATTAATTTTAGCTTTAATTTAGACTTTTTTGGTTTTTAATTTGCCGTTGTAACAAAATCCTGCAACTATCATGAATATCTTTGGGAACTTTTCACTGATTGGGAACACTTTGGGAACTTTTCTGTACTTCGTTCGGTCATTCCCGTGAGTTGAGCAATAGAAAATCGATCTTTTTTTATTACAGTCACTTAAATACACTCATGCTTCATCGAGTGTTCCACAAATTTCCATTTTTCATCAGGTGTTTTTTCATATAATTTTCTACAATTCATTTTTCTTTCAGCAATATGCTTTGGCAAAAGCAGATGGACTTTAGGTTTAAACATATTTTTTAACTTCAAATCTTGTTGAATGATTTCACTTGCAGTGCCAGAAGACATTCCTAGTTTCGATGCAATGGATCTTTGAATCGGCAGATTTTCTATTAGGATCAGAGACTTCAATTTCTTGATATTTACCTGCGTTCGAACAGTCTTAGGATGAGGTTTCACTGTCATGTTTTCAGCCTTACTTTCAGTTAGACGTTTTTTCCTTTCAAATTTAATACATTATAAATACCTTATTTTGAAATGCCATAACCACGTTTTTCACACCGCTTTATAATTTGTTGATACGAAAATTTCTCCTCGGAAAACTCAATTACGTAATCTTTGAGCCATCTATCAATTTTAGGAGCCATTTTCAAAATAAATCTTTTATTTTACATTCCAATAAAAACAAACAATAACAGACGATTATTCTGAAGTTTCCAAATTTTTATCTCAAAATGGAAACGCCAAAAATAAATTACAAAATTGTTTCCGTAAAGTGCGATAGACCTTCTGTAATTATTATTATTATTTATCATAGAAATTATTACTATCATTATTAATGTTGTTATTTTTGTGCATTGCTCGAATATTTTGCACTGCAAGGATTGCTGATCCTAATTATTCTTTGAGTGACGCATGTTTTCAGTATTCAGCTGCCCTCCATTCGTCGAACTTTAATCATTCTATTAATTTTAGAGACGTGAATCCTCTGCATATCCACTTCGACTGCCAAAATATCTGCATCGACTCTAAAATATCTGTATTACTGTAACTGACTTTCAAATGAAAGATTTCTACTTCTTATAATCCATCTGCTTGGAAGTCTAATATACGCATTTTTTTCTATCATTTTTTTAAAATTCTTTAATTGTGTATTTTA
This sequence comes from Dolomedes plantarius, assembly GCA_907164885.2. Classification (NCBI taxonomy): domain Eukaryota; kingdom Metazoa; phylum Arthropoda; class Arachnida; order Araneae; family Dolomedidae; genus Dolomedes; species Dolomedes plantarius. The sequence goes on from OU015490.1 coordinate 75,392,440, forward strand.
TTTCTTTATTTATTTAATATCTCCTTGACAGTTACTTTTTTGCCCGTTTGCAAGGTTCTTTTATTTTTTTTCCGTGCGTTTATCTATTTTCTTTTATGTTTCTCCGTTTGGCAATTCTCTCCTCTCTCAGTATTTATGCAATGAAAGATGGCGACTTTTCTGTTTTCTTGATGCACGTCATTAACTAATTTCCGAATCTCTGTCGCGCGAACCGTTTGAAAGATGAAGACTAATTTTCTCTACCAAGTGTTTACTGAATACAAAATATTCAGCCAGATCCATTGCTAGAAGCATTTAAAAAAACTTTCTTATAATATAACCTTCAAATAAATGACTAGAGTAAATGAGAGATAAGTCTTAAGGTGTTTAGAATATATTTTAGGGCACGTGGTATATCATTTGCAGCCTATTATGAAAATGTTTGAAATGTGCATTTTTGTATGTCTCCTGGTTGTACGTGCATATTTTGAGCTAAAGTTAAATCAATTTCAGAGAAATGCTTTCAGGAAGAACATATCCATAAAAGATAAATCCCTAGTGCTCAAATTGGAGCCAATTACTCTTCACTTAAGACCGAATATCAGTGCCATGACCTGATAAAGTTAATGACTCTACTTTTGAATAAACACGTGTAAAATGCATAGCACGCTTTCTATTTGCTCAAAGTAAAATTTCATCTCAGATTAAAGCAGTTTTACGGCACGGTAACTGCCAATTTATTTCAATATTCCCAGAGTTATTTGCAAGGATGTTAATTGCAAAGTCGTTTTATTGTTCAGACGTGATTTGAAATTTCTGACAAGGCAAGGTTAAGCAAATAATGTGTTAAAATCTTTAGCATAGATTATTTTAGTTTGTTTTACTTAATGTCTTCTCGCCTTTTCTTTTGAATGTGTTGTACTTTCACATATGTATGCATTCAGATGTATAAGGTTTAGGTAATCTCAGACCAGATTACCTAAACATGTGATAAAGTTTAGGTAATCTGGAAAATTAAAAAATAGGTTATCTGCTGACACGTAACTTTTAACATAATTAGCATTGCTCTTTTACCCACTAAAAATTCAAGCATGCTGTTTATATGCATGTGATAAAGTTTAGGTAATCTGGAAAATTAAAAAATAAATATTCTGCTGACGTGTGACTTTTAAAAGAACTAGCATTACCATTTTACCAACTAATAATTTTAATATGCTATTCCGTAGTATGTAAACAAATTTAGGTAATCTGGAAAATTAAAATTAAATACTCTGCTGGCACGTAACTTTTAACAAAATCAGCATTGCTCTTTTACCTTCTAAATATTGAATCCCGCTATTTAGATGTATGTTATTAAAAATTTAGGTAATCTGGAAAAAATTTAAAAAAAAATACATTACTGACATGCAACTTTTAACAGAATTCACTTTGCTATTTAACCTACTAAAAACTCAAGCCTGCTATTTAGATGTGTGGGATAAAATTTAGGTAATCTGGAAAATTAAAATTAAATACTCTGCTGATACGAATCTTTTAACGGAATCGACATTGCTCTTTTACCTACTAAAAGTTGAAAAGTCGTGAGATAATTCTATTGTTAAATTAGAGATATCAAAAATTACTATGCATCCACAGTATTCCACAAATATTAACGATCTTTTTTAGTTTTTGAAATGATGTAAAAATATACATTAAGCTAAAATTATTTTAGAAGTGTTTTTATTGAAAATGTTCCTTTGTGTTGTCATTATAAAATTTATCCCCAAATGAAAATTAAATAAAAGTTGATATCTTGTGTTGAAATGTATTACATTAACGTACAAAAGTCTTCGAACTCTAATGAGGCCGAAAATATATTCGTTTGCAGAAAATGCACAGCGTTTTGCTGTCCGTTTTGAATAAGAAATAATTGGCAACAGTTCAGATATCGTCTGTTCGAATTATTCTTCAATGATTTCTTAAATAATTTGCTAGTCAGTGTTCATGAAGATAGTTGGCGTTAGAAATTACACTGAAGTACCACTGAATTAGGGATACTTACCTAGTAACGGGTTGGGCCTCCTCTGGCCTTGATAACGGCTGTCACATGACGAGGCATAGATTCAACAAGTTTCTGGAAACGTTCCACGGGAATGGCTTGCCAAATATTGGCTAAAGCTGTCCATAATTCAGTAAGGTTCTTTGGTGCTGTGTGATGGCCTTTCACGCCTCGTTCCAAAACATCCCAAAGATGCTCAATAGGATTTAAGTCTGGGCTTCTAGGTGGCCAATTCATGACAGAGAAGTCAGAGGAATGCTCATCCAACCAGCCAGTAGCCAACCGGGACTTGTGAAAGGTACACTTGTCTTGTTGGAAAACTCCATTACCGTGCGGATAACAGAACAGCATAAACGGATGGAGGTGATCACCCAGCAACTCTACGTACCGAATTGCATTGAGGGAGGTTGGTACACACACCAAAAATCCCAAACTGTGCCACGAAAAAACACCCCAGACCATGAATGAGCCACCATGCCCTTGTACAGTTCCAGCCAGGCATGCAGGATCCATGGCTTCATGAGCCTGACGCCATATTCTCAGCCTCCCGTCGGCGTTAAGTAGTCGGAATCGAGACTCATCACTCCATGCTACTCGTTTCCAGTCCCCTACACTCCAGTCTCTGTGCTCTCTCGCCCAGGCAAGACGTGCAGCCCGATGGCGAGTATAGAGCAATGGTACTCTCGTAGGTCGACGGCTCCCGAAACCCATACGGTGAAGCGAGCGTTGCACAGTCCGTTTACTGACTGTACGACTGGCACCGTCATTAAACTGGGTGGTAATTTGATCTAATGTTTGGCTTCGCTAACTACGTACAATACGCCTGAGCCGTCTCTCACCACGCACTGTCAAGGTTAATTGTCCTTTGCTGTTTGCTCGATCGCTAGTTTTTTTTCCACCATCCATGTATTCTTGGTATACTCTTGACACTGTCGACCTTGAAAATCCTAGTTGTCTGACGATTTCGGAAATTCAATGGCCCATGCGTCGCGCACCTACGATTTGTCCGCGATCGAAGGCGTCTAAATCAGGCAGTTTACCCATTCTGGCAATTCCAACAACTAATTCAGAACAACCACAGTACGCGCTATATATGCAGTTACCACAGCGCCCTCACTTGCGCATACATGATGCGCAGCGCTACACAATTTGCATAGGCTTTGCTATCCCAGTGGCACTTCAGTGTAGTATGTTAATTTTCAGTTTAATTTTATTAGTTGAGTATTTCAAAAAGGGAGAGTTTTAGAAAAATTTCTTTACACACGCATGTAAAGAGAACATTGTGCATCTAGATATTGGCAACATGCTAGGTAGATTACAAATAATAACATTGTAAATTTGCAGAAAACTACTTTCATGTACACAAATTTATGTGGACATTAAAATAACTTTTTATGGCCAAATATATCACATCATTATTTTTTTAATAAAATAAGCAAACTCGAAATTTCATGAGAAAAATAAAGACTAGAAATCGTTTAAGGCTTATGAAACGTTTTATAATGTAAGGAGATGATAAAATACCATTTTCCGTTTGTCTGACATTTGAAACTCTTTCAGTTTATCCGATAATTTAAATTTTTTTCTTTTAAAATCGTCAAGAGTTTATAAAATAACAAATGCGTCTCTCTACTCCCATCTAATTCACACATTATCTTGAAAACTGATGAATAATTATTCATAAGATTTATTTTAAATTTGCATGCAGTATCGAAAAGCATTCGAAAACTGACTTTTTCCTTTGATTATTTTGGTTTTCACTTTAGTTTATTAATCGAAATATCGGCAAAATATCCTCCGACTGCAATCTTCTTACATCCACTTAATATCGCAGGTAAAAATTTGTTTATGTCGACGTTTTTTATGCATCGAACCGCAAAATTGATTTCCCAGATTCACTTTCGCAAAAAAGTGTGAAATAGCTATCATATATATCTGAGAGTTTATTTTTCGATTTTCACTAAAAAAAAAATCGAAATTTTGGATTTATAATGCAAATAAAAGCGATGAAGTTGTTAAGACTTTAGGGAGCTAATTATCTAAGGTAAAAACTTTCTTTTTTTTTAAATTTAGAATTTTCATTTTTGGCAAATTTTGAAACGGTCCGTGGGTAGTTTAAATTTAGCCAGATCATTAGTAAGCCATAATTTGCTTACCCACTTGTCAACGGAGAATAATAACTTTCAATAAACATGTGTTAAACACATGATAAGAACACACAGCTACATAATAGTCATGGTAAAAAAAAAGGGCAGAAGATACCTAGTGGTCAGCATTCGGCTTTCGGCACCGAAAGTTCTCGGTTCGAATCCCGATAAGAGCCAATGGATAAGAGCCAATGGATGCTTTCCGTGTGGTGCAGGGGTATGGAGGAGGGTAGGAGTCTACTAGCTGTTGCCATTTGGGATGATCGGTCAAAATTGTGGTGACACCTGGCTATATCTTATTCCGACCCTTGTGGATAAACCTAGGATAGCATTCTTGGCCCCGCTTTCTTTGGGTCTTGTTTGGAGAGTTTTGGCCAGAGGGAGTAAGAAAGAACAACAACAATAAAAAATTAAAGGGTTGCAGCAGGTTTAGAACTAATTAATAGTTCTTCATCAGGCAGAGAAGCATTAGGTGTGATTGTCTGTGAGGATACTTTACAAAATAATTTTTGTGAATTGTTTTCATATTTAAGTAGAACGAGGTCTAGGTCAAGGTAGTGGGGTTTACGGCGTTCCTAGCAATGCGAAGTAATACACTACTTTCTCCTCCGAATGGAAAATGAATTAATAAACTTATAGTAATTTTCCGAAGTAAACGAGTTGCCAAACATGAATTTAGAAAAAATCGCACTGTGATCGGTCCTAGCTTTGGCTGCGAAGAAAATATCGTTTCCCCATTGAGCAAGGGAAAACCGATAACTGTGTGCTAAAGAGTAGATACCTTGAAGATGACTTTTGGTAAATTGAAACGGAATGACCGCTTCCAATCATGTTATTGAGTATTGGACCACTGGCTCCAATTACAGGTAGGATAGGGAACTGAAATCGATTTCCCAAAAAGGAGGTTTTTGCTGTATCAAAGCAATTGTGTTAAGATAAAAGAAGGAATGAAAGGATTTAAACTTTATAGATGTGGAGTCTAGCTTCGTAAGAAAAAGTGTCGACCAATGCGTGCCCATTTTCACGGTTCTTTGTAGTTTGACGTGAAAGGGAAATTAAAATTTGGATTAAGAAGCTGAAGAAACAAAAGGTAGGCTTGGTCAGCTAATCATAAGCATTTACAATCTCCTACGCTTCTTAGATGGTTGGAGGGAGATATCTAGACGGCGTACTAAAGTTTACGTAGAACACATTTTAATATAATGTTTTATGGGTCCAAATTAAAATTCATTTACGTGATTCACAGCTGCACGTTTCTTTCTGACCCGAAGATATTTGATGGACACCGTGTTCGCGTGCATCTACATACGATATTTGATAGTAATCTTTATCGGTTCAATTATTTCTATTTGATTTACAATTTATATTTTAAATTCAGTAGAAAACTTTATAAATGCTAAAATATTCTTAAAACACGCATTTTTATGTCCCGCAATAGGAATCTACGAGCGTTTCCTTTGCGCTTACATTGTAATCAGTTTGATGTTTTTCAGAAAAACAGTCCTTCGTCCAAATTGCTCTCTCTCCCGTTTCAGCCCTGCTAATGTATTCGTTTATTATTAAGATGTCGGAATGTCTGTGTTGGAATCACGACAGATAAAGACTTAAATAATTCGTTTGTCCTTTTTACTCTAATTTCCAATTAGCGAAAGTACTGGCATGCCTTAGAGCTATTTCCTGGGAAGATCATTTTTTTCCCTGTCACCCATTATGCGTTTTGAAGATGCTTTTAAACATTTATTTGCCTCTTTTCTGGCGAGTCTAAACGAAAACAATGATTTAGGGAATGGTTTAAGGTTAATACACAGCTTGTGAAGTTGCGTTGAAAGTTAACTAACAGTAAAGCATTATCGTATCTTCAATTAAGAAAACAATTGAAGGGACTGTTTCCAGCCTCATAAATTATTTAATTATCTAAATTGCTGTTTCTTTTTTGGCAGCAATGATGTATAGCTTAAAAATTGCAATCAGTAAATGCAAAACAACTCATATTATTGACTCAGAGCAATCGGAAAATATTGAATTACGATGTTGCTAAATGACTTTTAATGTTGCGAAAAGTTATATAACCATAACTCGTGGTTTAATTTCACAGATATTGAAAAAATCCAATTAACTTATTTAACAAAATATTATGTGTCACATTTTTCCGGTTTAGTTTTCAGTTAGATTAATTAATTTTTTTATGATGTTTTCTACAATTATTCAATTCTACAATTATTCTCAACAAATGACTTTTTATCCCATTATGACAACCTTGTGTCTATGTTTGTTATATATATAGATAGATAGATACAGTTATATATATACAGATAGAATTTTTTTATGCTGTTTTCTACAATTATTCAATTAATAACAAAATAACTTTTTATCCCATTATGACAACCTTGTGTCTATGTTCGTTATAATGGGACTTTTTATCCCATTATGACAACCTTGTGTCTATGTTTGTTATATATATAGATAGATAGATACAGTTATATATATACAGATAGAATTTTTTTATGCTGTTTTCTACAATTATTCAATTAATAACAAAATAACTTTTTATCCCATTATGACAACCTTGTGTCTATGTTCGTTATAATATAGAGAGAGTGATATAGTTATATATATACAGATAGAATTTTTTGATGCTGTTTTCTACAATTATTCAATTAATAACAAAATAACTTTTTATCCCATGACAACCTTGTGTCTATGTTCGTTATATATATATAGAGAGAGAGAATGATATAGTTATATATATACAGATAGATTTTTTTTTAATGCTGTTTTATACAATTATTCAATTAATAACAAAATAATTTTTTTATCCCATTATGACAACCTTGCGTCTATGTTCGTTATATATAGATAGATAGATATGCCTTATACAAAATTAATACATGCAAATCGCATTTTTTTGTGCAAGGAAGCTATAAAGTAAATATATCTAATAATTAAACTTATACAGAAAGATGGGATAAGTCTGCAATATGTTTACATTAAATTTCACACAAAGTAGTTTGTAGTTTAATTTTTTCTCTGTTGTAGGGTTTTTTTCAAGTATATTATATTAGAAAAGTTTGTTCAATTTTGTAATTATGCCCGGTAATGTATTCCGGGATATTGCTTACAATCTATTTCAAGATTTAATTACTGAAATTACGATTTTTTAAACTACTAATACTTTTTTATACATAAAAATTGCAATCAGTTTTTTTATTTTGTTTTGGCATGACAATATTTTTAATAAACTTGCTGCCTGAAAACTATGCGAAATGAACTGTTTTGAGTAAATATCTTTTGGGAAAATATAAATGTGCCAGACAGATTTTCAATTTAAAATGGATTTTATGTCATGTTTTTCTTGCGTGTGTTACAACTGAATTCATTTTCTTCTCGTATCCGCTAATGGGTTAAATATTTTAAGAAATGCATATGCCTTAGCATCCATTCTTTTATGAAAACTATCATTTTATCCGCCTGTAGTTCAGACCTGCAAGCTTTATCAAGCAACAGTAGCCACAACTGCTAACGTATTAAAGGATCCGGAACACATATATCTTGAAAAAATCATATTCATATTTTTTAATCTTAAAATATACTAGAGTTTTTAAAATAAAATAAAACAAACCACTTGTTTCTACGATAGTTACATCAACAGATATTTAATTTTTTATGGCATACTGGTACGCCGTTCCCTCTGCCAGGAGTTAAATGTCCTTGACAAGCTGAAAGAAAGTAACCAAACATTTTTGTTCTCTAGTTCAGAGTTCCGCACCCTTTTATCTTCCACGGCACAACAACTTTTTTTCGAAAATTCCGCGGCACACCACAAGAAAAAGCTTGCAAATACATAAATTACAATAAATACGTATATGTTTTAATTAGATAAAAACGGAATAAAATAGCTCTATGTATCAAGATAATTATAGTATTTATTTAAGTTTTATATAAATCATTTTGAATTGTACACCAACACAAGAACAAAAATATAAAGTTATAGTTTACAAGTAAAAAAAAAATTCTCTTTAAATTTTTATATTAAAATTTGTTTTTCGGTCTTTATTTAAGCCTAATAAATCAAAGTTAATTTAAACATAACTAATTTATTAATGAGATATCTGAGCTTGTTTTGATGAACATATGGACGTTTTATATTTGGCTCTATATTAGAAAGCGTTACTCGAAGTTCATGGTCAAAACCCTTTAAACACGATCGTTTGTCATTTTTAATTAGAACCAGTGTCGAAAAACTTTGTTCGCATAAGTATGTCGTAGAAAAAGGGAGCAAAATTGCAATGGTCTTGGCAGAAATTAGTGGATATTCTGTCTTAACTGAAATCCAGAAATATGACGCTCGAGCACACATACAATATATGGTAACATGTTTTTGTTTTTTGTATAATTTCGACCCAGAGAAATTACATACTAGCAAAAAGTTAGATGAATATTTTACTTAGAAAAATTTCTAACTGATGCGATGGTTAATTTTTTTTTATTATTATACTCTATAAAATCACCGCGGCACAGTGAAGAGCATTACGTGGCACACTAGTGTGCCACGGCACGGCGGTTGCGGAGCACTGCTCTAGTTTAACCCGTCAGCGGGCGCGTCAATTTTCGGAACACCAGCTGGCGCGCATGGCACAAAGTGCAACGTCTCTTGCAACCTTGATTATTTCTTTTGTAATAAACTTTTTTTTAAAATAGAAAATAATAATTCTGCGTTTTATGACAAGATATAATATGTTGATAATATTGAGATATAGTTAAAGGGCAAAGAATGCAGATACAATCGCCTTATTTCAAAACTGTCCGGTTTATTGGATCTAATTACAACTAGCGAATAGATTTCTATTATGTCCAAAAACCTAAAAAACAATGAGATGCTTCATCCTCGTGATATGCGGGATACCGTGTAATAGCTGCACATTTTATCGACTATCTCAATTCCTGCTTTTGTCGTATTGTAATCCAGTATAATCGCTGGTTTATCACGGTTAATTCACGACTAACAATGAATGGAAAGGGATACAAGGGTCAGAAAATCAGACCTGCATTAGAAAGGGTGTAGCTATAAATAGAAATGATTAGAACATTCAAACCTTACATGCAAAAACAAACTATTCAAAATTACGAAAATGTTGCACTTTGTACACGGGCGCACAAGCTGAAGGGTTAATATTATCTTTTTCTCGTGTCGTGTTTCAAGTGAAATGATTTGATGCTTGTTTATCAGTAGTTACGGTGCATATCCACCTGATTTTATGTAGTAGTTTGAAAATATCTGGATTTCAACGAAAAATGGGTCGTAAATGTCCTCATAAATAAATTATTCTGTTCATAATGTTAAATAAGGTGTCGGACAGTCTAACAAGACTACATTGCTTCCACTCACTTTTATTTATACGTGCGAGATTGGGTTTTCAAAAAGAGTAGCTATAAATACCAAACAGCGATTATATGAGAGTAGCATTGTTAAATATTGAAGTAGTATTATCTGAGGTCCAAGCTCGCTCTTCATTAATTTTTTTCTATAATTAAATTAAATTAATTTATTATTTTTTCAATAAATATTTTTAGTTTCATATAAATAAATGAAGTTTATAATTTTCATTTTTGTAATAGGAAGATAAATTAATTTTAATATCATGCTATTTTTAATATTAATTTTTCTTAATTTTTAAATGTATACACACATATATTAATATTAAAATATGAAATTTTAATCACGTGTGATTTGCCAAATGCAAGTGCAGAAGGTAAATAAGACATATTTTTTTTGTTATTATGAAAAGTAAATATAAAACTGATTTTAAAAATAGTTTGTCAAAATTTTCTTACTTCCTTTATGTATTTTTTGTTGACATTTTTCTAATTACAAAAAAATGCTAATAACAAAAAATGTCTTTACAGTGGTAGAGAGAGGGGAAAGTTTGAGTGATTTTTATTTTAAAAATCGTTCGAATGTTGGTCGCGGTCGAAAAAAGTTTGCGCACCGATACTCTATAGCAGGGGGTTTCCGAACATTTTAGCCTAAGGGCCACACTGAATCCTCTACTGAGTCCCAAAGGCCAAGACCTAGCTAGCTAATCATACCAACATACTGTAGTTTTCTGCTTTTTCCGCTTCCGGCACTACTTATCTGTGTGAAAAAAAACATTCTCCAAAATGAATTATACAAAAAATACATAGCAATCCAAATTAACTAATGAGCATTTGAAATCGCTGCTGATGATTTCCACTAGTAAAGTTATCCACAACTGCAAAATTTTGTCAGTGGAAAGTTACAGCTACACAAACATTATAATTATGATTAATGATATTTCATTTTATTATGTAAATTATCTATGCATGTCACTTATTGTAAGTTTTTAGGATAAATCTCATATCATTAATTACAGTTAAAATGTTCAATTTCATTATGTATGTCAGTTATTATGTTCCTTAATTGGTCGTTAAATTAAAAACATCTGATTATTATTTTGTATGATTCTCTTACATTGTAAATTTTACAATGTAATCAAAATAAACTATAGTGGGCCGGATACCGGACGTGTCCGGAGCGCTACAGCGGGCCGGATTGGTGGTGTTCGCGGGCCGTAGTTTGGGGACCCCTGCTCCAGAGAAAAGTCCTGGGTTACTCTATGTATGGATTCTACTTTTGTTCCCGGTGTACCGCGTTTTACCTTGTTTTAGATTTCTGACTGGCCATGACTGCTTCTGGTCTCATCTTTTCCGGATTGGTCTGGCTGACTGGTCTTGGGCCATTCAAATCAACCAATGACTGCTGTATATTTAGCGTGTGCCCTGTACTTTGAAAGTTTAATTTCCATGTTTTGAAACACTGTACGCCCGAGATCCAATAGCTTAGGGCCAAATGACGGGCATTTGTCAAATGAATATAAATATTTTAAGAAATTCGTAATGAAATCTAAAATCCTAGCTTCAAGACTGAAATTTTCGAGATTTTTTTAATCTTGATATGACAGGGTTTTGCAACAAGGAAACAATCCACCCTACACTGAAACTGAGAAAATTGAGTTTTCAATTAAGCATTGCGTTTGTTGATGGTTAGTTCTCCAGTTAATAAAAAAGTATATATTGTTTTGCCTAGAATAATAGTAATTTTTTTCCAGATAGCTAAGGGGTCCCAATATGACCGGCAGATCTGTAATGTCCGTTCGGCGCCCAGCCCTATAAGAAACATCACCGAGCTGTAGAAATTAACCCTCGGCTGAGTTTGCAGGAATTGCTGCGCAACAAAGGTCTTCAGTTTGACAGTGGCTTTCACACGAAAGTGGGGGTGGCGGTAATACTTAATGCATTTCCAGATAGCTAAACCCGTCGCGTACCCTATCAGTTATTTAATTCAGCTTTTAAACGTTTGTGTGTTGGTTCCTTTTTATATAAAACTGTCTAGTTATTCATTATTTGACAGCTTTTTGTGAACAATTTGAACGATAGGGAGGCGGGTGGCTAATTGGAAACGTTTTGGAAACGACTCAATAATTGCTGAACATTCCATTTGATTTAATACCATAAATAAACACATTCCCTCATCTGGTTTCACAGGAAATAATATTTTCCATTCATAATTTATGTGGCAGAAAAATTTTACATCCTTGAGAGTTTTTGTGTAATATTATGGCATAAGTATGAATGAACTCGTCAGGTTATTATTTTTGATGATAATTAGGAACTACATTTTGAAAAGGAAATACTCAGTTTCTCCTTGGTTGTTCTCTCGCCTGACCGCTCAGCTTTTTCGCGCCAGACGGCAGTGTAATTTTTAAGTGATTAATCGTAAGGTAAACTGAGCTGCAGTTACTGAGCAGTTTTATGCAAATCTGTTTGATGGATATATAAAGGTGGTTTGACCGTAAGTTATCGGCTGCAACGTACTTAATTTTTCGTTTGTAGTATGCTTTTATGTTTTTAAGTTCTTTGAAGGATTTTAAATAAACCTTTTTTAAGTAAAAGCTGAGTGTTATAAATCTTTTAAGGGCTATTGTCCTTCCACAGTCTGCTTAACTATGTTTAAGTTTTTGAAACTCAATATTACATTTAAAGTTTCAGAAATTATGCGAAGGTAGTTCTGCAGTTTTACCCTTTATTTAGAGTAGCCTGTTATCTTGTTCGAGTAATTCGGACGTTGCAAAGTTTGGTTTGATTTGGAGCATCGCGGTCAATTTTTGGAGACTACCAGAGGGTTCGCTAGACCTGCTTCTTGAAGCTGATACTTAACGGGTACAAACGTCCATTCCAACAGGGCAACAGGGGAACTCGAACCCACAGACTCTGGTACCGGCATCCTAGCCATTCGGTCATAGTGCGTTTGGGGACATTGCAAGAGACTATTCATGCGTGTGGGAATGAACTATGTAGAATGGGATTTTCTATATATATATACAGTTGAATCTCGATCTATCGTTTTTCAAGGGACCGATTGAAATGAACGATAAATGCGGGAAAATGATAGATGCGGAAACATAACAAAGCAATATGATCGTTGGGACTGGATAAAATGAACGACACATACGGATAAATGATGGATCCGAAAACGATCGATCGAGATTCCACTGTAAAACAATTCCGTAACTGACTGACAGACAACGCACAGACCAAACCGCTGGACCTAAAGGGCTGAAATTTTGCATGGCGATTCTTCTTAAAGTGTAGGGGTGCAATAAAAAATTCTTCTTAGAATTTTTTAAATTAAATTTGTAAGCTGTTTTAGTAACTTTTTTTAAGCTTGCGTTTAAATAATAATTTGAGTGTTATAAAATTTATATCACTAGAAAGATCATAAAAATTCCTTTAAAATGAAATCTTTTTCGAATCTTTACCTCCATTTTCTGATTTTTGGTGAATTTTTAAAGATTAACTTTTAGAATTTATTTTATTAAATGATGATCATGTGATTTCTATTTCAGGTACTTTAAATTAATTTATCGTCACGTGCATAGCAACGAAATAGACAAAAAAATATTTTTTTTTCTTGCTAATGCGGCAGACAATTGGAAATTATCCAAAAAAATATTAAAATACAGTAAAAGAAATGTTCCTCAAACTGTACTATATTAACTGTACTATATTCTTTAGTATGTTCTATTAGATTTAATTTGAATATTTTCTTCTACATTATTTTGTCTATAAAATATCCGTGACGATTTTTTTTATCAATATATTTTTTCGTGTTTTTACATCAATTGCATACATTGATCGTTGTATTTATTATAAATATATACAGTGTGTAACAAAATTATAAGACAACTGTGGATTATAATTTTGTGGATTATAACTTTGAGATTTTTACTATAAATAGTATAATTTTTTAAAAATTAAATTAGGTTGATGTTAATAAATGAAATATAAAATATATGTATATTATTTTTAAGACATATTTAAATATACTAATTATTTTATCAACAATTTCAAATTTTTCCAATCAAATATCTGTAACAAAATTATAAGACCACTTGTTAAAACAAATTTTTTTTATAAAACTAATATGATGTTGATCCACCATTTTTCTGAATAACTTCAAATACTCGATTTTTCATTGAATTAATTAGGTTTTCGAGCAAATATTTGGGAATTTTGTCCCATTCATCCATGATAGTTAGTTCCAATTCCTACACAGAATCATACTGATGGTTATTTGCATACACTTGACGAGCCAAATGGCCCCACAAGTTTTCGGTGGGATTCAGGTCTGGACTAAGGCTTGGCCAGTTTAAGACCTCGATTTTTTCTTTTTGAAACCAGTTTTTAGTTGATTTAGACACATGGCATGGCGCATTGTCTTGCTGAAATTTCCAGTTTGATCCTCCTAAAAATGGGCCAAAATGTATAAGGTGTTGGTAAAGCAGTTGTTGATAACAAATGGAGTCCATTTTTCCAAGAACTCACGGCAGATCACATTTCCCATCATATGCAAAAGCTCCCCACACCATCACAGAGCCACCACCCATCTGTCTTCTGAAGAAAACCCGAGGTTCCGTTCGTAAATCATGCCAGTAGGAAATATTACCGTCCGGACAATCCAAATTAAAATTGTTTTCATCGGAAAATATATTTTTCCAAGCCGCATCCCAGGTCATGATTTCCTTTTCCCACTTCAGCCTTCCTTCTTTATGATGCTTTAACAGTCTTGGTTTTCTTTTTAATTTCCGAAGAGCATGATTTGAATTTGATCTTAAAGTGCGCTAGACTGTCATATGTGAAATAGTTTTTCTTGTCTGCTGTGTTATTTTGCAATAAGTTCTGTTTCGTTGCAAGCTTGAAAATTCGTCTATTATCGCGAGCTGATAATTTACTCTTTCTGCCAGATCTTTTATATTTTCCATAAATATCTCTTTTACTTAAAAAGTTATGAATATTAGTTTTAGAACGTTTAAGAATATTACTTATTGCACGTTCCGATTTTCCAGAGCCCTTATAAAACCAATTTTTTTAAACTTCTAGTTCAGATAATTCTCTTCCACGCGGCATTGTGAATTTCCTCATAAAAACAAGCATATTAAATTCTATTTTCTTTTACAATATTATCGTTTGGACTTTTTTGTGATGTAAAATTAGAGTTTGTCTACAATTTTGAAAGAAAAAATAAAATAGTTTTAAAAACGGAAACGATTTTAAATAAAAAAAATAAGTGGTCTTATATTTATGTTACACCGAGATTTCAAAAAATCATTTGCTATGTGAAATTGACTCAATTTTTGTTCCTTTAAGCGATTTTTTTGAGAAAATATAACTTTTTTCATTTGCTTCAAATTTTAAAATTATTCATTTTATGCAGTATAATATTAAAATGAGTGATATTTTGGGTGGTCTTATAATTTTGTTCCACACTGTATATATACATATTTTTGACATTAATTGCATACATTGACCGTTGTATTTAATTTGAATGTACTCCGTAACGAAGTACGGGTTTTCAGCTAGTTTATTATATATCGAGTTGTGAGTAGTGGAATTCTTAAAAGGAGACCCCCCCCCTCTCATCGTTAAGAGTGTTCGGTCGGTAGAATATGAGGTCTAACTTTTGAGAACCAGGTCCGAGTCGCAGTCCTGCGAAGCGGTCGTTGCAAAGTTACCATATTTTATATTGTACAGCGAAGTCCTTTGATGGGAAATTCCCAGGCTATGCTGGTTGAGACAAGATTAATTCTGCCTTGTTCTTATTAAAATCCATGTCACAAAATTATTTTTATTAAAATAATATGTCTTTATATAGAGAGGCTTTAGATTTTTTGTAGCACTAGTTGTTATAACTTGTTTTACTGGAAATTTTAGCAATTACTGGAAATTAAGACAAATTGCGGTTTTTCCTCAATTTCCAGTAATTTCTAAATTTTCCAGTAAAACAAGTTACACAGCAATGCCTATGTGAAGTTTGACAGAGTAAACAAAAAAAATTAATTAGTCTATAACACCCAATTCGTGCACATGTAAAATCTCAAACAGTTTCATATAGTTTCTATTAGCACTCAGGTGGTATTGTTATTACTTTGATAGATTTCCATTTTTTACCATGTTTTTATTAACTCGCTTTCTTGTTTGTGTGTTTGTGTGTGTGTTTGTCCAGTACAAACCTTGCAATCGATTTTTAACTAACTTCCCGACTAGCTAGACATTTGAAACTTTTAGAACAGCTCAGAACACGATGACAAAGTATTATTTTGATACTTTTAGCCATCTTAAGCAGAATTTCAATTCCTTTTCAGTTAATTTTGTTTCGTAGACTGGTGCAGCCATCTATCGACCGGGACAGGAACGAAACGTTAAACGTAAGTTCACTTCCAATTAACTTCATTTTCTTTCAATTTGATGGGATAATTAATGAAAAAAAATTCTAAAAAGTATTTATGAATACATAGAATTGTCAAGTTTATATGATTCAACAAAAAATTTAAAAACATAGTATGTAAAAAGTTCTTTTTATCTTGTAATTATGTCGTTTTCAATTTCGCTAAAATTTCCTTTAGTACAACTAACACAGTAATTCCTAGGCCAAGTTTAACAGACATCAAAAAATTAATCAATTAAATCAATAACACAGTGGCGAAAATTTGAAATCTTGAACCCAAATATTTTTTTAAGTTTTACATTAGTTTTATTTTAAACACAATTGCTTAAAATTACTTAATGCTGCACAACAAATAAATAAGGCAGCTATAAAAAATATCACCTGACAGCGCATGCTAACTATAAAACAAAAGATTAATGGGGTTCCCACTTCTTATTATTGTTTTAAACAAAAGCTGCGCGGTATTATTAGTTTGTGTCTGTGTTAATTTTTGAAAGATTCGGTTAAAAGGATGCGGAATTTTTCCGTAACGGAAGGATGGAATACTGAAACGGTGTATTAAACTCTTTGTAAGTTCAGGCAATTAAATTTCGTGGAACATTTTGTTGCTGCGATATATTTCGCGCTCTGTAACACCCGCTAGATGTTTTTCTAGTGTAATGGAGTTTTGAGAAATATCTTCCGGTTTTTTGCAATTTATTTGCCATTTTGACAGCTATGGCTCCCTTTCCCGTTGTTAGAATAAACAATAAGAAAAAATGTTTTGCAAATCTGGTTTCCATTTGGAGTCTATAGAAAATAGATGTTGTCAAAATTTAAATAGAAAATAACAGTTGCCAAATCTGAATTAGAATACTCGAAAATTGCGTATCCTTTACTTGACACATTATATTAGATAGTTATATTGTAAAATCCGAATTTTTATGAAGTTCGAAATTCTAAAACATTACGAAAGTAAGTATAGATTTTGCTCAAAAGTGAAACAATATGACAAATTTTAGACGTTATCGCCTCCTTCATCACTGTCATATGACGTCTCGTATATGGTATGACGTGTTATTTCTCGAGCGATTCACAGTGTCTCTGATCAAAGTTTGTACATACGGTTTTTAGCTTAGAAACAAGTTTATTGTATTTTACCATTTATGGCCCATTCTTGAAGACATTTATATGTGAAGGTAGGCATTTAAAACCCTCTGAACGTTTGAGACGTATTTTTGCGCCACGTGCTTTCATCCTTAAAAGTGTTTGTGAGCGGATTATTGCATCGTAATTTGCAAAGGGGAAAAATTCAAAAGGGGAAACATTTTGACGTTTTTGAATACTAAATTAGAGAATGGAATAATCTGTCAAAAACTTTTTTTTCATCTGAAATAAAAATGCAAAAACGTCTTATACGCTTAGAGGTTTAAATAAAGATCAAGTAATTTATAAAAAATTTAAATTTTCAGGTGCCAAATTTTAAAAACCATTAAATTTTCGCTGAAAATGAAAACTATTTCTTATGTAAAATAATTATAAGATAAAAAGAACTTTTTATATACCATGTTTTTAAATTTTCTGTTGAATCATATAAACTTGACAATTCTATGTATTAATAAATACTTTTTAAAAAATATTTTTCATGAATTATCCCATCAACTTGAAAGAAAATGAAGTTAATTAGAAGTTAACTTGCGTTTGACTTTTCATTCCCGTCCCGGTCGATAGATGGCTGCACCAGTCTAAAAACAAAATTAACTGAAAATGAACTCAATCCTGCTTAAAGATGGCTAAAAGTATTAAAATAATGCATTGTCATCGTGTTCTGAGCTATTCTAAAAGCTTCAAATGCCTAGCTAGTCGGGAAGTTAGTTAAAAATCGATTGCAAGATTTGTACTGGACAAACACACACACAAACAAGAAAGCGAGTTAATAAAAACACGGTAAAAAATACTACGAACCGAAGTAGTTTGCCAAACTACTAACGTGCCGTCGTAAAATTTCAGAGGAAGAAACAAAGTAATAAATTACAAAGTTGTTTTCCATTTCACTAACATCTATAATTACTTTCGCATTAATCTTATGTTTTGAACCATGGTAAAAAATATCCTAATTTTACGAGTTTTTTCTAATGACAATTTTCCTATAATTTCCAGTATATTTTTCTATATTTATAACGTTATATAAAGCACAAAATACGTAATTGTAGATAATGCGAATTCAAATTTAGATACAATTAATTTCCATGGAATATTCAAGGAGAATCAAATTGTCGACATTAACACTGACATTTTTGTGACGGACAGACGATATGCGCAAAAAAATATTAATAATTATAATTGGTCGCATATTTAAGTTTGAACTCTTTTATGTCCTCAGACGATAATTTGTGGCAAAATTTGCAATTTAGCTATCGTAGGGTAAATTTTGAAACAAGAAAAAATGGAGTTGACGCGAGAACATTATCAAGCTATAATTTTCCAACGTCTGCAATTAGCATATGAAAATAAAGCTCCATCAAGGGCCAGATGGTTTAGAGGAATTTACAAGATGTCGAAATTCTCTTGTAGATGAAGATCGCGTAGTTGTTTTCATTCCGAAGATGAGATTGATGAGGCCTATTTTTCATCTATTCCATGAAATGGATAAATTGAGGCACTTATTCTTTGGAAAATTATCTTAGAAAAGAGCATTGATATTTGAGAAACTACTTTGAACAATCTTAAGTTGGTGAGTTGATAAGTTTAACTTGTATCATTTAGCCGTATCTCAAAAACTTCAGTGTGAACCTCGTATTATTCAAAACCGGAATAGCAAAGCATTTTTTTTGACAATTCTTATTTGTTCATTAAGAGTTGTACAGAGGCTGTTCACACATTTTTTAGACGATGTATATTGTATTCACAAAACTAAATTACATAAAATTCTTGTGTTTTAAATGTTCTATTTGACATCCCTTATTCTGAACTATCTTTCGACACCGCAATTTCCAGGATAATAATGCCTTTTGAAGTGTCAGAAGAGATATTCTGTCCCATTCCTCCTGAACAGCTTTCCAGAGTCCTGTAAGGGTTTTGGGACGACGTTTGGATAATGCAGATTTTAAAAGTCCGAAAGCACAAAAATCCATAGGTGATACATCGGGAGATTTAGTAGGGATATCAGTGAAGGGTATGGCCTTCATACCAGTTTTTTGTTCCATTTCTTTTAGGAAATTTACAGTGGATTTTGATGTGTGACTGCTAGATTTGTCCTGATGGAGTCTCACAGATTGATGGCACTGTGGGTAAAGCGATGGTATTTCATTCAGAAAAATTGGCGATAAAATATGTTCCTGATAGTATTCGGAGTTAACCTTGACATTTTTTTCCACTCTCTTTATTTTTAACTTGCCATTATAAGAAAAACCAGCAACAATCATGAATACCTTAGAAAAACTTTCTTTCGATTCTTTGAACCATGTACTTAAATTTTTTTCTCCCCTTTTATGATAATAAATGGCTCTTTTTTTGTTGCAATCATTTTAATACACCCATGATTCATCTATTGTGACAATTGTTTTCCATTTTTCTTTGGATAAGTGTTTCTCATATAGAATTCTGCAGCGTGTCCTCCGTTCAGCGATATGATTTGGAAGAAGACGTGCACATTGCGTTTTTTCGCTTTCTTAAGATTTAAATCAAAGTTTATCATTTTGTTTACAGTGGACACCGAGCATTTTAATGATTTTGCAACTGTCCTTTGACTAGGGGGATTTTCTTTTAACATTAAACAACGTACCTTTGCAATAGTGGAAAATGTCCGTTTTTTCCTTGGATACTTGTTTGGAATTTTTGTCCCACTTGAGGCTCCAATTTGATGTTTTTTTCCTTTCTTGTTGACGATATTACCTATCGACGCTTTAGATATAACAAAGCCATGATTCTCACATCGTTTTTGGATAACGGAGTATGCATATTTCTCTTCGGAAAGAGCATAAATGTAGCCTTCGAACCACTGCTTTGTTAAAAACGCCATTTTGAATAAAAAGAAAACTTTCAAGCCGCAGACGATAATTTTGACTTTTAAAAGCATAGTACAATTGCAATTATTTCTTTTGCAGCAAACGATTTTTTATTACCGCTTACCAAAATCGTCTAAAAAATGTGCGAACAGCCTCTGTAGCTGTCTATGAGAATCAAAATGGTATAGATCATGGCATAAATTACTGTACAATTTTCAGCTGAATTTTTTTTGCTTTTTATGGCAAACGATACTCTGATTAGGCTTTAAACTTTAGATTCCGGTTCGCTTAGATGTCCGGTCTGACTAGATGTGTAAAATATTTTTCCTCAGAGTTAATTTTATCAATCTTATAATTAATACTCTTCCGGTTTAGAGTGGAAGTGTTTATAACCTTTTCAATTTACAGTTTGTATTGAAAACGTTGAATCAGTCGTTAAATACTATTCCTTTATCTTTGAGTTCATCAATAGTTCATTGTAATTGATTAAGTGAAGAACCACTTACTATGCTAATTACAGGGAAACTTATTTATTTCCTTACAAATTTTCCTTTTTAATTGACATCGTCAAATTTATGGGCGTCTGTTTCTTATGTACCATATTTTAATCACAATAACACGTACTCCCAATTCTGTTTTTAAACGGTATTTTTTTCCACGATTTTTATTTAATTCAAGGTCCAGAAAAATATGTTTAATTCCATTTTCACACGCTTTCTTTTGAATAAACACGGTTGAAAAAATCTGCCTTTTTAAAATTCCAATTTGGTTTAAATTTTAAGGAAAAATATTTCTACTAACTGTGAAATTCCTACGAAATATTGGGGGAAATCACCTTGTTTGTTGTCTAGGAAAAGTTTAGGGAATTCTCCTTGTTTGCTGTCTAGGTAACGTTCAGGAAATTATCTTTTTTGCTCATATTTCAGTCTGATGTTTAGCTTCAATTAAACTGGAAATGTGTTTTAAATAGAACTTTTTTATATTGATAATTATAGCTGCATACTAAAAAATAACTAACATTTAAAGATGATGATAAAATCCTTTTATGATATAGATTTTTAAAGTAGGATTACTTTCCTCAATAACGGCTGTTGTTAAACCAAAAACATAAAAGAAAGTTAGTGTGTCTAAATCTACTCAACACCGTTGAGAACACACCCGGTTGGAGAAATCAGCCATTCCTTTAGAATGAAATGAATCAAAATTTTTGCCTTTGATATCCGCACAGCCCCGCCAGAACTTTGATCTTGCTCTTACAGTGGCGTAGCAAGGGGTGGGCAAGGGGGTCTATCATGCCCCGGGCGCCACTCGCACAGGGGCGCCAAATGGTCCTTTTCATTAATTTTATATATTATATTACTATATGTTTTTTAGAAAGGGGGCGCCAAAAAGGTATCGTGCCCCGGGCTCTAGTTATGCTCGCTACGTCACTGTGCTCTTATAAACCTATACATTTCCTTGAGTCAAAAACGAAATAATAACTTCTTCTGGGGTTCCATGCATTCCATCTTCTCAAAAGAAATAATACTTTACGCTTAAGAACTTCAGCAACACCTAAGAAAATACATTTTCATCCGTATATAGCTTAGAAAAATTCTATTTACAGAAAACTTCACATATCACACGCCAAAATTCTAACAACTGCAATAACAACAAAATGATAGATATCTGCAAAAAAATAGTGCTGCCATTTAAAAAGTAGATATTCTCAAAAATAAAAATAAAGAAAACGTGTTGCCCTCTGTTGAAGAAAATTAGTCTCAACAACGGCCTTGCGGAGAGAAAAAAATTGTCCGGCGTCGCGAGTTATAATTTTGGCAGCTCGCCAAACCCAGTAGCAGTAAACAGAAAGTACCAAATAGCGTAAAAAAAAGAGACAAGAAAAGAATTAAGCAACAATAATTAATCTTATGGTAATAACCCACGGTAGTTTCGTTAGAAGAGACTACCTGAAATATTTTTTACGGGTTTTAAAGATCTAGTACCAATAACCTATTTTTCCATGTACACGGTGTCTTATTTTACACGTATTTTCTGGAACGTATATACCGTCTAAAGACAGAATTGGATCTATTTCCTATTAAAACGACATCTTCTGGAAAGACAGGGCTTTATAGCGAAAACCTGGGAATTTTCTAACGCTAGTTGTTTCTTCCAGGAGTCTAAAGCAGTAAAATAAATCCATATTTTGCAGGAAAATGATGATTCAAAAAAAGCCTTAAAACGCATTTTACGATTTCATTTCACATCGAGGGGTCAAGTTTAGTAATCGCGTTCTCTAGAGGTGCAGATATGAAGCCGGACAGACCTACTGTCACTTAACGCGAGAACTTAAAACGTCCCGTGCCAGAGTGCAGAGCCATGCATCATCTCCGAGTCCCCAGCCTATGATCGTGAACGTGTTTGACACATGCGTTTGGTTTCAATTATAGGCTTTCAAGGGAGGAACTGAAAGAGAGCTCGCAATACTGGTGTTCTCCGAAAAGGTTTTTCGTGTTTCCCAGATATTGATGCTTTTATGCTTTCTTTTTTTCACGGCATTGTTATTTCATGAGGAGTGAGAGAAATATAGAGATTTTTTTATTTTGAAAAACAACACTGAAAATATCTTGAAACGCCGGCGATACCCGGCTTTGTCTTAAGAATTGAAGCCGTAAGAATTGTTTCAGAAATATAGATCTTATATATCTATAAATATATTACTTGAACAGAATTATACACTTTAGCGCCTATAATTAATATTTAAAAGTAAAGTAATTAATCATATATTTCGAATTTATAGATTAGATTCGATAATTAATGTAGCCACAGATTATGAAATTTGTAATAAGACTTTTTGAAAATTTTATAATTTAAAAATCATAATTTTAAGACATAATTATTCAATTTTAAACTTTAATTAATCGTACACGTAATTTTAATTGTCCGGTGTTTTATTCTTTTCTCAGTAGTTTTATATGCACTATTGCTTTAAATTTGAGGATAAATATAATTTAAATGCCATCTAAACTCTATAACTTAACGGTTATCTTTTCTACAACGCTAAAGAGTTTTTGTTTGATATTCACTGAAACGTAGAGTGCATATTTTTGTGAGTAAAGTTTGTTTGATTCTGAGCAATAGTTTTTGTTTGGCGTCCAATCAAATACGGAAATTCGAAAGCAGCATTTTCGGCATATTTTACTTTTTTACTACCGAAAAGGTAAAAATGCTGTTCAAGGAAGAAAAAATTTATTCGATGTTTATGGAGAAGATGCATCGACAGAACGCCAGGGCCAAAACTGGTTTGCAAAATTTTGTTCCGTCAATTTTGATGTTGAAGATTCACCACATTCTGGAAGGCCAGTTGAAGCTGATGAAGGCAAAATAAATGCATTGATTGATGAAAATCGCCTAATAACAACTCGTGAGATCACCGAGAGATTAAATTTATCGAATTCGACCATTCATGATCACGTGAAACGCCTTGGTTTAATTTCAAAACTCGACATATGTGTTCCACATGTTCTTACAGAAAGAAATTTGCTCCGTCGCATTAAGGTCTGTGATTTGCTTCTCAAACGCCAAGAAAGTGATCCATTTTTGAAGCGAATCCTCACGGGAGACGAGAAATGGGTTGTCTACAACAATATATATATCGCTGAACAACAATATATATATAGCTACAACAATATATATATACAGGATGCGCTGAAAGATTCCGCAAAAAAAAGTAGTTAAAAAATTGTTCGTTAGGTAGCACATTATTCTTGAAAAGTAATGCAATAAATAACTGTGCACAGTAAGAAAGTCATTTAAAACTTTTATTTTTACATTCTCAAGCATTATGATGTTTAAAACTGTTATTTTCACATTTTGAAGCATTACGAGGGTACAAAAGTTGATAAATGTGGCACTGCAAGTGAAGAAGAAAACAATCTGATTTGCATAAGCATGCGAATTCAAAGTGAATTCTGGTTATAAAAAGGATGAGATCGAGTGAGTATCATTCTTTCAGTTACGATGGCAATTAAATTACAAGAAGGTGCGTTAATCGTAAAACTTTTTTTATCAAAACCAAGGAAATTCTGTTGCAGGTCTTCACGAATTTCGACGTCAAAAGAAATTGCGTCGGGGTCCAATGTCTCCCCAAGTTGTAAGAGATAAGTTATCTCGATATGAAAACACTAGGTGTTTAAGCGTTCAACGTGGCAGAGGACTAAAGCCTATTAGCGAAGAAGTCGTTTCAGAAGTAGCAACGGCCTTTGTCGAGCAGTCACTGACAAATGATCATGGAGTCAACAGTGCACGTGCAGTGTCACGACAATTAGACGTACAGTATAACACAGTGCAGAAGATCCCGAGAAAAATAGTGAAATTTTTTCCGTATAAGATCAACCACAACCAACAACTGCTTCTTACCGACAATGACCGTTGCTTATCTTTTGCCCTGACTTTTCTTCTCCGAATGGAAGTTGATGACTCCTGGTTGTGGAACATTCTCTGGAGTGACGAGGCTCATTTTTATCTGAACGGAACAGTGAACACCTAGAACTGTCGAATTTGGTACTTGGAAAATCTACGTGCCTTCTACACAATTCCTCAATACTCGCTTAAAGTTACCGTCTGGTGTGGATTCACTTCCCAATTTATCCTTGGACCATACTTTTTCGAAGAACTTAAAGATAATGGCCTTGTCACATGTTCTGTAACAGCCCTCAGATATCGTGACATGCTCAGCAGTTTCGTTTTACCTCAACTCCAGCAGCGACTATGCCTTTAGTCTACTACTTTTATGCAAGATGGTGCCCCTCCACATAATGGACTCTGTGTGCGGAGGTATTTGCGACAACATTTTACGGATGACAGGGTGATTAGCCGATCGTTTCCTACTCCTTGTCCGGCCAGTTCTCCCGATCTCACTCCGTGTGGTTATGGGGTCATTTAAAGAACGTTGTTTATAGGGGGAATGTTACAACTTTGGCTGACCTGAAGGACCAGAAGGAACATTGTATGTTCGACAGATTACTGGCGACAAGCTTCAGTCCGTCCTCTGTTGAACACTTTGTTCATCACCTGCACATTTTACATACTAATGAGTGAGCCCACCTTGAAAAATTTTCTTGACATCACTAGACAGTGTGCAATAAATTAATTATTCTTGAATTAGAACTTGTAGCTTGTTTAAATTATTTCCATGCAATTCGCCCCGTAGCGGACATTCTTTACCTTTTTTTCTTGAATCTTTCATTGCATCCTTTGAATTGTCTATCTGCAAAGTTTCAGCTCAATCCGCCTTTTATTTACAGCTACAGAGGGCTCTGAATAGGTCAAGTTTAATTATGATCACCCAGTATATATATATATATATATATACAGTGGACGCTCGTTAATTCGAACTCGGTTAATTCGAACTTTCGGTAAATTCGAACTAATCCAAAGGTCCCAAAAATCTTGTCTTGAAGTTAATGTTAAAAATATCTCATTAATTCGAACTAAATTTTTATCACTTCGGTTAATTCGAACTAAAAATTTGACAAAAAAAATTCATTTTCCTCGTTTAATGGAGAAAATAAACACTGTATTTATTATTTTGTGTGTCAAAATTTCTTTTCTGTGTAAAGAGGCACATGCCTGCATTCCTAGACTATTGCATATCCGCTAAACGTTAGTAGCTATTGTCTTTCTTATTAGTGCTAAACGGAAAAAGCAATTTTCCGTTATTTGGATCGATTTTCTTAGAATTTCAGAAAAACTAGTCTTTACTACAGATTCTAGGGAGCTGCGTCAGTTATAACTGCGGTGCAGACAAGTTAATGTGGTCTAGTTTTTCTTCCTCATTGTGTGGTGTGAACGTGTAAAAATTCAGGATGTCTACACGTGGAAAGTACAAAACCCTAACTTTGGAGACAAAGGTAGAAATTTTAAAGAAAGTAGAGAATGGCGAAAGTAAAACAAAGTTAGCAGCTGACTATGGAATTAAAAAAAATGCCTTGTCAACTAATTTGAAAAACAAGAAGTCAATTTTAGATTCATGGGAAAAATCAAAATTTGCTAGAGGAAGGAAACGCATGGGAAATGCGTCCCAAGAAGTTCTAGAAAAAGCTCTACTGCTATGGTTCCAGGATGTTAGATCTCGAAATTTTCCGATAAATGGACCTCTAGTGCTGACGAAGGCTGATGAATTGGCAAGTCGAATGGGTATTGAAGATTTTAAATGCAGTGATGGATGGCTTTCTCGATTTAAGTCAAGGCACAATATTTCTTATCAAACTGTATGTGGCCAAAGCTCTGATATAAAATAAGACGTATACACTAATTTCGGTAGGAAACTGCCAGGGCTTTTTTCTACTTACCTGCCGAAAGATATTTTTAATGCGGCCATAATGGACAAAGCCATAATGGACTCTATTAAAACTCTGAAAGCATTTATTCACATGGAACCTTCCTCTGAAAATGAATTGAAATGTTTACTTCAAATCGAGAAGCTGGCTGAACAATGTAGGCATCATAAACAGAACCAAATATCCATTTTACAGTTTTTCCCCAAAGTGTAATTCATATTTTTAATAAAAGTTTACTTTATACTACATATCTTCTGCTTCATTTTATGATTAAGGTAAGTCTGTATTGCTTTTTAATATGTTTAACTTTAGATTTCATAGTATAATATATTTTCTGGGGTTATACATACTAGGAGATTTTCTTCTTCAGTGATACACATTTAAAGTTATATATTTTCTCTTAACATCGGATAATTCGAACTTCGGATAATTCGAACTTTTTTCTGAGAACCTTTGAGTTCGAATTAACGAGCGTCCACTGTATATAGTATATAATTTCCAATGCAGCGGGCGTAGGTGAACACAATCCTATCACCAAGATGATTAAGTGAAGACAAGCAAGAATTCAAACAGGTGCTAAAAGCAGAAATATATATATATATATATATATATATATATATATATATATATATATATATATATATATATCTGTGTCTATGTGTTTGTTTTATAATGCAGAATCAATAAAAAAGGGGGCAGATAAATGCATGTTTCTAGCCTGTGACTGTATTTTGAAAAAGTTTTACCTCCCTCTCAGGTGAAGAAAGGTTCAATTTCTACTGAGTATGTGCGCGACATATCTTCTGGTGTATTTTTATGATTTATTCCCTTTCAGAACGTACAGTGCAGCCCTACGCGATGCATGGGTTCTGTGATGTCGGCACCCCTTCAGCGCTCCCCGAGGCCGAAGGAGGAAGTACTGAAACAGGCAAAACATTTCTTCGAGCAGTATTTCTCCAGCATAAAGAGGTAACGGACTTCCTTCTCTTTTTCACTTTTCTAAGAATTCTAGTTTCTAAAGAAGTATTTTAACATGCAACATGTTTTTGCAGAGGTTTTCCCATTAAAATCTTTAGTGGACGATAAGGAGTCTCGCAAAATTTTAGTTTTTAAAATTCTTTTTAAATTGTTGCTTAAAAAAATTAAAATTAAAAATTAAAATTAAAAATAGCGTATTAAAAATTGGGATATACCATAAAAGATTAGATTTTAACTTTGACGTTATCACGTTTATCCATTTCCATAGAAACCTGAACTATAAAATTTATTATAATATATTTCACTCACAACTTATCAGAATAAAAAACATTTGTAGTAACGCTGACGATTTTAAGGAGGTATGTGGCATTTTCGAGGAAAACCTACGTAAGAACAATTTCCCTAATAATTTCGGCTATTTAAAAAGTTTAAAAAATGGCATTTAGACTCGGGTATATTTTAAAGACGTTTTAGGATAGGGTTTCTGTTTCATACTTTTTTTATACTTCATTGGAGTGTGGCGCTGTGGTTTTGCTACAGTGACGTAACTACTAGGGCAAAAATTGGCTGCTGTTTCACCAGAACCGTCACTTACTGTTTTAGGGTACGTGTGCTTCTTTGCTGTAGTATTTGCATTAGGATTGTATGTGTACTTGCATATATGGAGCGTTGAGCCCTTAGTGCAAATTGTACGTGTCTTTTCATTTCCTTTGATTATCTGTTTCAATGTGGATCTTGGGGCCTTAGGATGTCTTTTGGTTATACCTGCATCCTATTCAGAAAGTTGCCCTTGAGGTAACTGATTTGGTTAGGCTCCCTGATGAAGAGACCAGTCGGTTAAATCGATTTCTGGTTTAGTTCCGGCACTACTACATAATCATGCCAATGGTGAGTGGAGCCCTAAGTGCTTTTTTCTGTTTGATTTTTTGTCTACATTCTTCCTATAATTATCTTGCTCTGTTGGTATATTTATTTATAGTTATATTTGTTCTTTTTCAATATGTGAATTTGCTACAACTGCGCAATCTTTTATTGAAAAGTTATATGTTTTTAACTCTAGGGTATGTTTTAAGTAAATTTGTTTGGCAGTCTATGCCCGCTTTTTATTTTTTTATGCTTATGTTGAATTGTTTATATTATTATAATATATATATATATATATATATATATATATATATATATATTATATATATATAATAAATATTTATACTTGTAATACAATTTAAACTCATCATATTTAAAGGTAGTTTGCTTTATCGTCACACATTTAACTATTGATTACTTATGTAAACGGCTCGTGAACTTCAAAGAACTTACTGGGTGGTGAAAGTAACTTACTCATTTCAGAAATTTTTCGAAAATTTCTCTTCGCGGTCGATTAGTTTTTGATGCGTTAATCCCACCGAGAAAGCCTCCTTTTAGCTTGCGAAACTCGTCAAACTATCTCTTGTTGGCGAAGTTAACGTTGACTTCATATTTACTGTTAAAAATTTTCCTCTAAAGTTAACATTAATAATAACTACCGTTAGTAGCACAAATTGAAAGCTTTGTATAGACCCATGGTCCGTTATTCCTAAATATATATACCGTAAAATCTTTAGTGTAATACCCCCTTTTTTTCACAGTTTAATCCTCAAAAATTAGGGTGCGTATTATCCTCGTGTACAAAAAAAACATAGTTTTATACATTGAATAAATGAACGTATAGCAGCTGCAAGACGTTGTCGCAACACGGGTGCGCGCATCTGCACTGGTTTAGTATTTATTCCTTTTAGACAAACGGAACTCACAGTTCATATAGCACACGCGTACTTTTAATAACAGGTCCCTTGAAATAGTGATAGTTGTTGCAAGTGCAAAAATTAATTTTTTTATTTTATTTATTTTCCTCAAAATTTCTCCAAGACGGTCCTATGCGGCAGCATAAAAATTATCAATTGTTAAACGTGAGACGTCAGTGAGAACGACTTATTATGGAATGATGGGCAGGTGTCATCAAATTAGGATGATGATGGCGATATACATTACGACGGCACCAATAATTGTGACATGAACTCAACAACAGTATACGAGCTGTATTCTAGTGAAAGTGACTTAGACTGATAATTTGACAGTATTGTTTGTTTTGAATCAAAAATTTAAGTCTGTCTCTGTGCAATTTTTAAATAAAATACTGAAAATTATGGGTCCCAATAACAGTCGAATTTTAATTTTTTCCGAAAATTTCGAATAAAATTAAGCATGCGTATTATACACGTGTGCGTATTACAGTCAAGATTTTACGGTATGTATATTGTAAAGTAGCTTGGGTTTCCATAAATTCCAGACTATAGTACATTCCTCAGGTTTATTTTCGACTATGGACCTGTTCACATAGAATCCGTCAGGGTCCGCGTTAATGATTCCGTTAGTGCTGATTGGTTAAATGGATCATTGATTGGTATATATGATTGGTTAAACATTTTACGGTGACGCTAACGGATTCTATGTGAACAGGCCCTATCACACTTTACACAATACATAAAAGCTCATATAGCAAGTTTTCATAACCACAAACCAAATTCTTTTTAACACATCTCCTTTGTTCACGTACATCATTCTTCGACCGCCTAGAGCTTTCTCATCAAAAACGTCACAGTCGTGCAGCGGCCCCATCTGGTCCTTACTATATATATATATATATTGTACCGTAAGAAGACAGCTAATTAACAGGAAAATCAAATTTTATTTTATATTGACGAGACGAGGGCAACACAACACAAAAATTCGTGTGGAACACATCAAACTATATCGGTTGCATAATATCTCAACAGAATCAAAAACTGATACTTCTTTTTACACTGAAACACGAACAACACTTCCTTTTCTCTCCGCTCGTCCCACGCTACCTCACTTCAGTTCCGTTCGCTAGCATTTCAAAAACAGCATTCCGGGTCTCGATCGGGAGGTCGTCACAACTCCTCCCCCCTTGAAAACTTTTCTAGAGTTTTTACGAAGGAAAAGTTAGTCAGATGGTGTACAGGACCATCAAATATAAAATGATCACCGAAAAGTTCATTTTCCTTTACTAAAGGGAACACAAACAAGTACCAAGTGATTAAAGATATTAGGGGTCCACACACAAAACAGCAACAAAAAAAACTTAAATGTAACATGTAATTAACGAAATTCAACTGAATAAAATAGATTAAATTCAAAATATTACCAATTTTACTACTGCATAGCATTGTTCCGATTACAGAATCATAATTTTTTTGCACAATATTCATCAAAACATAACATTTTCACATTAATATACTATCCAAAACAAAAACAAATTAAACAAATAAAACAAAATAATCGTGGGCTTTATATATATATATATATATATATATATATATATATATATATATATATATATATACATATATATATATATATATATATATATATATATATATATATATATATATATATATATATATATATATATATATATATATATATATATATATATATATATATAATAACAAATACACTACTACATTTTTACAATACCCTTTTCCGGTATAGGTATAACCCTGTAAATTAGAGAGGCTCTACTCATTTTATCTGACAGAATGTTAATTAAAGATTTTGTCTCCTTCGGACGGTTGATATTTGCGCCATGTTTGCCAATTATATGAGGGTGGAAAACTGGTGTTATTGTGATGTCTGCATAGGCAACTTGTGTTTTAAGTTCTTTAGTCACTTCTTTTAATTTTCGGCAGGCTCCCTTAACTTCATCAGGGGTTCCTTCTGCATTAATGCTGTCATTCCCATCAACAAAATCCATTTGAACTTTAGTTAAATCATTAGCGATCTTCTTAATATTAGCTCCTCTTTTCCCAATAATGTGTTTGTGAAGCCAACGGGGAGCATCTACATGTTCAGTAACAACCCTGTTTGTCCTCGAATACACAAGTATATGAGCAGGTCCAAACTTGGCTTTCTCACCCCTAAGTTTTATTGTATTAGATCGGGAGTCAGGAAGTAGCATCTCAACAGATACACCAGTTTCAGATAAAATTTCTTGAATTGTTTGCCCACGTGATCCAATTATATTTTTGTGCTGATTTTTAGTAACTTCTACTGACACTGCTAGACAATTTCCCTTCCTTTCCTCATAGATTTTTTCATCTCCAGCAATAGTAAACTCACTTTTGTTTACTGATGGAGGAGGGATATCCACTCTGGCACCAGTTTCATTTATAATCTTATTTTCAACCTCATTGAAAGGTTCGGAAATAAAGGGATGGTAAACTCTTGGTATATCAATACGTTCCAATGCCAATTTGTCCTGTTTCTCTGGTATGAGCTCAATTTCATGCCCAGCTTTGTCAATACCATCTTTAGTTCCAGTAATCTTAATCAAACCCTTATATTCTTCTGGGTAGTCTTCCTGACATTTAAATAGTAGACTTTTATCGATCATAAGCTTCGATCCTTCGTTTTGGCCTTTTGAATCTTCGTTAACAACCTTGAAAATGGACTGTAATTCTTCACTATCATTCTGGGACTTAGAAAACTGCTCATGGTCTGTCTTCAAGAGAGTAAGCTCATTTGAATTGGTTTCTACTGGAGGCAAAAATTCGTCATCTATGATTAAAGAAGTGTCGTTTTGCTCTTCGACGTCCGTTACAAATTCCTTGCTGGATTCTTCATTTTGAGCACCCTTATTTGGCTTAGATTCTTGTTCAGGGCCTAAACTCTCTTCATTTTCTGTATTTTCACTTTCCTTTTGGGCGCGAGTCTGCACTGCGCTAAGATGAGAAATCGAAACCTTTCCCACTTGTAAATTCGATAATCTGGCTGCAGTTCGATTTCCTAAAATATAGCGTCCCTTATCTAATTCACAACGGACAACTGCGGCTTTGGTATCAAAGCTACCAAATTGTCCAGAGATTCTAACCTTTGCCAACGGTAGACCTGTCGGACCTTCGTCCAAAGGCTGCTGTATCCAAATAGTTTCGCCTGTGTACATCTCGGGAGAGACATATTTCCTACATATGACGTCTATCGTGGCACCTGAATCTCGAAGAACAGGCATGGTAAACCCATTTACTTCCGCTAATGTTGAAAAAGGACTTAGCAAACTCTCCTCTTCTTGTTCCTCATAAATTTGGTTTACTTGTTCTGAAGTTTTCTGAGCCTTTAATTTAGGACAAGTCGGTCGCAAATGGTCCACCGACCCACATTCATAACACTGCAAGGGTTTTCGCCGATCAAAATATTCATATCTCTGACCTTTCCACACGTCTTGATTTCCCTGATCCCTTTCATTTTGTCCAGATTTAGCCGGAAATTTCTGATATTTTCGATTTCCCTTTTCGAAATTATTGCTAGTCTTCCTTTGTTCATAGGTTGGATAACTTTCGGATTTCCTACTCCCCCGTACACTGTCATATTCGTCCAACATCTCAGACAGTTTTGTCGCTGAAGTTATTTTAGTCCAGATGTCAAGAAAATGTTCCCGAACATCATAGGATACACATTTTTTTATCTGGTCTGTAACCATCAGATCCTTTAGCAATTCAAAAGTATTAATTTCCAACCCTTGTATCCATTCTTCAAGATAGTTTCTTAATTCAAAAGTAAAATCTCTCCATGAACTATCAGACTTCTTTTGATGTTGCACAAACTTAACACGAAATTTCTCGGGGCTAAGTTTAAAACGCTTTAGGAGCAACTCTTTGACGTAATCGTAACTGTTCGTCTTTTCCTCTGGCTCTCTAGCTATAAGGTGGATGATATCCGGCGGAAGAAGGGGTAGCAACTGTGTCACCCAATCCTGTTTTCTAACATCTGCCCTTTTTGCCTGGCATTCGAAAATACTCAAATATAGACTAATATCTTCCTCTTTTGGATCGAATTTTTGAAGAATTTTCTGAAGTATAAAATTAGTTCGCGAATTCGTAATTTGCTCCTGATGAGAAGTCTCAGTAACGGATACCTGCATAGTTTCAATTCTTAATTTCTCCATTTCGAATTGGAGTTTCTTTTCTTCTAGTTCAAATTGGCGCTTTTTTTCTTCTTTCTCGATTTCGAATTGGCGCTTTTTTTCTTCTTTCTCGAGTTCGAATTGGCGCTTCTTATCTTCATCTTTAATTTTTAACCTTCCAAGCTCAAACTGGTTTTTACTCTCTTCTAACCGATTTTCCGTTATACCTTCTAAAAGATTTTTCACATACTCCTCTTCATAGTGCCTAGATTTTTTTATTAATATTATCAGGTCTGTTATCACTAATTCATCACTTATACTTTCCCCCATCTCAATAGCCAAAGTCTGAAGATCACTTTTTCTTGCTTTGCAAAGAAAAGCCATGGTAAAATAGTTCAATATTAGTTACACTCAAAATTACTTAAAATAACACTTGTGTAAATCTTTTTTTGACACAATATAAATTTTAGCATAAGATGCAGAAACCGAAAGTAAGTACAATTTATCTCCTAGCAGGAGTTTCAAATCGAGCAATTAGAAGCACAGAGTGTGCTAAACCAAAAGTAAAGACAATTTATCTCCTAACAGGAGTTTCCCCACATAAATAAATGTTGCTTACAATTACATCAGCACATGGCGTGCTATAAAACCAAAAATATAAAAACAATTGTACAACAAAAGCGTAATGCTTTCAAAACCGAAAGTAAGGCAATTTATCTCCTTGATGGAGTTTTCCCACATAAATAAATGTTGCTTACAATTACATCAGCACATGGTGTGCTACAAACCAAAAATATAACAACAATTGTACAACAAAAGCGTGATGCTTTGAACCAAATAATCACGTGGTGTGCTACAAAAATTTTAGTTACACCAGCACATAGCGTGCTACAAATTTCAACAGTACGAGCACGTGTCGTGCTACAAAATTTCAATTATACCAGCACATTGCGTGCTACAAAACTTCGTGTATATCAGCATGTGGCATGCTACAAAATTTTTGCTATACCAGCACGTGGCGTGCTACAAAAATCAACTGTACCAGCACGTGTCGTGCTACAAATTTCAGTTATACCAGCACCTGGCGTGCTACAACAATTACTAGTGAAATAACAATTTTTTTATCATATAGCATGCCTCAATTCACACTCAAAAGAACGTAACCAAAACAAAACAAAACAAAAAATTATATCATACAATAATTAAATTTCACCATTTCCCCTAATAACAAAATCACTTTTGGCACTCACCCCTCACGTGGAATGTTCTCATGCCGCGGCTGCCACCAATTTAGCTGTACCGTAAGAAGACAGCTAATTAACAGGAAAAACAAACTTTATTTTATATTGACGAGACGAGGGCAACACAACACAAAAATTGGTGTGGAACACATCACACTATATCGGTAGCATAATATCTCAACAGAATCGAAAACTGATACTTCTTTTTACACTGAAACACGAAAAATACTTTCTTTTCTCTCCGCTCGTCCCACGCTACCTCACTTGAGTTCCGTTCGCTAGCATTTCAAAAACCGCATTCCGGGTCTCGATCGGGAGGTCGTCACAATATATATATATATATATATATATATATATATATATATATATATATATATATGTATATATATATATGTATATATATATATGTATATATATATATGTATATATATATATATATATACATATATATATACATATATATACACACAACAGGGTGATTTTTTTAAACTGACACTACTCAGAGCCATCTGTAGCGCGATCTATACTTATATATACATATACATATATATACATATTCATATATATATATATATATATATATATATATATATATATATATATATATATATACACAACAGGGGGATTTTTTTATACTGACACTACTCAGAGCCATCTGTAGCGCGATCTATCAGCAGGAATTCCACCAAAATTAATAGAGAGACTAAGGACGACATGTGAAATAAGTTTCCGTTAAAAAAAAATTTCTAAAAGTCGCCGATAGGGGAGGATATGGCGCTGTTGTTGTCGGTGCACCGAGAATTTTTATAAAAGGCAAGTATAAAACTTCAAAATTCAAATTCGTGACTACGTAGTCGACAGGAGCTCAAGTATTTTCGGCTGTAAAGATCGGTGCGGATTCTGTTGCGCATTCGCGTTGCAGAAGAAAGGGTCATCAGTCGCTGTTTTCCACTTTCTTGGTCATCTCGCTCCCCGGACCTAACCCATGTGACATCTTTCTATGTGGTTATTTAAAGTCTAAGGTGCATCTTGGTGGATTCTCGAACTTGACGGCCCTATAGGACAACATATCCCGGACTTGATGAACATTCCTGGTGACATGTTACGCTCGACCGTTGAGAACATAGTTTTCAGGTTGCAATGTGTCGTCCACCAGGACTGTGGTCACACTGAAGGAGGGAAAAGTGACTATGCTGCATAAAGTGGGGTTGCTGTGAAATTTCTTTGTTATTTATTTGTCTGCTTACAACTGTTTCGGTATTCATCCCTTATCTTTATAGCCCGAAATACTGGCGCTGCAGTCGACTACATTGTCGTGAATTTGTATTTTGAAGTTTTACTTGCCTTTTATGCAAATTTTCGGGTGCGCCGACAACAAAAGCGCCATATCTTCCCCTATCGGGGACTTTTGGAATTTATTTGTTTATTAATTTAATTTTACGGAAAATAATTCTTTCCCTTGTCGTTCTTAGTCTCTCTATCAATTTTGATTGAATTCCGGCTGATAGATCACGCTACGGATGGCTCTGAGTACTGTCAGTTTAAAAAGAATCACCCTATTTATATATATATATATATATATATATATATATATATATATACACTCATGGACAAAAAAATTAGCGCACCAAGAAATAATTGCGGGATTGTAACGAAACTTGCAATGAAGGTACATGTCGTGGAGATATGCAAATGATTAGAAATGCAGCGTGATTGCGCATTACGTATAGCCGGTAGAGGGCGTTGGACATCGTACTCTGTGGAGTATAAAACAGGTAACCAAAGCTTGTTTGAGTGTGCTGAATCATTTACAAAGGAAGACCTGAGATAGGCATGCCATTACGCCGTGTTCGAAGACAATATAAGCAGTTGTCGCAGTTTGAGAGGGGGAGAATCGTCGGGATGATGGAAGCTGGGTGGTCAGCTAGGTGAGTAGCTCGTCAATTAGGCCGCTCTGATTGTGTTGTGAGGAGGTGTTGGGACCAGTGGACCCGAGAGATGTCATGTACACGAAGACCAGGCTCAGGACGCCCTCGACAGACCAGTCGTTGAGAAGACCGCCACATCGTAAGAAATGCACGCGTACAGCCAACTGCTTCATCGGCCGCCATCCAGGCACAGGTAGCACCTTCACTAGGGGCCTCTGTGTCTTCTCGAACCATACGAAGGCGCCAGGCTGAAGGACAGTTGGTATCGCGGCGCCCATTATGTGTGCTGCCCTTGACGCCCACCCATCGACGCCTCCGTTTGGAGTTTTGCCGCGCACGAGGAAACTGGACTGCAGCGGAATGGAACCAGGTCGTCTTTAGCGACGAATCCAGATTCAATCTCGGCAGTGATGGCAATCGTGTTCGTGTGTGGAGAGCCCGTGGTGAACGCTTCAAGCCTGCCTTTGCTGTACAGCGACACATCGCTCCCACAGCTGGTGTGATGGTATGGGGTGCCATTGCCTACAATACACGGTCACCCCTAGTATTGTTCCATGGCACCATGACAGCCCAGCGGTATGTTCATGAAATCCTGCAACCACATGTGTTGCCACTCATGCAACGGCTCCCAGGAGCCATTTTTCAACAAGACAATGCTCGGCCTCATACGGCAAGGGTGTCACAAGACCGTCTCCGCACTGTTACTACCCTTCCTTGGTCTGCCCGATCCCCAGATTTGTCTCCAATCGAGCATATCTGGGATCATTTGGGACGACGAGTTGGGCATCCCACGAGTTTGAACGAACTAGAGGCAAGGTTACAGCAAATATGGAACGAAATGTCTCAAGACATCATACAGAACTTGTATGACTCAATGTCCGATCGTATCGCATCGTGCATTCTCGGTAGAGGGCGTCCAACGGAGTATTAACTCCTCCGTTCTTTTGCCTTTTTCTCTGAAATAAATTATCCTTTTTCTTTGATTTTCTTATCATTTACTTTTATGAAAGTAGTCATTACGTATGCAAAATTTCGTTTCATTTTGACGACTCCTTCTTGGTGCGCTAATTTTTTTGTCCATGAGTGTGTATATATATATATATATATATATATATATATATATATCCCTTTCACTCCCAGTGATGCCAATTGGAATCATGATATTCACAATTTTTTTTCTCAGCCACCAGAACTGCTAGTGATATCAAATAAATTTTATTAAAATATTTGTACATTTTGCTATTCAAAAATATTTTTTCCTTTGCCCAATAGATTGCAGCAGTATCCCAGTAAAGGAAGAAATATTTGATGTTTGAGTGTCAGCTGAAATCGAAAAACAAGTTAAAATCAATTTCATTTTAGATGTAATTAAGAAAATAATAATGTTTAAATTAGTCTCTTATCATTTTTAAATATGCGTAAAAATCATATTTTGGCAATTTTTTAAAACAAATTATCCGAAATTTTTGTTGTTTATTTTTCCAAAAACTAGTGATTCCAAATGGCATCATTGGGAGTTATCAATGGGGTGTGAAACTCAACACCTCTAAATGTTTATTTGCGATTGCTAGCGGTTATGGCACATGGTTGTACAAAATTTGATACTTTAATTGTATTATTTGAATATAAGTGTTTTTCTACTGATTTGCTTCAAAATTAGCTAAGAAGACAAAGCTTGGGATAAGTGGTGATGTTGTAATACGCTTAGCAGAGACAGTACCATGAAATAAAAATCATAAACTTTTTGTTGACAATTGGTTCGCATCATACAACCTATGCTTGCTTATTGCCTATGCATCATACAACCTATGGATATGCTTGTTGAACTTTGTCGTGTTGACAAACGTGCAAAAAGATATTACCTAAGAATAATTTTCCATTTGTTAGATATATGTATTGTGAATGCATGGCTTCTTTATCGAAGACATTTGCAGCAAATATCAGAAGCAAAGACAAAGTATTTGCCTTTGTATGACTTTAAATCATCTGTCTCAAAAGCACTATTGATGGCTAATAAATGCCAGCGCTCTAGAGGGAGACCAAAAAACTCTGAAAGTTCTCCAACAGTAGTCAAGAAATCAAAAATAACAAATCCCATTGCT
Organism: Dolomedes plantarius; assembly: GCA_907164885.2. Taxonomy (NCBI): domain Eukaryota; kingdom Metazoa; phylum Arthropoda; class Arachnida; order Araneae; family Dolomedidae; genus Dolomedes; species Dolomedes plantarius. Next base: position 75,430,924 of record OU015490.1, read on the forward strand.
GATGTCAGATTTGACAATTTAGGCCATTGGCCTCTTCATATAGAAGGAATAAGATGTAAATTGTGTATCAAATCATACACCAGGATAATGTGTGAAAAATGCAATGTATCACTTTGTCTTAACAAAATTAATAATTGTTTTAAAAAATTTCATGTAAAATAAATTAAAATATATTATTAAAATACATTATTAAAAAAATTAAAATACATTATTTATTCATTAAAATATATTATTTGCTTCAGATACATGTATCGATTAAAATATATTAAAATATTTACTTTTTTCCACCTAGCATCAACTCCCAATGATTCCAAATGGCATCAACTCTATTTTTAACTCATGCCCTTAATTCCCAATGATGCCATTTGGAATCATTTAAAATTTTTATTAATAAATTTAAAAAAAAAAAATTTTTTCTCTGTTCCTTTATACTGGACATAAAATAAGTACATTTCAGGAATTTCATATTTTTAGAATGGGTAATAAACTTTTGGGACTGAAAGGGATATATATATATATATATATATATATATATATATATTATATGTCTGCGTGTGTGTGGGTGTGTAGGCGTGTGTAAAATTTAATTTCTACGGTAACATAAGTGATTAGTTTTGTTTTCCAGGGGACTATACCCATGCATGGTTAATCGGGATATTCGAATTTCTATTGAATATACTCTTCCTCCTTTTTGGTTCGGAGACTGAATGGAAATTCCTGTCGCCCCTCGGCCTTTTTCTTCAACGCTCTTGACTCAGTTACATTGTTGGCATAGACACGAAATGCATCTCAGAAGCGATTTTTTCCTATCGTTGAGATAGAAAAAGTGAGATTGCAGTTCTCAAAAGGGAGACATGTTTCTCTCACACCCACCCACGAAAGGTGTTCAGTAACAACAACAAAAAAAATGCTAGATATGGATTTTTGACACATCTGTAATCGAAAATGAACCTAACTTTTATATAACGCACAATAGTTAAATATGGAATGGTATAAGTCGTTACCCCTTAAAGAGTGATCCTTTTATACTGATCTTGCCATACTTTCCGACATATACAGTAACGAAACCTTTTTTTTTAAAAAAAAAGGAAAATATATACTTTGCCGAAATTTTGCAAAAAAATATTTATATTTATTGAGTGAAAACTTGTTGAAAATAAGTGTTTTGCCGACATAATGTACAAAATGTTCATGTCTTTTAAAGAAAATGTTGTTGAAAATTATCATTATTCGAATAAATTATTATTCGGATAAAGTGTAAATAAGCTCTTCAAAAAAAAAAAAAAATTAATACGAGCAAAATTCCCCATGCGCTTGACTCAACATAGCACGTGCTTTGAAGACGCGATTGAACATACATTCATGTCTCCCGTCCACAAGCGGTGACTATACACAGAGACATCGATTACGCCTCTGGTCCTAAATGTGACAAATCTATACTCTATACTAATATATAAAGAGAGAGCAGATTTTGTACGTGGAGGGTAATCTCCGGAACCACTGCACCTATTTGAAAAATTCTTTCACTGTTTGAAAGGTACATTATTCCAGATGGACATAGGCTATATATTATGTAGATCTGATCAGTAGAAATAAAGTTAGGGGGGATACTCTAGATTTGTGTGCACGGCCGCCATCTTGGATTTTTCCGCCAGGGTTTGGCGCATTTCGCATGGCGATAATTATTGCGTTCTGGTAAAAATAACCCAATGTCAAATTCTCTAATTTTAAGATCAAACAGTTATTTCTGATGTGATCTTTTAATTACAGTATAATAATTTTAGGTCAGATCTTGGCCTTGACCTGGAAATCTGAGTCAAATTGACTATACTCAAAAGAGTAAATTATTTTTAAAACTAAGAGTCTTTTTGTTGAAAATTTTTGAATCCATTATCAGTTTTTCGTTAACTTATTAAATTTAAGTTGCTTTTAATTTTGTTTATCGGTTGTCAATTAGTATACTATAATGATACACCATTTCATTTATTTGAAGTAAAAATTATCTGCCATCATTTTTTCGTAAAATGTAAAATACAGTATACATTTTAAATACAATATATTTTAAAATATTTTATAATTCCAAGTTGTAGTGGATTACAAATAAATTTAAATAACTGAAGTTCAACTTCTCTCTCCCCAGGAACCTAAGTTAAAAAGTTAGTTAAGGTTAAGTTATTGGTTTAGGAAAAGGTTTTTCTTTTCTTATTTCCAACACAGCAGGATAAATGGTCAAATAATCCTTGTCCCGATTTTATTGTATGCACCAAATATTTGGTTAAGGTCAAATCTGAAGTAAAATTTCATTACCACAATGCCCTAACCAAAAAAAAAAAAAAAAGAGGATCTGGTTACTCACCATAAATTTATGGGTTCATAATTATTTTACATTTTTCAAAGCTGAATTTTAGATAATTTTTAAATTGCAAGTTATTTAGGTGGTACGAAAATGCTGTATTTTTTTTCTAATTAACAATATATTTGCATAATATTTTGGTGATTCATTGCTATTAGTCAAAGAGTTAGGGCAAACTGAATAGATGGCATTGAAATTTTATCTGTAAGTAAAATTCACTTGACCAAATTTTTCATATGGATCATAATTTGAAAAGGTAGTTTTTAATTAAAAATGACAAAAAAAATCTCAGTCCAACTATTAAATGATTTTTCAAAATTATTTCTAAGTTTCACAATTTAAAAAGGTCGTTTTTATTAAAAAAGCTAAAAGAAAAACCCAAAATTTCCAATATTTGAGAATGATTTTTTCAGAAAAAAGTGGTTTTTATCAAAAACCCAAAAGTCCAACGTTTAAATGATTTTTCAAAAACTTTTCTAAGTTTCATAATTTAAACAGGTGGTTTTTATTAAAAAAGCTAAAAAAAGTCCAGCGTTTTGAAAACACCGCTTAAAACACATTGGCGAGAATTTTTCCACTCCTCAAAACACGGTAAAATCGCCAAGTTGACGCAAAAAAATCCAAGATGGCGGACGTGCACACAATTATTAAGTAACGTAATATTAATTTGAATATTATTTTAGGTGCTTAAAATAATTAAAAAACATTCTTTACTTAAAATCCTTTTTTTATTTTTGTATTTTTATTTCATCTCTTACTCTAATTTTGAGATACCAATATGTATCTATAAACGTTTGTCAATTGTAAACGTTTATATTGTAAACGTCCATATTGTAAACGTTTTGTCAATTAAACGTTTCTCCAAGTGACAAACGTTTAATCTATATCTATATATATATACTAGCGGCCCGTCCCGACTTTGTCCGGGTTGAACAAAATATTATACCAATAAATTTCCAGTTGATAGCCAATAAATTGTAAATCTTTTTTTACCTTAATAATAACCTAAATAATACCTTAAATTAATTTTATGTTAGTTAATAATTAAAATAAATTTTTTAAAGAAAAAGGCATGCCGGAGAACGGCTAGGTTCGAACCGCTAGCGTCAGAACAGAAGCCCACCGCGATAGCACCACGATAAGGATCGTTGAAATCTTCGAGACAAAAAGCGGTAGAAGACAGTAGCGGAAACAATGCAGATTGTTAGGATTAAGCCCCTAACTTTATTTCTACTGATCAGATATACATAATATATAGCCTATGTCCATCTGGAATACTGTACCTTTCAAACAGTGAAAGAATTTTTCAAATAGGTACAGTGGTTCTGAAGATTACCCTCCACGTACAAAATCGCTCTCTCTTTATATATAAGTATAGATAGCACCACGCTAAGGATCGTTGAAGACTTCGGCACAAAAAGCGGTAGAGGACAGTAGCGGTAACAATGGAGATTGTTAGGATTAAGCCCCTAACTTTATTTCTACTGATCAGATATACATAATATATAGCCTATGTCCATCTGGAATACTGTACCTTTCAAACAGTGAAAGAATTTTTCAAATAGGTACAGTGGTTCTGAAGATTACCCTCCACGTACAAAATCGCTCTCTCGTTATATATAAGTACTAGCGGCCCGTCCCGACTTTGTCCGGGTTGAACAAAATATTATACCAATAAATTTCCAGTTGATAGCCAATAAATTGTAAATATTTTTTTACCTTAAATGTCCAATAAAAAGCGTACTTCCAAATGCAGTTTTCTTCAATAAACCCTTTAACGTTGCCAGTTTCAAAAATCCCTTTTGTATTTATCAATACCTCCTCTACGTGAATCTTAAAAATATTAAACCTTTTCCTTACGGGGTGGGATAGCATATATCCGAAGCACATACTCTCGAAAAATACGGTTTGATGTCGGCAGAGATATTGTCTAGAATTCCACTTCGTTGTGACTTTCCTAACGTCTTTGCCCTCAAAGAACAATTGGGTGACATTCTGGAGGGTGAATCTTGTTGTAAAGGACTGAATAATAATCTTTTGTCGTTCTAGCTAGAGGCTATTTCTTTTCAGGCGAGAGACATGAGATGGGCGGTTCACCCGCGGTTCATCCATTTTCAGCCTTTTGAGAGATGAAAGAGGCACGGAGTGCCGATGATCTACTATTGAAATTCTTCTTTAACAGTAAGAAAGCAATAAGACAGCAATTAACCACTCTTTCCCCTGACCCCCCCCCCCACTCTGAATGTCCTCCACGTAAAATGCAGGTAGGAAGTAGATAACATTTTCCCGTTGTAAAGAGCGATTTCGAAAAACGGACCCCGTAAGCTAAAGGTGTTGCTATGGTTACTTGACTGCGGTTGACAAAGGAAAATATGTAAGGTACATTTTAATGTACAAAAGTTGCACATTACCCTCCACGTACAAAATCTGCTCTCTCTCTTTATATATTATTATAGAAGTATAGATACACATTGGTATCCCAAAATTAGAATAAGAGATGAAATAAAAATACAAAGATAAAAAGGATTTTAAGTAAAGAATATTTTTTAAAATTATTTTAAGCACCTAAAATAATATTCAAAGTAATATTACGTTATTTATTAATTAAAATTAATTTTATAAAAGAGGTGTGCTTGAGACCGTAGTTTTATTCAAAAATATAAAAAGGATTTTAAGTAAAGAATGCTTTTCAAATTATTTTAAGCACCTAAAATAGTATTCAAATTAATATTACGTTAGTTATTAATTAAAGTTAATTTTTTTAAAAGAGATAAGTTAAGAGATGAAATAAAAGTACAAAAATAAAAAAAAGGATTTTAAGTAAAGAATGTTTTTTTAAAAATAATATTAAATTTTTTTTTCAAATAATATTCAAATTAATATTACGTTAGTAAATAATTAAAGTTAATTTTTTAAAAGAAAAAGGCGTGCCGGAGAACGGCTAGGTTCAAACCACTATCGTCAGAACAGAAGCCCACCGCGATAGCACCACGATAAGGATCGTTGAAGACTTCGGCACAAAAAGCGGTAGAGGACAGTAGCGGTAACAATGGAGATTGTTAGGATTAAGCCCCTAACTTTATTTCTACTGATCAGATATACATAATATATAGCCTATGTCCATCTGGAATAATGTACCTTTCAAACAGTGAAAGAATTTTTCAAATAGGTGCAGTGGTTCTGGAGATTACCCTCCACGTACAAAATCGCTCTCTCTTTATATATAAGTATAGATAGATAATAGAAAGAGGTTAAGAGTTGAAATAAAAATACAAAAATAAAAATGGATTTTAAGTAAAGAATGTTTTTTTAAATATTCAATTTTTTTAAAAATAATATTCTTAAAATAATATTCAAATTAATATTACTTTAGTTAATAATTAAAGTTAATTTTTAAAAGAAAAAGGCGTGCCGGAGAACGGCTAGGTTCGAACTACTATCGTCAGAACAGAAGCCCACCGCGATAGCACCACGCTAAGGATTGTTGAAATCTTCGGCACAAAAAGCGGTAGAGGACAGTAGCGGCAAGACAGTAGCGGTAACAATGGAGATTGTTAGGATTAAGCCCCTAACTTCATTTCTACTGATCAGATATACATAATATATAGCCTATGTCCATCTGGAATAATGTACCTTTCAAACAGTGAAAGAATTTTTCAAATAGGTGCAGTGGTTCTGGAGATTACCCTCCACGTACAAAATCGCTCTCTCTTTATATATAAGTACTAGCTGGAGTACCCGGCGATGCCCGGGATTTTAAGAATGTTTGTTGTTAACCAAAATCAATTTAAAAATTAACACAGTATAAATAACATAAAAAATATATGTGAAATGTTATACACGTCTCATAATTTCAGCGTTTCATCATTGTAATACTAAAATCTGAAAAGTAAAAATGTCAAATTCTCTAATGTTTGTTAACCAAAATTAATTTAAAACTAAGCACAGTATAAATAACAGAAAAAAAACCTTGTGAAATCTATAAATATATAAATTTATAATAAACTCCTCAGAATTCAGCTAGAATATTATTATTAGTCTTTCATCATTGGGGTAAAAACATGAAGCTGCAATTACAGGTTCAGAAGAAATTTCCAATAGAACAATGATATGACTGCAGCGTTGCCTCTTAAAAAATGAAGTGTTTGATTGAGGGCTGCAAACCATTCAACTCCTCTCCACATTTAACTCCTATAAACATCCTCTACATATTAAATTCCTTTTCTCTCCATAGTAAACTCCTCAGAATTTTGGTATATTTAGCCTTTCATTATAGTACCACTAAAAACTGAAACATCCTCTCCAGAAATATAAATTTATTAATTTCAATAATTAAACACACACAAATGTATAAATTACGCAAAAGTTTTTTAACCAACATTTGAATAATTCGTAAATGAAAAAGCATATGAAAATAAAGATAAGAACTTCCGGAATCGAAATTAATTACCCTTAATTTTTAATTAATAAAAAACCAACATAATATGAATAAAAACGATAGTTGTTTAAAACCATATGAAAATAAAGCTATTATAAAGATAATAATAAAAAATGCATAAGAAAATAATGCTCGCGCATGAAGTTAACGTTACGATATAAAGATAGTAATAATAATATAAATCGCGTGCATAAAATATTTAGCTTTTCAAGCGAAATAAATTAATTTTTAGAAAAAAACTACTTTTAATCGAGAAATTAAATATATTGCACAAAATTTTGATTTTACCAACTTTCCACCCTACAATTTACACCCTACTTCTTTTAAATAGGGTGTAAATATAAAGTTTTAACAGCCAATTAAATGCCAGTTAAAAACGATTGTTGTTTAAAATCATATGAAAATTACGCTTATTATAAAGACAATAAAGAAAAGCATAGGAAAATAATGTGTGCGCATGAAGTTAACGTTACGATATAAAGATAGTAATAAAAATCTATATATATAAAACAGTTCCGTAACTGACTAACTGACTGATTGACTGACTGACATACAAAGTACAGACCAAACCGCTGAACCTAAAGGACTGAAATTTTGCATGGCGATTCTTCTTATAATGTAGGGGTGCATTAAGAAAGATTTTTGAAAAAATTTTCTTAGATTTTTTTAAATTAAATTTTTAATCTGTTTTTGTAACTTTTTTCAAGTTTGCATTTAAAATAATAATTTGAGGGTTGTAAAATTTATATCACGAAAAAGATCATAAAAATTCCTTTAAAATGAAATTCTTTTCGAATCTTTACCTCCATTTTCTAATTTTTGGTGAATTTTTAAAGATTAATTTTTACAATTTAATTTATTAAACGCTGATCATGTGATTTCTTTATATGGTACTTTAAATAAATTTATCTTCACGTAACAACGAAATAGACAAAAAAAATTTTTTTTTCTTGCTAATGCGGCAAACGATTGGACATTATCCAAAAAATATTAAAATAGAGTAAAAGATATGTTCTTCAAACTGTACTATATTCTTTAGTATGTCCTATTAGTTTTAATTTCAATATTTTCTTCTACATTATTTTGTCTATAAAAATATCCCTTACGATTTAAAAAAAAATATATTTTTTTGCCTTATGGTTGTAATACTAAAAGTTTAAAATAGTGGCGCCATCTACTGAACGCCTATGAATCGAGAGTCACATCTTTCAAAAGTTATTTATTAATTAAAAATATTGGAAAGTTCTTGTGGATCTGTAAATATACATGTGGTAACAGTTTTAAAATTTATAAATTATCAACTTACACAGGTGATAATTTATCCGGCGTTGCCCTGGATTTTAAGAATGTTTGTTAACCAAAATCAATTTATAAATTAAACACAGTATAAATAACATAGAATAAAAAGCATGTGAAATGTTATACGCATGAATAAAAAGGAAACCCAACATAAAAAAACCATAAATTTACAATAATTTCTTCAGAATTCAGCTAGATTTAGCGTTTCGTCATTGGAGCAAAAAAGCCCTGAAAAGTAAAGCATAAAATATATACATTTATAATAAACCACAAAAAGCTGAAAAGGAAAAATGTTAAATTGTCTTTAGGAAAGTAAAGAATTTTGAAAAGTAAAGCTGAAAAGTAAAAATGTCAAATTATCGAATGTTTGTTAACCAAAATCAATTTTAAAACTAAATACAGTATAAATAACATAGAAAAGATTTAGCCTTTATCATTGGACAAAAAATCCTGAAAAGTAAAACATAAAATATATAAATTTATAATAAGCCTACCAAAATCCATTAAAAAACTAAATACAGTATAAATAACATAGAAAAAAAGTATACGAAATGTTATACACATTAATAATATGAAATATAAAATAAAATAAAAATAATAATTTTTAAAAATATTAAAATAAAATAAAAATAATTAAAAAAAATAATAAATAAAAATAATAATAATAATAATTTAAAAAATAATAAAATAAAAGCTGAAATAAAAAAGCCTCCATAAAAAAACTGAAAATACAGGTTTAGCAAAATTTGTACGATCTGTATTCGAACCCGCGAAATGTAGCGTATTAAATGAACGCCTTTACTGAATGCGCCAGAATGACATGCTGCTTTATTGAGTAAATAGGAAAATATTCGACTAAGATTTCTGGAAAATTGCTATGGGTTGGTGAATATACATGTATTTCTGGAGTGAGAGGAGTTTTAAGTCAGAAATAAGTTAGCAGGATAGAAGCTTAGTCTTTAACTCTTCAATAGACACAAAGACATAGGCGAGGGGGGTTGCAGTAGCGATTAAAAAAGATCTCGTGACACTTAGCGTGGTTGATTCGAATTTTCCATCGCGTGTGATAGTGTCAATATGCCGTTGGATCCGATTTATTTTAGAGTATAAAATCTGACTTGAAAGAGTATTATTTTCATTTATTATTCTGGTTTAATATATAACTTGAAACTTTTTGATTTTATTTATTTTTATCTTTTCGCTCGCTGTTCGCCAGCTAACCCTAACATGGACGCCATATTCAGAGGGGTGATTCCACAAAGTGTAACAGCTTACATTTAGTTTCAAAATTGTTAGTTTTTTATTAATTAAAAATCAACGGTAATTAATTTCGAATTTTGAAGTTCTTCAGACCCTCGGCTGTTTTTAAAGACGCCTGTATGTAAAATTTGTCGATCGTTGCTCCTAAACTGTGGATTTCTATACAATTACAGAGATACAAACATTCATTTTTATATATTAGATTTATAAAAAAATCGTAAGGGATATGCATTTTTTTTGGATAATATCCAATCGTCTGCTGCATTAGAAACAGAAAAAAATATTTTTTTTGTCTATTTAGTTGTTACGCACGTGACGATAAATTTATTGAAAGTACCCGAAAAAGAAATCACGTGATCAGCATTTAATAAATTAAATTCTAAAAATTAATCTTTAAAAATTCACGAGAAATCAGGAAATGGAGGTAAAAATTCGAAAAAAATTTCATTTTGAAGGATTTTTTATGATCTTTCTCGTGATATAAATTTTATAACCCTCAATGTATTATTTTAAATGCAAACGTAAAAAAAGTTTAAAAAACAGCTTAAAAATTTAATTAAAAAAATCTAAGAAGAATTTTTGAAAAATCTTTCTTAATGCACCCCTACACTATTAGAAGAATCGCCATGCAAAATTTCAGCCCTTTAGGTCCAGCGGTTTGGTCTGTGCGTTGTATGTCAGTCAGTCAGTGAATGAATGAGTCAGTTACGGAACTGTTTTACATATATAGATAGATATAGATTAAACGTTTGTCACTTGGAGAAACGCTTAATTGACAAAACGTTTACAATATAGACGTTTACAATATAAACGTTTACAATTGACAAACGTTTATAGATACACATTGGTATCTCAAAATTAGAGTAAGAGATGAAATAAAAATACAAAAATAAAAAAAGGATTTTAAGTAAAGAATGTTTTTTTAATTATTTTAAGCACCTAAAATAATATTCAAATTAATATTACGTTACTTAATAACTGTGTGCACGTCCGCCATCTTGGATTTTTTTGCGCCAACTTGGCGATTTTACCGTGTTTTGAGGAGTGGAAAAATTCTCGCCAATGTGTTTTAAGCGGTGTTTTCAAAACGCTGGACTTTGAATTTTTTTAGCTTTTTTAATAAAAACCACCTGTTTAAATTATGAAACTTAGAAAATTTTTTGAAAAATCATTTAAACGTTGGACTTAGATTTATTTTTGGGTTTTTGATAAAAACCACTTTTTTCTGAAAAAATCATTCTCAAATATTGGAAATTTTGGGTTTTTCTTTTAGCATTTTTAATAAAAACGACCTTTTTAAATTGTGAAACTTAGAAATATTTTTGAAAAATCATTTAATCGTTGGACTGAGATTTTTTTTTGTCATTTTTAATTAAAAACTACCTTTTCAAATTATGATCCATATGAAAAATTTGGTCAAATGAATTTTACTTACAGATAAAATTTCAATGCCATCTATTCAGTTTGCCCTAACTCTTTGACTAATAGCAATGAATCACCAAAATATTATGCCAATATATTGTTAATTAGAAAAAAAAATACAGCATTTTCGTACCACCTAAATAACTTGCAATTTAAAAATTATCTAAAATTCAGCTTTGAAAAATGTAAAATAATTATGAACCCATAAATTTATGGTGAGTAACCAGATCCTCTTTTTTTTTTTTTTTTTTTTTTGGGTTAGGGCATTGTGGTAATGAAATTTTACTTCAGATTTGACCTTAACCAAATATTTGGTGCATACAATAAAATCGGGACAAGGATTATTTGACCATTTATCCTTCTGTGTTGGAAATAAGAAAAAAAAAACCCTTTTCCTAAACCAATAACTTAACCTTAACTAACTTTTTAACTTAGGTTCCTGGGGAGAGAGATGTTGAACTTCAGTTATTTAAATTTATTTGTAATCCACTACAACTTGGAATTATAAAATATTTTAAAATATATTGTATTTAAAATGTAAACTGTATTTTACATTTTACGAAAAAATGATGGCAGATAATTTTTACTTCAAATAAATGAAATGGTGTATCATTATAGTATACTAATTGACAATCGATAAACAAAATTAAAAGCAACTTAAATTTAATAAGTTAACGAAAAACTGATAATGGATTCAAAAATTTTCAACAAAAAGACTCTTAGTTTTAAAAATAATTTACTCTTTTGAGTATAGTCAATTTGACTCAGATTTCCAGGTCAAGGCCAAGGTCTGACCTAAAATTATTATACTCTAATTAAAAGATCACATCAGAAATAACTGTTTGATCTTAAAATTAGAGAATTTGACATTGGGTTATTTTTACCAGAACGCAATAATTATCGCCATGCTAAATGCGCCAAACCCTGGCGGAAAAATCCAAGATGGCGGCCGTGCACACAAATCTAGAGTATCCCCCCTAACTTTATTTCTACTGATCAGATATGCATAATATATAGCCTATGTCCATCTGGAATAATGTACCTTTCAAACAGTGAAAGAATTTTTCAAATAGGTGCAGTGGTTCCGGAGATTACCCTCCACGTACAAAATCTGCTCTCTCTTTATATATTAGTATAGATAAATATAGAAGAAGCCCACCGCAATAGCACCATGCTAAGGATCGTTAAAGACTTCGGCACAAAAAGCGGTAGAAGACAGTAGTGGTAACAAAGGAGATTGTTAGGATTAAGCCCCTAACATTATTTCTACTGATCAGATATACATAATATATAGCCTATGTCCATCTGGAATAATGTACCTTCCAAACAGTGAAAGAATTTTTCAAATAGGTACAGTGGTTCTGGAGATTACCCTCCACGTACAAAATCGCTCTCTCTTTATATATAAGTATAGAAGAAGCCCACCGCGATAGCACCATGCTAAGGATCGTTAAAGACTTCGGCACAAAAAGCGGTAGAGGACAGTAGCGGTAACAATGGAGATTGTTAAGATTAAGCCCCTATAGATTATAGAAGTATAGATTATAGAAGTATAGATACACATTGGTATCTCAAAATTAGAGTAAGAGATGAAATAAAAATACAAAAATAAAAAAAGGATTTTAAGTAAAGAATGTTTTTTAAATTATTTTAAGCACCTAAAATAATATTCAAATTAATATTATGTTACTTAATAATTGTGTGCGCAGCCGCCATCTTGGATTTTTTTTTGCGCCAACTTGGCGATTTTACCGTGTTTTGAGGAGTGGAAAATTTCTTGCCAATGTGTTTTAAGCGGTGTTTTCAAAACGCTGGACTTTGAATTTTTTTAGCTTTTTTAATAAAAACCACCTGTTTAAATTATGAAATTTAGAAAAATTTTTGAAAAATCATTTAAACGTTGGTCTTATATTTTTTTTTTTTTGATTTTTGATAAAAACCACTTTTTTGAAAAAATCTTTCTCAAATATTGGAAATTTTGGGTTTTTCTTTTAGCTTTTTTAATAAAAACGACCTTTTTAAATTGTGAAACTTAGAAATATTTTTGAAAAATCATTTAATCGTTGGACTGAGATTTTTTTTTGTCATTTTTAATTAAAAACTACCAAAACTTTCAAATTATGATCCATATGAAAAATTTGGTCAAATGAATTTTACTTACAGATAAAATTTCAATGCCATCTATTCAGTTTGCCCTAACTCTTGACTAATAGCAATGAATCACCAAAATATTATGCCAATATATTGTTAATTAGAAAAAAAATACAGCATTTTCGTACCACCTAAATAACTTGCAATTTAAAAATTATCTAAAATTCAGCTTTGAAAAATGTAAAATAATTATGAACCCATAAATTTATGGTGAGTAACCAGATCCTCTTTTTTTTTTTTTTTTTTTTTTTTTGGGTTAGGGCATTGTGGTAATGAAATTTTACTTCAGATTTGACCTTAACCAAATATTTGGTGCATACAATAAAATCGGGACAAGGATTATTTGACCATTTATCCTGCTGTGTTGGAAATGAGAAAAAAAAACCCTTTTCCTAAACCAATAACTTAACCTTAACTAACTTTTTAACTTAGGTTCCTGGGGAGAGAGAAGTTGAGCTTCAGTTATTTAAATTTATTTGTAATCCACTACAACTTGGAATTATAAAATATTTTAAAATATATTGTATTTAAAATGTATACTGTATTTTACATTTTATGAAAAAATGATGGCAGATAATTTTTACTTCAAATAAATGAAATGGTGTATCATTATAGTATACTAATTGACAATCGATAAACAAAATTAAAAGCAACTTAAATTTAATAAGTTAACGAAAAACTGATAATGGATTCAAAAATTTTCAACAAAAAGACTCTTAGTTTTAAAAATAATTTACTCTTTTGAGTATAGTCAATTTGACTCAGATTTCCAGGTCAAGGCCAAGATCTGGCCTAAAATTATTATACTGTAATTAAAAGATCACATCAGAAATAACTGTTTGATCTTAAAATTAGAGAATTTGACATTGGGTTATTTTTACCAGAACGCAATAATTATCGCCATGCGAAATGCGCCAAACCCTGGCGGAAAAATCCAAGATGGCGGCAGTGCTCACAAATCTAGAGTATCCCCCCTAACTTTATTTCTACTGATCAGATCTACATAATATATAGCCTATGTCCATCTGGAATAATGTACCTTTCAAACAGTGAAAGAATTTTTCAAATAGGTGCAGTGGTTCCGGAGATTACCCTCCACGTACAAAATTGCTCTCTCTCTTTATATATAAGTATAGATAGATAAAACAGTTCCGTAACTGACTCATTCATTCACTGACTGACTGACTGACTGACATACAACGCACAGACCAAACCGCTGGACCTAAAGGGCTGAAATTTTGTATGGCGATTCTTCTAATAGTGTAGGGGTGCACTAAGAAAGATTTTTCAAAAATTCTTCTTATATTTTTTTAAATTAAATTTTTAAGCTGTTTTTTAAACTTTTTTTACGTTTGCATTTAAAATAATACATTAAGGGTTATAAAATTTATATCACGAGAAAGATCATAAAAATTCCTTCAAAATAATTTTTTTTTCGAATTTTTACCTCCATTTCCTGATTTTTGGTGAATTTTTAAAGATTCATTTTTAGAATTTAATTTATTAAATGCTGATCACGTGATTTCTTTTTCGGGTACTTTCAATAAATTTATCGTCACGTGCGTAACAACTAAATAGACAAAAAAAATATTTTTTTCTCTTTCTAATGCAGCAGACGATTGGATATTATCCAAAAAAATGCATATCCCTTACGATTTTTTTTATAAATATATATATATATATATATATATAGATATATATTTTACATCAATTGTATACATTGATCATCGCATTTATTATAAATATATATATTCATTTTTTGGCATAAATTGCATACGTTGACCGTTGTATTTAATTTGAATGTACTCCGTAGCGAAGCGCGGGTTTTCAGCTAGTCTGTAATAAATGGGTAACTTACATAACTAAAATATTACATTTCAGTAAGAATGTACTTGCGATGAACTTCTTATGATATCTGCATAATTTCGCCCTTTAGCGTAGTTCGGCAAGTTTGAAATGGTGAAATATTTAAGCACTTTTAAGCCAAAATTCCTCGCATGTTGCAACAAAATGCTTTAAAAAGTAATTAAAAATCATAATATCACCGCAATTTTGATATAAGCTTTAATATGTCTAGAATTCATCTTATCTTAAAAAAAAGGATTTCGGGACCACATTTTTCAAAGTTATTTTTGTGTGGTAATTTCTGTGATTTATTCCCATGGCTGTCAAATTCGTTTCTTCTTTTTGAAACGGTAAAACTGGAATATAGTGGCTTATCATTGTAAATTATGGTCGATCTACGCAATCTAAGCAGCCCGCGCTCTTAGTCTGCTATGTACTAACCCTATTGGATTCGCTCACCCCATTGTTAACCTATGGAAAAGATGTGTCCAAGGATGGCCGTCTTGGATTCAAAGATCTTTTTAAAATGTATTCCATAATAGAGAAAGAAATTTTGCACCTTGGGGCATTTTTATTTAAAAAGAAAAAGGCAAATAATATTTTTTAATTTAAATTATTCTAGGAAAAAATCTGGTCTAGTGTGTTTTAAACGCTCATCTATTCCTTCTGTGGACGAAATTTATAAAATGAATCGTGTTGCATGGTGCAGAAAAGTTAAGGCTATCTCAAAATGTCATCTTTATTGGATTATCAGCATTGATGTAGCTGTCAATAGTAGACACATTTTCTCCATAGGTTAACATTGAGGGGGGCGAATCAAACGGGGTAAGTACACAGCAACCTTAAGCCAATAGTCTTCTTAACTCCTGAAGTCTGACGACTCGATGTTTCTCCTCTCTCTGCCCAGGCTGAACTCACCGAGTCACGTGAGGCGTTGGAAGGAAGTCTGCGGCGAGGTAGAGGCGTCCGGAACCTACGAACTCAAGGAGACGGAACTAGTGTACGGAGCTAAACTGGCCTGGCGCAACGCCCCCAGGTGCATCGGCAGGATACAGTGGTCGAAGCTGCAGGTAAAGCCCTACAATTTACGTATTGTTTAGTATTCGCCTATTTGAATTCTCTCTCCTTAACAACTTTGTATGGTCCTAAAGAGTCCTTAAGAACTTCATATTTTAAGTGTCATTTTTTTCAGAGTCCTTAAAAAGATCTTATTTCTAAATTCCAGGTCCTTACATTTTTTCTTCTACATTCAGTTCCTTAAAACGTCCTTATTTTTAAGCTAAAGCGCAAGAGTTTTCTGTTAAATACTCTCAATGATTTGCATAGAGAAAATGCACATAATGCTTTTTTTCTTGGTATATGAGTATTTCAGTCATTTTTATTACCATGTTTTTATTAACTCACTTTCTTGTTTCTGTGTGTGTTTGTTTGTCCGGTACAAATCTTGCAATCGATTTTTAACTAACTTCCCGACTAGCTAGACATTTGAAACTTTTAGAATAGCTCAGAACACGATGACAATGCATTATTTTAATACTTTTAGCCCTCTTTAAGCAGAATTGATATAATTTTCAGTTAATTTCGTTTTGTAGAATGGTGCAGCCATCTATCGACCGGGACTGGAATGAAAAGTTAAGCGCAAGTTAACTTCCAATTAACTTCATTTTCTTTCAAGTTGATGGGATAATTCATCAAAAAAGTATTTATTAATACATAGAATTGTCAAGTTTATATGATTCAACAGAAAATTTAAAAACATGGTATATAAAAAGTTCTTTTTATCTTGTAATTACGTATTATTATATGTAACACATTTGTATTGAGAGATATAGAAAAAAAACAAAATTAGTGTTTCTCGCAAGGATAGTTTAAATGGTAAAAATTTAGGATCTCAGGTTCGCAGGCCGAGACCGGCAGTCGTTCATAGTAGAGACGCCCTGCTGTTGTAAGGAATAATTATGCACACTTTAAAAACCATGCAAAACATCGGTTTAAAAAATTCCTCATTTTTGAAAAAAGTAAATAAATGATGGAAAGGAATAACAAAATATGTAAACCGGGGTATCTTATGTCGTAGGTCTCAATAAGAAGGGTGATATGGTTGGAACCTGATATTAAAAAAAAAAGTTTGTTCTTTGCATCGCTTGCTTAGTTCGTTTGATATAGCTTAGGGATAGGGGGCATGAACAAGAGTCCCCGAGATTATCATTGGGACGTTACAGCATGTATGTGCATATGGTTGTATATTTTGGATATACAGGGTGAGGGAAAATGGACTCCCATATTTCTTAAGGTCACTTGTAAGGGAGTGGGGGTAGGATGGCGCGCGGGGTGATATTAGTTCGGGCAGATTTTCTAGTTGTCAGAAGACACCATGAGTAGGTCTGGTGAACATCGCGGTTTTGTTATCAAGCCGTTCTTTAAAAACAACGATTTTGTAACCGCGACACAGAGGTCATTTAAGCGTGTCATGCATCTGGTGCAGTTCCTGGTCGAAAAACAATCCTTCGATAACTTTCAAACGTGAGAGCAAGCGTCTCTGCATTACTAAGGAAACTAAGGGGTCGTCCTCGGAACATCGGAACACCTGAAAATCTGCAACGAGTGCGCGAGTTAGCTACTCGCGAGGAATTTGCCTCCATTCCTTCACAAATACCGGCAGAGTAATGGAAAACATGATGTTTGATTTGGTGCGTTATGGTCCAATGTTTACTACGCGAGGGCTAATTACACCGAGATCTACTACTTAAAGCCGATTACTACCGTTTCCGAACGAATACAAACGTCCATGCCAAGAGTGGGACTCGAACCCACAGACTTTCGTACCGAATGCCAGCGCCCTAGCCATTCGGCCATCGTCCAGGAAACTTGAGAGAACGGCTTCGGCAGTGCATCGCCCATAACGAGCGCCACCTGAATGATGTTAGTATTTTGGAAACCTAGTGGAAAGTAGATTGTTAGTCCTTTTCTAAACTATGGAGCTTTTCTCTGTAAATTGTTTTGTTCGTCTGTTATGACCCCTTGAAATGTGGGTATTGTGAAGTAGGTCATGATCGTACAGTTAACAGCCGTAAGTATATGCAAAGACATACCTGTAACAATTTCTTTTATTTAAGGACACATTTGTTTGTGGGGTTGGAGAGTGTGTCGCGTAAAGGAGATTATACCTATTTATTTCAGCATATCATACACGTGTTACTTCATCGTGTAAATGCGTCAGAATTTAATAAAAAAACGCATGTCCATCTCTTTAGACGCCCCGCAATCGAATCTCGAAATTTGCGCCCAAAAGATCTCGCCAATTTGACGCTCGGCCCATGATGACTCTCAGAAAAGGATAAAACCCATTCTGGTAGAATAACGCAAAACAATTGAAGCGTTCCCGTTCAAAAACGGGTAAGTGCCAAAATTTTCGAAAAGTATTTTTTCACTGACACAATTGTTTGTTCCAAGGCTAATTGGCGTGGAAAAGGAGTTAAGTGCCTAGCTCAGAACTAACCAAACTATCTAGGCACTTAGCCTTGGAACAAACCCTTGTATCAGTGAAAAAATACTCTTCGGAAATTTTGGCACTTACCTGCTTTTATCCGGGAACGCCTCAATTGGATAGCGGCGACAGTCTGTCTGCGGCGATAAAATGGACAAAAGAACTTGGCCAAATATGCCAAGTGATTGAAACTTTTAACTACACAGGAAAGAAATGGCGAAAAAGTATACTAAAGAATTAAAATTCAAAATTGTGCAGCTTTATGTTACAGTGGGGTCCATTCTGCCGCATCCTATATTTACGTTATCACCTTATCAGTGCTGACTTCGAATAAAATTTATGTAGTTGCGTTTCGGAATTTAAGAATCGATGATCCTGTTTTGCTAGAGACGGTAAAATACCGTAGATTCTCTTTAGCAAGAGAACAAAAATTTAGTGTGTATTGTCTTTACCAGACAGGTATCTATACTGAAACTCGCAAATAACCCAACACATAAATTTGGTAAGCTTCCAGTTTCAATAATTCGCGTACGTGTAACCAAGCTTAAAGCTAAACATCCCCTGATTTCCTTAATTTTCCATTCATAAATGAACCCGTTAAAGCTGTTTACAGATAATTTCCCAGGGACTATTCCGTCCGTATCTCTCGTTCATTCAAGGAAAGGACGTTAAGGTGCAATTATCGGAAAATTGCTAATCAGTGATGCACAGCGAAATGCGCAAATGTGTCCAGGATATAGCCTGACACGATTACTGAATCCAAAATACTCCAATCTTTGGCTTGTTTTATATAGCTTCCACACATAAGAGAGTTTTTATATTTTACTAGCTGAAAACCCGTGCTTCGCTACGGAGTACATTTAAATTAAATACAACGGTCAATGTATGCAATTAATGTCAATATATATATATATATATATATATATATATATATATATATATATATGTGCAAACTTTAAAGAATGTTACAAAAACAGTTTAAAAATTTAATTTAAAAATATATAAGAAGTATTTTTTAAAAATATCTCTTATTTCACCTCTACACTATAAGAAGAATCGTCGTGCAAAATTTTCGCCCTTTAGGTCCAGCGGTTTGGTCTGTGCGTTGTATGTCAGTCAGTTACGGAACTGTTTTATATATATATATATATAAATAATTTCTAAGTGAGTTTTGTCAGGAGTTGCCCTGTTTTTAGATGCCAGTTGATTAACAGAAATGTCAAATTTTTAAATACAGAACGAAACCAGGTGTAAAAGAAACTTTTAGAATGGAATGTTTTTGCTGGGGTTTTCTCGTCAAAATCGTTAGGGACCGAAAGTAGTCACGTAACAAAGGGATATGGTGTACAATGACTGATCAATCCCTTGCCGTGCAAAGAAGTCGTATTCTTACTAATACATCAGTAATGTACAAATAATAATCAATAATAATAACAATAATTAATTATTATAATAATAATTTGTACTACTAATAATAAAAATTAATTATCGTATTTCAGTCTTGCATGAACGGGGATAAAAATGATTAATAATTTTAATCAATGGATGATTAATAAAAATTAACATGAAAGTTTACATTAACTTTATTTTGTTAATTACATCTATATATTTAAGTTGCTAAACCGACTTTTTGGGCAGTCCGTGAGAGAAAACTACTGCATCAAATTACTTCATTTTGGTCTTAAACGAAAGATTGTAATCTGTAGATTCGTTAAATTTGGTTTTTGTAACAATTTTTATTAATGAGCTAGAATTTACAATTAAAATTTGATTTCTGCGCATGCTCAGTGGCATGTTTCAATCTGGCTTCAGATACTCACTGTTTCTGAGCATGCTCAGTGACATGTTTCAATGCCGAGGAGTCTCTCTAGATCTCTCTCTGCCATTTTTATTGTTATGATAATTATGTTTGTGAAATATAAGATTAAACCTGATGGAAATTGTTTATTTCGCACTGCTTAATTAGCTATAATTTACATTTAAAAATTTGTTTCCTGCGGATGCTCAGTGACATTTTAAAATCTAGCTTTAGACACTCACTAAGCACGAGGCCGCTTGAACATTAATTTGTTTCTGCGCATTTTTATGATTTTCAAGATTTGGCAATGATGTGTTGAGTATAATTTGTGTATTAGTAAATTTATTTACTATCTAACCGCCATGTTTTGACGGGTAGCAACTACTTATTAATTTAATTTTCAAAAATAATAATAAATTCTAGTATTAATAAAAAAATACCTCGGTTACCGTGTTTGTAACTAAGTCTAGCATGAACGGCAATCGAGGTGAGATATGACACTAGAAAAAAAAAGGTCGGTTTTCATGGGAAAGACTCCGCAAAAATGTGATCCCCGCACGAGATTTATTCGCTTGAAACCTTAAAATAATAACATTAATTGAAACTATAATTTCTCAGAGTCACACTTTTTACTATTTTAAATGTAAAATACAGAGGAAGTTATTTTTTTGAAGTTATGTATAAATACTATAAATGCAAAATACATGCATATTATACGTATAATATAATAAAGCGTGTATAATAGTGTCTTAGATTAATACCAGTTGTATAAAATATATATTATACATATCATAAAATAGTACTAATTCCATAAATTAATTAAAATTTGCATTCTTTAAAACACAAAATAATATATTATTTTATTTCTTTAGCTAATGTAAGCTTAAAGAACAATTCAGAAATGAATGCGTTTTATATGTAATGTTGCCTATTTCGTTTCGCATTAAATTTATTGTACCAGGCTCCAATGCGCTCATGTTTGCGAACACGTGAAAGAGATTTTTTAAAAGTAATCCTACCGTTTACTATAGTTTTAGTATATGTGTATCTGCGTGTAAATTAACGAAGTCTACTTACATATATCTCCTGGATGAAACTCAACTTTAACTCTAGACACTATACCTTATATAAATTATAGAGTATACTAAGGGGGCACTCTATTTGAATTTGATACAAACACAGTTTATACATGAAACAATGTTTATTGAATTCGTTGCACATATAGAATTTGCTTTTACAGCAATAAGCAAACGTACTACTTGTACGGAATATATATTAACATTCAATAGAAATACACTTTGCAAATACTCACAAACCAGCAGAGAGTCAAACCAGCACGGTTTGATCTCGGGTGACACGTAAACTTTGGGTCCCCTAAGCACTAGCGCAGGATAGCACCTGGAGTTGCTTACCTCATAGCTCCCTCTCGCTTATCTATCAACTTTTACAACCTTTTTCTTCAACCTCTGTATTAATCAAGCTGCTTGGTATTTATACCAAGCGCGTATGCCGAAATTAGCATATCTCAAGCAGCATCTTTAATTCATTCACTCAAAAGTTCGATTCTTGTGAATCGAATCTTATGTATACCTTACAAAGTCTTAAGTTTAAAAGAGCTTTAAAATAGCAACTTAAAGGGGCTGTGTATCGGACAGTACCGGTTGGGCTCGCGTGGTTCCAGGTGAGGAGCGGAGTAGCCAGATGCGTCCACTGCGATGGGCAGTAACGACATAGTTATCAATCTTCCCACATTCCCCAACACTTTACAGATGGTGAAAATTTCGACGAATTCAGGTTGTTTAAAATCCTTTTGTTTCTCATTCTTTGCGGGTATAAAAGTTCTGATTAATCAAAAATGATATTTTCAGATAGCTTGAACTTTTGTGTAGATATAAATATTTTCCTTTTTTTGAGGTTTCGCCCGTCAAAGTAAATTATTTTCGTTTAAAACACAACTTACCCCCTTTTTTGTCGAATTATTTAAATTTAAAAAATATTGTTCATGACCATTTTTTAAAAATGAGAATTATGCATAAAAAATGCCATTCTGCATTGTGCGTTATAATTAAAAAAAATTAAATAAATGCAAGTTGACAATTAGGGGAAAACATTTCTACATAGGTTAGCACTGATTCGCTTTACGGCAAAAGTTCATTACGATGATTTGCTACCATAGAATCAATATGATCAGGTCTTTTCATTTTCCTTAGCCAATGTCTAGACATAATCTAGGTCGTCTACTACTCAGACGAAACCAAAGCACTAATTTCTTTCACTTTATGATTAAAAATCGCAATTTCTGTGTTTGGGTCTTCAGTGAAGTCTCCAGCTGCATAACAAACAGGAAGTTTAACTACACTTGTTCCCCGACCGAAGAAAATTGTAAGAAACTACAGCACTAGCAATCATTTTGATACGTTTTCCCTCTCCTGTCTAGGTCTTTGACGCTAGGTATGTCTCTACAGCAAGGGAAATGTTCGATGCGATCTGTAATCACATCAAGTATGCCACAAACAAGGGAAATATAAGGTAAGTCCCTTTAAATTGTATTAATAAAACGTCAATAACAGCGATAAACGCGCTATCCTGTTCTTTCTTCCTCGGTGAAACCAAGTTTTCCTTGAAGTTTTCCTATCACATATTAGGAAGCTAATGGTTACGAGAAGGATCGAGCATTGAAAGAGTCCATTATATAACAGCCCGATTTGTCTGTTATAATAGACAGACACATTGTAGATATGTTCGAAAGTATCACAAATGGAATACAGTAGAGCAGGGGTCCCCAACCCTATGCCCGCGGGCACAATGGCGCCCGCCGATCGTTTTACGTGTGCCCACTGCTGTGCGACCACGATAAAAATATTTCAGTTTTCAATAAAATGCTATGCAAAAGTTTTTTTATTTTTAATGATTAATCACACAAAAGTAGAAAAGGTGTTTTTTATAAAGAATTTTTATACTTTGTAGATTTTGAATGCATTATTTAGTAATCATTTATTTTACACAAGAATATTAGCAATAATTTTTTTTATGTTTAATTATATTTTTGGAATTATATTTTTTTTTGTATATTATGTGTATGTATTATTAACTATGTCAAACTATAAATTCCCCTTGAAAAAACAAATGGTGCCCGGTAAACAAATGGTCCGACCGGTATTCTAGAATGTGCTCTTAGATGCAAAAAGATTGGGGACGCCTGCAGTAGAGGTTTATACAGTGCTCCAAAAGGGAATATGCAATTTTAAATCACAAACGTAGGTAAATATCAATCAGCAAAAATACTTTTACGAAGTTAATGTTTTTTATTAACGTGGCAAGCACTTGTCTATTCGACATTTCTTGGCCTCCTTATTATGGGGGAGCCGTATAGTTTAACCAACATCATGCCCTATGAGGGTACAACACAAGAACGCCTGTGCTTTGAGGGCTGTGCTTTAGTCGGGGGATTCGAACTCGAGCCCACTTCGTGGAAGGTGTTGACACTAACTACTATACTATGGGAGTGGCCCGAAGTAAATGTAATATATATAACACTCGAAATTTCAGCTCAAACAGTTAAATGTTGGTATGACAGTAATTTTTTCCCGCTTCCTCTATCAGATATCGATATCCTGCCACATATGGAAAACCAAATCTGTCATAACTTCAGCAATGGCAACAGTGAAAACAACTCAACTATATTGGATGATAGTGGTATCAACACCCCCCCCCCCAGCCTTCCTAAAATCCCTCAAGAAGAATCTGTATCGTATAAGGTCTGGAAAACTCGATGGCCATGCTACAGGTGTCCCTCCAGTTACTGATCTGTTTGGTTTCAAACGACAACCGTCTAGTGTTTCTATATGATAATAAAGTTACAAAACAAAAGGTGATGCTTTAAAATATATTATAACTTTCGCTCAGCTTTGTTACGTCTTCCATTTTATTCTCTGTTTTCCGTGAAAGTTGTTTCCCTTTCTGGAAACATTACTACAACAGAGTTATCTTTTGTTTGGAAACGAATAACATGTTTACCGAAATAGGGAATGAGATATGTTGTTTTCATCAATCGTATCATCCTTCTAAGGAAGCAAAATCATTGTTAGATATTCCTAATCGTTTAGATTCAAATACCCTAGTTTTTCAACGGCTAGTGGAAACCTTTTGCCAATAGATCTAAAATTCCCCGCAGAGTTTGAACCGCAGTTGTAGTAAAATGCGTATGTCAGAATAACTTTTCTTGCCATGTAAGGTGAACAGACAGATTTTCCTAAGAAAAGTTTTCCTTCTATTTGGATGGTCAAACGACCATTGGGGAGAAGAACTCATAGTTTAATTTTAACTTTGAAACATCATGAATAGATAAATTACATTAAAAAGAGTACATGGACGATATCTAAAATCTCGTCTTCAGTATCAAAGAGAATGCATGGACAAAATCAAATCTCACCTTCAAATCTCACCAAATAGAGTAGGTAGACCAAGTATGAAATCTCTTTCTTCAATTCCAAATCCCCATCACTAAAAAATGACACCTTTGGCGAAACACTGCATGGGAATTCGCTCTGTTATTTACGACATCTCCTTTTGTCCATTTTCAGGTCCGCCATCACCATATTTCCGCAGCGCACCGACGGGATGCACGACTGCCGGGTCTGGAATAACCA
This sequence comes from Dolomedes plantarius, assembly GCA_907164885.2. Classification (NCBI taxonomy): domain Eukaryota; kingdom Metazoa; phylum Arthropoda; class Arachnida; order Araneae; family Dolomedidae; genus Dolomedes; species Dolomedes plantarius. The sequence continues at coordinate 75,455,626 of OU015490.1, forward strand.
GCTGATTATGTACGCAGGCTACAAGCAGATAGACGGGACCGTGCTGGGAGATCCCGCCAACGCAGACTTCACCGAGGTAATGGGGGGAAGTCCATATTTTTCAAGCAAACCTAATATCCTCCGGTCTTCTCGGGCTAAAACTTATTCTCGTTTATACGTAAATGAGCAAATGGTTGAGAAATTTATGGTCAGTTGAGTCAATTTCCCAATTTATACTTAAAATTTCAGCTTCTCGTTAAACTTAACAATTTCCGATTTCCAGTGCACAAGACAGGGCCCGACATAGCTACTAAGGCCTTCTGGGATTGAGTCCCTGCCGTTTAATAAGCTACCACCACAATTTAGACAGAGCATACCCAAGGGCGACATTTGGTGGGCTCGTACCTCCTCCCCCGCTGTCTAACCTCATAGAAGGACTTTTCGGTCTACAAATTTAACGTGCCCATATCCAGGCTAGAAACGAATGTATTGAACAATGTCGTCGGAATGACGTCCTTGGGATTCGAACCCAGCAACCCCAGCCCAAAGCCCAACGTCCTACCCCTGGGCTACCTTGGGTCCAAATCAACTGTTTCATGTTCCGAAGCAACTCATTGCTTTTTCTTTTTCTAGACGTGATGTTGGATTCGCTCACCTCAATGTTAACCTATGGTGAAAATTTGTCCACGGATTGCCGACTTGGATTCAAAGATTTAAAAAAAAAAATTGTACTCCGTCATAGAGAAAGAAATTTTACATTTGCGTACATTTTTCGTTTTTTTTTAAATGCAATTAATATTTTAAAATTTAAATTATTCGGGGAAAAATCTGGTACAGTGTGTTTTAAATGCTCATAAATTCCTTCGGTGGACGAAATTTATAAAATGAATCCTGTAGCGCTTTGCAGAAAAGTTCAGGCTATCTAACAATACCAATTTTATTTGATTATCAGCATTTATGTACCTGTAAATAGTTGACAAAAATATAATTTAAGTAAAAAATTTGGGGGCAGCGCTTAACTCCCCTATAGAGAGAGAGCCATTCCAATCCCTGAAAATGTCAATTCTAAGGAGGGTGGAATTCTCGAACTGTCAACTGGACTCCTCCCACCACAAGAGTCTGCAAGAAGAGGAAAAGGGAAATACGATTTTTTTCTTACTACATAGCAGCCTTAAGTATGACGCCACTCACGTCTCTGAATTTCCTCTAAAACCTTTTAGTATTATTTAATAGTTTTAACGTAGGATTACGTTCCTTAATAACGGTCCTCCTGCAAGAAAAAACATGTCCGTCCTGCGTCGAGAGTTATAATTTTGGCAGCGCGCCAAATACAGTAGCAGTAAACAGTTAAACAGAGAAGTACCAAAATGCGTCAAAAAAAAGGAGGTAAGCAACGATAAGTAATCCTATGTTAATAACCCGCTGTAGTTTTACTAGAAAAGACTACCTCAAATATTTTTTTCAAAGGGTTTTAGGGGAAATTAAGAGCAGTGAGCGAAGTCATACTTAAGCAGAAAACTTTTCACGATACTTTTACTGTAATGAAACAACACTAAACAATTTACCGTTATCATCAAGTACTAGCTTAATCATTTGAATGGCATTATTGCAACGATTTACATTAGAGTATGGAGTTAATTAGATTAGCATCTGATATAAATTATTAATTATTCGATGGCCAAAAAAATTTTGTCATTGAGTGATGTTAATCCTTATTCGTAGGGAGATTTATTATGAACTAGCCGGGCTTCGTCCAGCTATTAAATCCTTGACACTCGAATCACAATTCATTTGAATTTAATTTTTTTTTTACTTTTAATTGCCAAAAAAATCCCCCCAAAATCACTACATCTTCAAATGATCTATTTATGATTTAAAAGTTTGGAAGTATGGAAAAATAGAAAAAGAATTTAAAATTAGATACACAATGGAACATTTCTTTTCAGTGATTCATTTTTTAGTGAGAATCACGCTGTGAAAGAATCGCGCTTTGTTTACATCGTAAAAGATAAATGATCCCACAGGAGATTAGAATCCAAATAACTCTAAAACTATTGATGTAACAGATTAAATGTACGCAGAAAAAATTATCAGCTTTCAAAGCTCTTTCTAAATATGTAAAATTTATGTACTTTCAGGATAAAAAATTTACATCAATTTTTACTTTTAAAACACGGTAGATTACGTTTCATACGGACAATTGTGATCAGTGGAGTATGCATTTACAATTGAAATATCTCTAAAACTATTAAAGGAACAGAATAAGTGTCCGCAGAAAAAATTATCAGTTTTTAAAACTCTTTCCAATTATGTAACATTTATGTACTTTCATGAAAAAAAATACATTGATTTCGACATTTTAAAACATGGCTGAATTTCATAACAGATGCCGTACCGGAAAAGGTCTACCCGGAATTGTTCCGGCAACCGAGAAATTTTTTCTTTTTTACCATGTTTTTATTAACTTTTTTGTTTGTCCCATATTTTTATTAACTCTTTTGTTTGTCCCATATTTTTATTAACTATTGTCCAGTACAAATGTTGCAATCGATTTTTAACTAACTTCCCGACTAGCTAGACATTTAAAACTTTTAGAATTGCTGTGAACACGATGACAATGCATTCTTTTAATACTTTTAGCCATCTTTAAGCAGGATTGAATTCCTTTTCAGTAAATTTTGTTTTGTAGAATGGTGCAGCCGTCTATCGGACGGGACGGGAACGAAACGTTAAACGCAGGTTAACTTCCGATTCTCGAGCTAAACGATTGATTACGCATTTGATCATTTTCTTTCAGGTTGATGGGATAATTCATGAAAAAAATGTTTTTAAAGTATTTATTAATTCATAGAATTATCAAGTTTATATGATTCAACAGAAAATTTAAAACATGGTATATCTATTATAAAAAGTTTTTTATCTTATTATGAATTTAGAAAGTTAGGAATCCATCAAGTGCTTTGACTTCAAAATTTTAAGAAATTGAAAAAGTAAAGTTAATCGATTTGGATTGTGAATGGCTTACATGTGTCTGGAAACGTTAATTTTCTGATTCTTTGCAGCTCTGCCAGAAATTGGGATGGAGAGGAAACGGTCGCAAATGGGACATTCTGCCTCTTGTTCTCTCGGCCAACGGACGGGATCCGCAGGTGTTTGACCTGCCTGACGACCTGATACTCCGAGTGAACATCACACACCCAAAGTGAGTGCAGTAATGGAGTTAGGGCCCCTGGTAATGTACAACAGCTCTCCTCTGAGTTTAGTCTATCAGAATGAAATTGATGGTAATTTGTGATGCATCGCTTCTTGTAGTTGTATTTCTTCACTAATATATATTCATTCATTTCTTTCCCGGGATCACTTTCACCTGTTAGGCCACCTGTAATCACGTGAAAAATAACTCCACCTTTCTCAAAAGATATGATACAATTCAATCAATACCTTATTACTTCAGCTACATTTATTATTATTATTTTGAAAGACCTTGTTAAATGCTCAAATTTTACAAAACCAGTTGTTATGACTAGTTTATCAAGAAACATTTAATAAAACTGTACTAAATTCTCAATGTGCTCTCTATAACGTAAAGTAATATAAACAAAAAAATTAAAAAGCGGACATAGACTGTCAAATAAGTTAACTTAAAACCTACCCTAGCATTGAAAACATAAAACTTTTCAATAAAAGATTGTGCAGTTGCTTCATATCCTCTTATTGAAAATGGACAAATATAACTAAAAATAAATAATCCAACAGAGCTAGATAATTTTAAGAAGAGTATAGAGAAAAATAAAATAGAAATCAAGCACACAGAGTGCCCTGTGTGCTTGATTTCTGTTTGTTTTTGGTCTACATTCTTCTTAAAATTATCTAGCTCTGTTGGATTATTTATTTTTAGTTATATTTGCTCTCTATAACTGTAGATAGTGTTTCACCCTTTTAAATCCCAGGTTTGAGTAACTAGTTTCAGTTATAAGGGCCGTGACGGCCTTGTGGTACAGCGCGCTGGTTTTCGGTGCTGAGGGTGCTCAGATTGAATCCTGGGGAAGCGCCACTAAAATGCCTCCGTGTGTGTCGTCCCTTCATAGGGGGCAATGCTGGTCTGCCTATATGACGTCCCCATAATAAAATGGCCAGCAAAGCTGCGGTGAATTACAGGTGAATGACTTCGTGAAAAGTGCCTCCACATTTGAAAAAAAAAAAGTTTCAGTTATATTTCGAGGTTTCCCTGTAAATAAGTTTCACCGTATGCAGAATATTCTAATTTTTGCCTACTGGTGATAGGAATAAGGATTGAAATGAACCCATTATGGTAGCCTACTCTTAATGAGTATCTATTAAAGTTATCTTCGTCACGGTAGCCCGATAAATACAAAACCTGTGTGAAACAAGGCATCGTATTGCAAAAAAGCGTTGCTCACTTCCACAGTGACGGATCGGGTTCGAATTTCATATTGGACCAGAACGCTACTGTACATTTCCCCCAAAGAGAGCCTCTATAGTGCCCTCAATATAACAGCCAGCAAAATTGTTATGAAGATAGACGCATATCCTCAGTACAAAGTGCCTTACGCTTTGGGTAAAAAAAATCCCTTATTTAAGGCACCCTAATCTTACAAACAAATGGTTATGTGCCGTTTTTGTTGTCCATTCGCTACCGTTGGGCCATTCTCCCAACGGGTAGTAATTGGTCTTGCGTCTTATAAATATGTCTTGTCCACATCTGCCATACTTAACCCTTTCATGGGCCATTTATTTCTCTTTTGATGTTCTCCCAGTTTTTTGTGTTTTATTATCAATTAAACAATAATATTTAAGGAAATATATTTTATTTTATGGAATTTCAAATTTAAATTTAAATTTTAGAGATGGGAAGCATACTTCCCACTAAACCATCTACGGACATAAAAAAAATTCAATTTAATGATGATTATTTGCCATGAAAAGATGAGAAGCATGTTGCAATGCACAAGGGTACATCACACTCTGCACACATGTAGCGGGTCCTCTTTTCTTGTGCTTTTGTGCTACATTTCCTACATCGTCTATAGTTTGAAACCAACTTTGGCATATGGTTTCCCACACTGGCAAATCGCACATCATCTGGAACTGCACACTTCTTTGCTTGGAAGCTAGCAGAACGACCTTTCCTTTTTCTTGAAGAATATCCGTCTATTAGCTGACTAGCTAATGCTATACGGAATGTCAGCTGGTCTAAACTTCTATTCCGTTCATTTACTTGCCATTTAGTTGCGTAGAACAAATATATATCAACATAGGTGTCAGAGCAGAACAGATTTCACAGAACCGGCTTCCGAACTTTTATAACATATGTACTATTTCTGCTTTAATTCCTGGAAACTAGATGACAGCACAAAAGTGAAGTGGGAATTATTCTTCCCAACATTATAATAGCGAGACCAATATATTATAGTGGGTTTTGCGCTTCCAGCAGGTGTATTTCCTAAGATCGTGTAGGTGGGAAGTCATCTTCCCAAGGCGCACGAAAGGGTTTTAAATCGTTCATTTGAATGAAATTGAAATTGAGTCATCTATTTACTCTAAGCAGAGTGACAACAGCGAAACCTGTTTAGTGACAGGGATTGAAACTCAAAATCCTTTTCACAAAATCAGAATGGTTAAAATTTCCAAATGGATTACAGGTATCCCTGGTTCGCTGAGATGAACCTCCAGTGGTATGGCCTGCCCGCGGTCTCCAGCATGCTCTTCGATGTGGGCGGACTGGAGTTCCCCGCCGCACCCTTCAACGGATGGTACATGGTCACAGAAATCGGCTCTCGGGACCTGTGTGATCCCCACAGGTTCAACATCCTCGAGGTGAGTGACTTGGAACGTTTCTGCAGAATTAGATCCAGCGAATGAATGTCTAAAAGGAAGGGGGGGTCTTAATTGTAAGGAATGCATTTCATTTTCTGGAAAGATAAGGAAATTTTGCAACTAGTAATATGTCTTCCATCATCAGTGCATAGTTCACCTGAAAATCGGCAACACATCACAATAGCGATCTGCAAAAACATCGTAAGATAATTCAATCAATATATATATAGATATAAATATATATATATATATATATATATATATATATATATATATATATATATATATATATATATATATATATATATATACAGTACTATATGTTTACAAATGTCCAAATAAATGGATAGGCAGACAAAAATATTGAGCCAACAAAATACAGAAATATCGGAATGTCCGGCGGCATTCATTTTATGAAGGCATTTGAATGCTCTTACTTAAAATGAGACGAAATGAAATTGATATCTTATGTTATCACAATCTCTAGTTATAACATGATGCTTACTTTCAGGATGTGGCAACACGTTTGGGAGTGGACACGCGTGCTCCGTCGACGCTGTGGAAGGACCGAGTTGCCGTGGAAATAAACTATGCTGTGATCTACAGTTTCCAGGTGAAGCAAAACTTCATTCTTCCCTTATAAGAGCTTTTTAGAGCGTAAATGAATGATTCACTAAAATGCAGCAAAAAGAAAAAAAAGTTTTCTTAAAGCATAACTAATTTCTATTTATCTAAAAAAGTCGTTGATAGCGATCTGTAACACAACCTTTATGAGTTAACAATCTTAAACAGGACTGTACTCAGATCAGATTCCATCAAAAATTGCCAATTCGCTCAACGAATAACTATACGACGAATTATGCTTTTCGGGAGAACGAAATCTTCTAAAGTTTCAGTCAACTTTTAGGCAAATAAATCTACTGAT
>OU015490.1:75467367-75659867 GCA_907164885.2 Dolomedes plantarius
TAACATTGTCGTTCCAAATAAACAATTTCGATTACTCTGTGATTTTGGATCGACATTTTTTAAAGGAAGCGCTAAGTATTAAGTTATTTCACCAGCTTTAAATTTAACAACACTGATAGCGTATTTAGAGCTAAACACCCTATTGTCATACAAAATCGTTCTGAATTCCGTATTTACACAGTCCAGTAGCTTGAGAGCACTCAGAATAAACTCAAAACAATATTTAATGCGGGCGAAAAGTTCTCAAGAATATACTCAAAGATCGGTGTTTAAAGCTACAATAGAAAATGCGGGATCGATCACGGTCGATCGGTCATATTGCAATTAATTCATAACACACGCTACGGTTAAATTATCTCGTAGGGTGCTTCCGCAGTGGGGATTCGGGTTCGAATCCTGGTCCAGGTTTGTACCCTCTGGTGTCCTTAATGATAAAATTTAATAAGATTTTTGATATTATGCTCAATATTATCAGCAGCTTCAACGCATTGACATCTTGGAGTGATAAATAATTATAATCAAATTTAAAAATAATAGCAAAATGATATAAATAAAGTGAATAACTGTTTCGGAATGCTTCCCTGTAAACGCACGAATGAACCCTGGAATGAACACGGAAAACCCTGTCGTCCACACACACATATATATATATATATATATATACATACATATATATATATATATATATATATATATATATATATATATATATATATATATATATATATATATATCTGATTAAAAGAAACAATGAGCATTATTATAGATAAGGCAGTAAGTAGCATTGCTTCGTAGATGGGGAGAGAAAGAAATTATGTCTTTTATGTGTTTTTGTACGTGAATGTTTATGTATATTGAAGACATGTATATTGAAGATTGTCGTTCGCAATAACTTCCTAATAACCTCGTCTCATAATGATAATTTTGGAATGGTGAAATTTACATAAATTCTCTAATTTCCGTGAATAAACCACCCAGTCATTACAACAGTTTAAAAGCTGCACTTAAAATTTCGTCTCACATTATTGACTCACCGAAACTTATTGGTGACACAGATGCCACGCGATATCGTGCTAATAGAGTGCCACTTAAAATGGTGCTGTATCCCAATTCTAGATGAATTCCTGGTGACGTACAATTAACGGAAAGTAACGGAAATAAGTACGTGATATTTAAACAGGGCTTCTCGCTCTTATCTTATTGAGTATGGGGAGAAATTATCATTGAGGTCTTCAGTAGTGATTTTTCATTAGCGATTTATCAGTGGTTTTTTCCTCTTAAAATTTGAAAAAAATCTTCTTTTTCTGAACGGAGTATTAAGTATATGTACGAGCGTATTTTCAGATATGGAGCGAATGGTAGTTTTCTTTCCTTACAATTTTGCCAGATGCATTTCCTCAAACTTTTAAGTGTTTAGAGTATTCTGCGTATTAAAAACACCCTTTTCGGTTGAAATGTATCATAGTGGTTAAAGAAGTTCAATTTAAAGTTAGTGTCAGACTCTCCATCCCTTCCTGTTGAAGACATCGCAAGTTACGCCTCAGGTTATTTTTCAAAAATGTGTATAATTTATACTTTTGTTTTATTACTGATACCCCCGGGCCTGATGAATCAAACAGGTCCATCGAAAGCTGATAAGGCGTCCACACACATGCAGAACTGCACAGAATTCTGCGGGGAAAACAGTTATTTATGGGGCCGGGGTCGTCAACTGCAGCGCTCTGCGGCGATCTCTGCTCAGCGCGGTCTTTTCACAGTTCATCAAAGAGACACGAGGGACCTTGGGGGGGGTTCTAAATGGGGGAATGTCTGGAAGACTGTCTAGTGTTCATTCACACATCGCTATGGACTAGCAGGGGGAACGGAGCGTAACTAATCGACCCCAAAATGTATCAAGAGGAGTCGGGGGAGTGCTTACTACGTATGCGCTCTGCTTATATGTGGATGCACCATGAAAGGCTAAGAACGGAGGCTTCTGTTCAGCTCACAGATAGTGGGCACCCCTAGTACCCCCGGGAGAGACATCTGGTCGATTCGTACCATCTTCCCATACCCATAAACCCCACGGAGTGATTATCCTGCCTACATATTTAACCCATACCAGGCTTAGACACAAAAGCATTTAGTGGTGCTTGTCCGAGCACTCTCATGGCCAAATCCAGACACGATAACCACTAGGACTGCCACTGGCTCAGATAAACATATGAAATATTTATGAGGTGGGCTTTGGCTATGAATAATTTACTTTTTCGTTTAATCAACCTAATTTTTTCCCTGAAAGTCACCTCATTCAAGGAATCCTTTTAACGGGATAACTTCGCTGCCAAAATATTTTATGCCAAAGGAAAAATATTTTATCGAATCGTTACCGATATATGGCCTTTTATATTTGTAATTGAGAAACAGATGAGCGGTGGAATTAGACTTATAATCTATATATATATATATATATATATATATATATATATATATATATATATATATATAAAACACTTCCGTAACGGACTGACTGACTGACTGATATATAATGCACAGACCAAACAGCTAGACTTAAAGGACTGACATTTTGCAGGGCGATTCTTCTTATAGTGTAGAGGTTCACTAGGAGAGAATTTTGAAAAATTCTTCTAAGATTTTTGTAAATTAAATTTTTAAGCTGTTTTTGTAACATTCCTTAAAGTTTGCATTTAAAATAATAATTCGAGGGTTATAAAATTTACATCACGAGAAAGATTATACAAATTGCTTTAAAACGAAATCTTTTTCGGATATATATATATATGTTTTAGCATTAATTGCATACATCGACCGTTGTATTTAATTTGACTGAACTCCGTAACGAAGTACGGGTTTTCAGCTAGTACCACATATTTATCATTCCTTTTTGCCACTAATTTAGTCATCTCCGCATTTGTAATGTCCATCTTAAGTTTCTCTCTTGACATAGACGAACTAAGAGAGTTTCACTCGCGTGAATAAGAAAAAAAAGTAAATAAACCTCTTTTTTCTCAGGTATTTTCGAAAATTTTAAAATTTGTAGCTGCTCTATAAAGATTACAGTTAGGGCCTGTTCCGTCAGCGCCCTCCTTACTCGTATTCATTTATTTTAAACTAATCACATATCTTAACAATTTCGTAGTTAATCCTTTGGAAGTTTGTAATTGCTTAAACCCCTCCCTCTCACTCCCGTGAAAATCATGGGACGTGGTTTCGCCTTCTATTTCTCGTGCCCATGATATTCCCGGGCTAGAGTGTTTAAAAGTAATGTACCAAAAAGATTAAAACAATCCATTTCATTTACCCTGAAATTTTTTTATTTCTTATTTTACATACCAGATGGCAGCACCAGACAATTTATAATGTAATTGAGGATAGTTTTGTTTTAAAACTAGATGTGGCAGATCAAGAAACAAACGGAATCCTCCAGAAAAAATAGGCACTTTTATTACCGTTTTCGTGAAAATTATGAGATCGTTAAGGGGTTAAACATATTTCAATACGAGCAACGTAAACGCTGACTGATTCTATGTGAACAGGCCCTAAGTGTCATCTCCTCTCAATTTCAGTGAAATCTCTTTTTGAACTTCTTCCTAAGTTATTTTTGCCAAATTTATAGGAAAATCCTCTATTAAAGAGACGAAATGATATTTTTTTAATTCACAATCACCCGCAAGAGATCTAACGAAAGCTTTGGGAGGTACGATTTCTTATTTTCCTGAAACCAAAATGCTATGTTCACCATTCGTTACTGATGAGTTATGGGTATTTTCCATTATGGTTTCACCTGAAAATAAATATTTAATTCAAAAATATCGGTGCTGTGCGAAAAAAAAGATTCCTTTGTTTACAGCGAAACTATTTAATTTCCGGGAAAATGGTGCTAGCTTGTCCCCGGGCGCCTATGTGAAGAAAAGAGAAAGGTTGATCATCGAATATATTTGAAAAGACGGTAAAATTCACAAAAAAAAATGTTGTTTTTCTGTGCAAAAACGACATATCAAAATAAGGCTTTATTATTAATTCTGATTATTTTGACTGACACTTATAGAGTTAAATATTTAATTTGGACCTGTTTTATAAGAAACCCTCATTGCAGTGAAATTTTTCAGTTAATTTGAATTCCTTGTATTTCATAAATCAGTTGTATGCAAACTTTTCTCGACCGTGACCTATTTTCATCAAATAAGAATCACTCGACCCCTAATGAACATTTTTTGGCAGTAGCAATTTTTTAAAAAAAATCAGGAAGATGATTACAAAAAGATAGAAAAAAATGAGGAAATTTTGACAGACTATTTTTAAAATCAATGAAATGTAGATTGTGGGTTTATATTTGCTTTCCATAACAACAATTAAAAATGTCTTGTTTACCTTCTACATAATTCGTCGGCCAAATCTCGTGTGACCAAAACTGCACATTAAAATGCATATTAGTATTTATTTATTTTTTCATTTAGGTCAAAATTAGCGAGCATTAAAATCAATGAAATATAGATTGTGGGTTTATAGTTGCTTTCCATAATAACAATTAAAAATGTCTTATTTTCCTTCTACATATTTTTTGGCCAAATCTCGTGTCACCAAAACTGCACATTAAATACATATTAGTATTTATTTATTTTTTCATTTAGGTAAAAATTAGCGAGCATTAAAATTAATGAAATGTAGATCGTGGGTTTATATTTGCGTTCCATAATAACAATTAAAAATGTCTTGTTTACCTTCTACATATTTTTTCGACCAAAACTCGTGTGACCAAAACTGCACATTAAAATACATATTAGTATTTATTTATTTTTTCATTTATTTAAAAATTAGCGAGCATTAAAATCAATGAAATGTAGATTGGGAGTTTATATTTGCTTTCCATAATAACAATTGAAAATGTCTTGTTTACCTTCTACTTATTTTATCGGCCAAATCTCGTGTGACCAAAACTGCACACTAAAATACATATTAGTATCTATTTATTTTTTCATTTAGGTAAAAATTAGCGAGCATTAATATTACAGAAAACAGGATTTGAAAATTATAAGCTACATATTAAAACATCGAAAATATATATAAAAAAGACTTTTATAAAACTAAAATAGGAAAAAAAATTAATAAGAAGGGTGAACCTACACATTGAATAATATTTGTTCAATATTTGGAGTAATTTTTGAGAGTGGTACTCTCGTATCATCTTCCGTGTTATTCTAATCGTTGTATGGTTTTTATAGCCCTATTTTTAAAAATTCATGCATTTTTTACAAGTAAAAAAATTTTTTTGAAATATTAAATATATGTAATCATAATAATTACAAGATAAAAACAACTTTTTATATACCATGTTTTTAAATTTTCCGTTGAATCATACAAACTTGACAATTCTATGTATTAATAAATACTTTTAAAAAAATTTTTGATGAATTATTCCATTAATTTGAAAGAAAATGATCAAATGCGTAATATAGAGGTATCAAATGCGTAATCAATCCTTTAGCTCGATAATTGGAAGTTAACTTGCGTTTAACTTTTCATTCCCGTCCCGGGCGATAGATGGCTGCACCATTCTACAAAACAAAATTAACTGAAAATGAATTCAACCCTGCTTAAAGAGGGCTAAAAGTATTAAAATAATTCATTGTCATCGTAATCTGAGCTATTCTAAAAGTTTCAAATGTCTAGCTAGTCGGAAAATTAGTTAAAAATCGATTGCAAGATTTGTACCGGACAAACACACAAACACACAAACAAGAAAGCGAGTTAATAAAAACATGGTAAAAATATGAAGATATTTTAAATTAAATAATTCAGTGATATGAATTTACTTCAAACTATCCGCGATCTTTTTAAATTTTTTTCGCAGCCCACAGTTTGCGCAAACTGTGGTCTGTTCACTGTTAATTTAGCGGCAGTGATCTGACATTAAATGAATCGGTCATTTTGAAAAGGAGCCATCTCCACTTTTCAAAAACTCAACTCCTCTTTTCTCCAACTTTTCTGCCCCCCCCCCAAGTTTAATAAAATATTAACAAATTATATTTTTTGCATCAGGATTGTCTGTATTATAAACATAATAAATACGAAATTTAGTCTAAGTAATAATGCATGAAGGCGAGTTATAGTTTTTTCCTTCTCATGAAAAGTTTTAAAAATGAAGATGACTCCTTTTCAAAATGACCGATTTAAATATGGGTTTTAGGCTTTAACGTAGGATTACGTTCCTCAGTAGCGGTCCTGAGGAAAGCTATTTAGCTTTGTCGCGAGTTATAATTTTGGCAGTGCGCCAAACCCTGTAGCAATAAAACAGTTAAACATAAAAGAACCTAAATGCATAAAAAAAGAGGTAAGCAACGATAAGTAATCCTACGTTAATAATCCGCGGTTGTTTCGTTAGAAGAGATTACCTGAAATATTTTTTTTCCCATTGGGGTTAGATTTAAGCTCCGAATTTAACACCCTTTAAGGTTGAATTTTTTAGAAAAAAAATCTTTGTTTGCGGGAACCTGGGGCATTAGAGGAACCACAAGGAAAAAATTCAGATCTCCCAGGTCTTTTGATTTCAGAGATACACTGATCAGTCATTCAGTGTTTTCTGTTTTGTCTTTTTTTTTCTGGAGGGAAGGTGTTAAGTCCTTTAAACCCCTTAAATTTTGAATTTCTTAAAAACAAAGTTTAGTAAGAACTTAGAGCTACCATGAGGAACCACCATGCAAAATTTCTGCTTCATGGGACTTATGGTTTCTGAGATACACAATGTGTTCCTTTAGAGGTGAGAAGGGTTCTATTCGACTATTCGACATCTATTTCATTGGCATCTAAACAGAACAAATGAATCAAAAACTAATAACTTGAAATCGTGCGTTTATTTATCCTTATTCTAAAGGATAGTTCTCCTTACTCTCTCCCTCTAGAATAAGGATTGATAAAATTCGTTTATAAGACTTCTGCTCCACTGATTTGTTAAAACTTTAGCGCAGATCTGCGTCCATCAGTTTCAGGCTTGCGCGGGCTTTTTCTAATTTTGCAATTAATCGCACGATGAAATTAGTTCGTTTATTAGAAAATTATGTAACAGTAATTAAAGTTCATTTTACCGTGAAATTTTTAAGTAAATTAGAAGTGTTAAAAGAAAAACTGGAGTCGACACGAGATTCTATGAGGTCTATGTTGGCTCTCGTGATGGAAGATCGCCACCCGTGTTTTCGTTGGGTAACTCATTATTAATAATACTCCAAGAAGAATTTCAAGCACAACTCTGAAATGGTTTACTCGCTCAGCGAATGTGGGTGGCGTATCTTACTTACACCTGTTTGGTGATCTTTTATCAGAATTTCGCTTTGAATTCCAAATTTGAAAAACTGACTCGGCCAAATATCGGGTCAACAGGAAAAAATTAAACTAATCGTAGAATTTTATAAAAAAAAAACCCCAGCGAAAACGCAACATTTTATGACCATTGTTATTTAACGCATTGCTATTTAACGCACCATTGTTATTTATTCTTCAAATAACAATGGTGCGTAAGGATAATACAAAACCAATTACAAAACGCCTTTGGCCACAATATTGGAGGTGAAACATAAGACAAAACTGTGGAACATGAGATATGTACACGTCAAAACACCTTTGTTAAAAGTTAAATATGACACAAACACGGGGAAAATGGGATATTTACATTGCAAAACCTCTATGCACACTATTTGATCGTGCCGTTTCCACGTATCCAGGGAAGGAACTTTAAGGCCAAACGTAAATTTTTCAATTCGATTTTTCAACAAACAATACAATGTGTCATTCTAAATTAACAATTCGCCAGAAGTGGAGAACTTAATCTTTAAAATGGTACCTCATTTATCAATTTTGGTTAAGTATGAAGGTGGAGAAAGGGATCGTCACACAAAATCACCTTCTAGAAATAATATATATGGTTTCTCCATGCAAAAAGTATAATGTACACCTACGCAGATGTAGCCAATAAAGAAACTCATTAATGAAATCACAGAATGATAATAAAAGCAAAGGATTTTAAATTTTAAAGTTCAGTGCTATTGATAATAGTAAAATAAAAAAGCGAGTGCGCGCGCCATCTAGGGGAAGAAAAATTGTTTATGATGTTTATACTTCGATTTTTAAATAAATAATATGATGTGTAATTCTAAATTCAGTTACAATTGGCACGAATCGGACATTTTAATCTTTAAAATGGTACCTCATTTATCTATTTTGGTTAAGTATGAAGGGAGAAAAAGGGATAAAACAAAAAGTATCTTTTAGAAATAATATATAGAGACCAGTTGAATACCCACGCTTCGCTACCCAGTACATTGATATTCAATACAACGGTCAATATACGCAATTAATTTGTATATTTCATATCCATAAAACATACTAATTTGAATTAAATTCTTAAAAAATTCCATCTCAATTAGTCTAGTCGTTAAATTTTATCTTTTACCGTATTTTAAATTTTTTTGTCAATTTATTTCGTTGTTATGCACGTGATGCAAAATTAATTTAAAGTATACCAAAAAAGAAAAGAGACCACGTGATCCGCATTTAATAAATTAAATTCTAAAAATTAATCTCTAAAAATTCACCAAAAATCAGAACAGGGAGGTAAAGTTTCGAAAAAGATTTCATTTTAAAGGAATTGTTATGATCGTTCTCGTGATATAAATTTTATAACCCCCAGATTATTATTTTAAATGCAAACTTTAAAGAATGTTACAAAAACAGATTAAAAATATAATTTTAAAAAATTCTAAGAAGAATTTTTCAAAAGTCTTTCTTAGTGCATCTCTACACTATAAGAAGGATCGCCATGCAAAATTTCAGCCCTTTATGTCCAGCGATTTGGTCTGTGCGTTATATGTCAGTCAGTCAGTCTGTCAGTCAGTCAATCAGTCAGTCAGTTGCGGAACTGTTTTATATACATAAGAAATAAACATCATCTCATTTTAAATTTAAAATCATTTAGTATTAGGTCTACGATTATATAATTTTAGGCTATGAAAAAAAAACGCCGGGCTTTTTTTTTGGGGGGGGGGGGCAATTGCCCCTACTACTCCCCCTGGAGCCGCCATTGGTATATAATGTATATATATATATATATATATATGTGTGTGTGTGTGTGTGTGTTATGTAATATGCAATATGCAATAGGTTATAAAGACGCGGTGTGACCTTATACTGTAGGATACCCACTGTCTCTAAGTACAAAAAATATAATAACAGCGTGAACGTCGTGATCCCACAATAATGACACACGATAAAGGTCGCATAAGCAATTTTAGGGGTTCATAATTTTTCTATCTTTCACCGCCCCTTCTCTGTTATCTGGATCGAACAAAAATGCTGAGACCGAAGCTTCGAAGCTCGCGGACTTTGTTCCATAATTATGGCTGAAACTGGTAAGCGGGCGGGTGATGAATTGAAGTAATGAGAGATATTTTACAGCAACCTTTCACATCCCTTTGCAGTGTATCATATTTTAAGTCATTTTCCGCAACTGTAAACTTGTCTGAGTGAGATATACAAGTCATGATCATGTACCATTTAGTGATTCAGGAACCTATTTTTTCATCGGCTAATGAGTGATTTAAGCGGCGTCGAGAGAACACTGCATATATATGTGTGTGTGTGTAATAATAATCACATATATTATCAATGAAAAATGAATTTAGATGAAGGAAGGTCCGAGGAAGAAGCGTTGATGCACAATTTTTCACATATACATTAGGTAGTCGCTCGTAGGATGGAGATTGGTACGCATACAGGGACACAGTCATAAAGGCGAGAAATGACGTGGATAGCAAAACATTATCTGTAGAAATTTTATTTATCCAAACTTGGTCAAGACATATTGGTAGAAGCAGCCATTGGCCTTTTCCAGGAAAATAGAAAAAGCAGATGTGCATTGCATTGCTATAGATGACTTAGAGGAGGAAAAAGAACATGATTTCTAGTCGGACTAAGTTACAAGAGAGAGAGAACGCGAGCGGTAAAATCTTCTGTTCAGCATTATTATGAATGTTTCCTGATTTTAACACTAGGGGTAGGATTCTTCAATTTGCTGCAATCGGATATATGACCTATACATATGATGCGTGACTAGAAACTGCGTGTTCTTCAAACATGAGATGCATGACGAAATAGTCGGTTGGTTTTCAAACGTCATGGTTCCTTCTAAATCACGAGCGCGTTACTGCGTTCTGTTAGTAGGAGTTAAAAAATAACTTTACAAACTTTCAAGTGACTGCGTAATAATCAGCACGTGCATTAAGGGGTCGTATAGAGGGCCAATTAGTATATTTTTAGGTTGCAATTTGGAAAAGGGGTTGTGCTTTATTAAAAAGAGAATATGCTTTGAAAGTAATTTAGGGAGACGCGTTTTTTCGTGACATATATATATATATATATATATATATATATATATATATATATATATATATATATATATATATATATATATATATATATATTTTTTTTTTACCTATGGCTTTATTTGGAAAATTAATCCATATTTACAGGCAACACAAACAGCAAAGAACTAAGCATTGAACAGATGCATAAAGCAGAACAGTGAACAAAGTCAGATAAAAGGTGTTAAAATTTCATAGAAAGTTCATCATATCTCTAGCGTCCCAGTATAATTTGGTAAAGTTCTCACTTTTTTGGGCTTCCGGATCAAGTCCTGGGCATGTAAGTAAATGATCTGCATTCATATTGCCAGCCCTGCATACCTGACATTCACTTTTGGTTAGGATGCCAATTCGGTTTAAATGTTCTGCTAGACAGTCGTGGCCTGTTTTCAGTCTGAAATGTGCCACTGCTTCTGTACGGGATTTGTGACTATAGTCTTTCCAGCTGTCCTGGACCTCTTCCTGGGAGGTAATGTTGCTCGCGTCCGTGATATCCTTAAATCACACGTGCCTCCTGGGTGGTGCAAAATGAGTAACAACTCTGGCTGCAGGCTCACCGCGAAGATATATATATATATATATATATATATATATAAATAAACAGTCGAACCTCCATATATCGAAGTAGCAAAATGCCGGAAAAAAATTCTATATATAGAAATTTCGATATATAGAATTGATCTTATTTTTATCATAATTCTCCTAAAACATTAAAATTAAAGCTAATTTTCGTATACGGATCTCCATTTCCAATTTATATGCGAATCACATTAAATGGAAGTTAACTAAAAAATGAATTAATGTGAAAGATTTATTGAGTACTATATACCTTTAAAAAAAACAATAATCCAGACAGTGGTTACAGTGATCACAGTTACATTCTTTTAAAAAAACTAAGAATATCTTGCTGAACAGCCAATTTTGCGGAAAGTTCATCAAAGAAATGCTCGCATTTATTCAGTCCATTAAAAAATTATGAGGGGTCCACGAAGTATTGTTTCAAACGCCAAAAATTGGGAGATTTTATTCTAAAGTGGAATAAAATCTCCCAATATGTCGTGAAAAAAATTTCGATATATACAGATTTTTTCGATATATAGAAACAGTTTTTCTATGTAATGAACATGGAGATTTGCTAAGAGTTCGATATATAGAAAATTTCGATATAGGGAAGTTCGATATATGGAGGTTCGACTGTATATATATATATATATATATATATATATATATATATATATATATATATATATATATATCCCTTTCAATTTCTTTCGCGTAACTGATGTACACCAAATCGCACGAAAGCACAACTCAGAGGGATAATATATATTGCTTCATGCTGTCGTTCGTGACACGTCGCAGCACGTTGAAACTGACCTTTCCCACCTCTTCTCCCCAGCGCGCGAACGTGACGATCGTGGACCACCACACCGCCTCGGAGTCCTTCTGCAAGCACTGGGAGACGGAGATTCGACTGCGCGGGGGGTGCCCCGCGGACTGGGTCTGGATCGTGCCGCCCCTCTCCGGCAGCCTCACCCCGGTCTTCCACCAGGAGATGCTGCAGTATCACCTCAAGCCCAGCTACGAATACCAAGTGAGGGGCCGCAACGTTTTCGTTTTCGTTTGTTGAATATTTTTCGTCTAACGAACGCCGATTTCTTGCTGTTGCTTTCATTTAATTTAAGATAAATGAGTGTGTGTATATTATAAATACATATTCTCTTGACAGATTATTTTAAACTATATTTCGATTGAAGCATATTTTTAATATTAAAATTTTATAAATAAATGAGTTTTAAAATTCAGTACCCAGTTTCTAGCCTCTGACCCCTCAGAGTTTTCCTTCATCTCCTAGGAGCCGCCTTGGAAGACGCACGTATGGGAGAAAGACAGAGAAATCTCCGGAAACGGCCCTAGGACACCCTCTAGAAAGTTCCGATTCAAAGAAATCGCCAGGTACATGCTCTCCTCAGTTTAATATTATTCGAAAATGGTTTACAGCGGTCTCTTTATGCCACTGATGGAAAGCAAAAATCTTTACTTCTGTAGCTATATGATCCACCTAACACACGGATTCTGTGAAATCTTAGTACGGAGAGAAATGCATTTTTTGAATAAGGGAAAAAAAGGGAGGCTCATTGCTTTAACATTTTCCTTACGGAGTGGGTTAGCATGTATCCTAAAAAAAAAATATATATATATATATATATATATATATACATATATATATATATATATATATATATATATATATATATATATATATATATATATATATACATATATACATATATACATATATATATACATATACATATATATATATATATATATATATACATATACATACATATATATATATATATACATATATACATATATATATATATATATATATATATATATATACATATATACATACATATATATATATATATATATATATATATATATATATATATATATATATATATATATATATATATATATATATATATATATATATATATATATATATATATATATATATATATATACATATATATATATATATATGTGATATATATATAACCCTCTGAAGGGCCGTTCTTACAAAGGGGGTATGAAATTTCTCGTTCTAAAGAGGGAATGAATTTCCCTTTGCATTAATACAGAAACTACAAAATTCGCGAGCGAAATTTGTAGTTTCTGTGCGGTTATCGTACGGAGACTTTTAATGCAATTCAAAAAATAAACCAAAATAAGTTAGTAAAAAGGTAGCATTTTTATTAATTAGCTTACAATTTATAAGAAACTCGAATAGAAAGTGAAACGTTTCGTAGAAGCAAGGGTTTAGCATCATACACTCCGGTCATTGCTTCGAATGCACCTGACATAGCAACTGTAGCAGTTATAGAATCCCTGTTTTTGAATATGCTGCCACCATAATTCAAACCGAACATCCTCATGGGTGACATCGGGAGATTCGTACCCACCTCACACCCCTATAAGCCCCACGGAGGGACTTTCCGCCCAACAGATTGAATGAGACAGCATTTCATTGCTTATTAATCGCCTACAGAGGAAAACATCAATCCTAACCTTTTTTAGTAATTTGATTTATATTTTCTCTTTTTACGAATTTCATCATATTTCCCTTTGCATTAATACAATATATGCGTACCTGAGGTAAAACAAAATCGGATGCATTTCACGACGACATAATTCAACTACAGTACACTGAAATGAATAATTAAGTATAAACGAATGTATAATTATTCATGCTATAAATTGCATTGAGTGATCATAATTTTTACTTATTCATACTACACTTTGATTCCCATGCTTATCCTTTTCGTAATTTATTTTTGGCGATTATTTATATCGTTCTTTCTTTTTATTCATATCGCTGAATATAATGTATAAAAATTTTTCCCTACAGAGCTGTGAAATTCACCTCGAACCTCTTTGGTATGGCGCTGTCCCGTAGAATTAAGGCTACTATTTTGTTCGCCACAGAAACTGGCAGATCCGAGCAGTACGCCAAAAAGCTGGGAGATATATTTTCTCACGGCTTCAACGCAAATGTAAGTTCACCTGTATTCCTCCCCAATAAATATGGGGATTTCTAATACTTTCTCCTCGGTAAATTTGTTGTCCAAATGTCAGTTTACTTCGGTGTATTATAAATTTTATTTTTGAAGTTGGATTAACACCTCGAAACTGAACTAGTTAGTACAAGTAACCTTCATATAACACGGTAGATATGTTCCTAGAAAATGCCGTGTTATGGGAAACCGTGTTATATGAGACCCAGAGACAGTTCAAAAAAGGGGGGTTATGTTCTGAAAACTTATTAAAAACAAACATTTTTTTAAAATTTCATATAAGCAACTTAATTTTTATTAAAAACATAAATGTATGTATAACACAAAACGAAAAGAAACAAAAAAAATATTATTTTCATTTTAAAGCGACCTTAATTTAATAAATTTCTTCCTCATCACTGCTCAGTACAATCAAACGAGAACGTTTTTTCGATTGAACGATATCACCTTCACTTTCAGAACCTTGTTTTTTCATTTAGATTTTTTGCACGTTCCATCCTCTTTAAAAAATGTGTAATGTTGGTTTATTTGCTGCTCTTACAAGGTCATTGGAGACTGCAATTTTGCAGCTCCCTTTTGAATTTTCGGATTCTTTCAGCGGAATGGTCTGCATTCGGGAAAAATGATTCAAGATTTTCAGCTTAGGCATTCTTGTAATTTTATAGAATTATAAATTAATAAATTATAATTTGTTTATATTTTCATGTAAAGCCACTATAGTTCATTATTCCTTCCTGTCATTATTTTAAGGTAATTTAGTTTTTAAATGTGTTAAACAGAAGTCATGATATCTAGTGCTGTAGAAGTACAGTGTTGCACAGAGGTTTTCGCAATTTTTTTATCGTGTTAGAGTGAAACCGTGTTACAGGTTGCAGTGTTATACGAGGGTTCCCGTAATTTGTCTTATCGTGTTAGAGCAAAATTGTGTTGTAAGATGCCGTGCTGTAGGAGGGCTATCTGTACAATATGCAGCAGAATAGAATCCCAAATTTCAAAGCATAATAAAAAACGAACGAAACAATTTACAGAAAAAAAACTTGAAAATCCGCCCAAGCTGTTGCCATGTCTTTCCCCCACCCCACCCCACCCCCCTTACCAGTGACCTTCGGAAATGTGTGAGTCCATTCTGCCGCATCCTGTATAAGGAGATAGGAGAGATATCCTCGAATATCTGTGATCAGTGGCGAGGATTAATATAAATTAAAACTGTAATAAAAAAAATCAAATTATATAAGACAAAGGAATTAAGGAACGTAAGTCAAAGTAAGTAACACAAAAATTGACCACAAACTCGAAATTTCGAAACTTTTTGATGTTTTTTCTGTGATTTACTTCAATTAACATTTTATTTTTTTGTAATAAGGATTTTCATTTTCTACTCACTATTTTTAATTTTTTTTCTCTTCATGATTTTTTTTACATTATTTAATTTTTACTTTTTGTGTTATGATTTTTTTGCATTTTTTGTTTTTTATTTTTTAAATTAGTATAAATAAATGAAAAGAAAAGAGAAAATTAAACTATTTATTACCACGTTTTTGTTAACTTGCTTTCTTGTTTGTGTGTTTGTTTGCGTGTGTGTTTGTCCAGTACAAATCTTGCAATCGATTTTTAACTAACTTCCCGACTAGCTAGACATTTGAAACTTTTAGAATAGCTCAGAACACGATGACAATGCATTTTTTTAATACTTTTAGCCATCTTTAAGCAGAAATAAATTAATTTTCAGTTATTTTCAGTCAATTTTGTGTTGTAGACTGGTGCAGCCATCTATTGGTCGGAACGGGAACGAAAAGTTAAATGCAAGTTAACTTCCAATTAACTTCATTTTCTTTCAAGTTGATGGTATAATTCATCAAAAAATTTTTTTAAAGTATTTATTAACACATAGAATTGTCAAGTTTATATGATTCAACAGAAAATTTAAAACCATGGTATATAAAAAGTACTTTTTATCTTGTAATTTTTTTAACCATGAGATAATAATTAAATTACTTTGACATCCCGAGACTATGTAAATACATAAAACACTTTTAAATACAAAAAAAAAATCTTTCATGTAGTCGCTTCTAACGAAACTCCCGCGGGTTATTAACGTAGGATTGTTGTTGTTGCTGTTCCGTGTCACCCAGCAGAGCTAGATTAGGTCCATGATACCGCACACTTTCAAGAAGTAAATGACCAACAATGGCCGCTCTAGAAGATCTTCCTTATCAAGACCCAAGCACATTAGGATATGATCCGGAGCGGCTTGCCCTTTCGAACGTTTGGTACAAGTTGGAAAAACTTTCTCTTTGTTAGTATAAGTCAGTGTTCTCAGGTGGCCACTATGAAAGCGGGTTATAGTAGTTTGCTCCTGTCTGCTGCACAGGAGGGACATAAAACCACCGGGGCGGTTAACCTGGTACCAATGGTGCACGGGGGAGGGGGGATGGCGAAAGCAGACCTTACAAGACAGTTATGATTTGAATACAATTCAGTAAATGCCAGAGGCGCCGGCCTATCCATGGACTCTTCAGCATCTCTTTTTACAAGGGTATCAGCAATCTCGTTACCGGCGAGGTCTACATAACGTAGGATTACTTATCGTTGCTTACCTCTTTTTTTGACGCACTTTGGTACTTTTCTGTTTAAAGCCGCTATGTACTAAGAAAAAAAATCGCATTTCCCTTTACCCCTTCTTGCAGACTCTTGTGGTGGGAGGAGGCCAGTTGACAATTCGAGAATTCCACCCCCCTTAGGATTGACATTTTGAGGGATTCTAATGGTTCTCTCTCTATAGGGGGGTTAAGCGCTGCCCACAAATTTTTTATTTAAAACATATTTTTGTCAACTATTTACAGGTACATAAATGCTGATAATGAAATAAAATTGGCATTGTCAGATAGCCTGAACTTTTCTGCAAAGCGCTACAGGATTCATTTTATAAATTTCGTCCAAGGAATTTATGAGCGTTTAAAACACACTATACCAGATTTTTCCCCGAATAATTTAAATTTTAAAATATTAATTGCATTTTTTTTTAAACGAAAAATGTACTCAAATGTAAAATTTCTTTCTCTATGACGGAGTACAATTAAAAAAAAATCTTTGAATCCAAGTCGGCAATCCGTGGACAAATTTTCTCCATAGGTTAATATTTAGGTGAGCGAATCCAATGGGGTTAGTACATAGCAGCCTTAACTGTTTTACTGCTACTGGGTTTGGCGCACTGCCAAAATTATAGCTCGCGAAAACGCTGAAATTTTGCTTTCCGCTAGACCGTTATTGAGGAACGCAATCCTACGTTAAAAAATTAAAAAAGACAACAGAGAGGAGTTACAATTAGGGAAGTCTTAGAGCTCTTTTCTTTCTTTTGATACTAAAGACCATGATCGTTATCAAAACATAATTTTATACGTGTAAATTTGTTGTTGTTATTGCTAATGCTGCCTGGCAGGAATTTGTAGACCAGGTCCATATAGGCTTTGCGGGCTCAGGAGTGCGACTCCGGTTTACCATAGCACCAAGAGGATCGAAGTCAGACTTGACTAGGTGCCACCTCAATTTTGACCCAGCAACCCCGAGGTTAACATCTGGGGTGATCGCACCTTCTCCCACGCCCTCTGGCTTATAGAAGGACTTTCCGGTCTACGATTCCTCATGTTAATTTCGAGACTACTTGTAAATTTACAGGGGTTATATAGTTTTCAAGGCTTTTTGCATCTGATTTTAGTTGTATTCCTCTTATCGCTTATTTCACGCTGGTCAAAATCCCACATGTATTTACTTTCAATTTTTCCTTTATTATAAACAAAAAATATTTCAGTGAATAATTTTGTGACAGTATTTACGTATATCGTGATCTTTTAAATCAGCATCTGTGCTCTTTTGTCAAGAGCAGTGGATATTTCTTGTGTATTTTGTTGTCTGTCTTGTTATTTTGTCTAACCAAAATGGCACAGAATGGAGTGGCAAGTGCTTGTAAAATGTCCCTTTGCAGAAATTGTTGGTCAAGGGCTCTTTTACTTATAAACTACATTTTTGCAATGACCAGGTTGATTTACAAAGAAATCCGCTGATTTCATCATTTTTACTGACTCAACATTGTGAAAACGAAATTCACAAAGTTCAACCACCTTTTGATTATTTTATTGCAAATTTTTTGGGACTTCCCGTTAATTTTTACATAAAATCAATGATGTATGTACCGTCAAGTGCATATTTTTGCTGTTGTGGCCCGTGCATTTTTAGTGCATTTAGTCTTCCCCAAACATTCTTAATTTTGTACCGAAATTTGTGACAGTCAACGGTTCTTTCCGTTGTAGTCTGAATGATTGCACATTGTCAGTCACCATTAAAAGAAAATTAACGAAATCCTGCATTTGCGATTCTTTATCTTCCAGCGAACTTATGAGGTATGCCTTGTAGAAGAACACATTACAAGGGCAAAACCTATGTCCAACGTTGTTGGGTGTATACATCTGCTATAAAATCAACGGCTAACAACGTTGCAGAACCACGAATTTGCATGATCTCTTAAAATTCAATGACGAGTAAAGTATTTCAGTCTACCCATCACCACTTGAGTCAACCATTAAGGAAGAACTCATGCTAGTCCGACTTTTTGATAATCTAAACTGCTGTCACCGCCGGCGACTCGTGTTAGTTTTTACACAAAACACGCATATCTACAAAGCGCCAAAATGTATATGCATTACTCACTTTATAGAGAATCTGCACGTTATACCCTAACCTTGGGGTATGTATATCTTGAAGTTGCACTCTAAATAATTTCATTCAAACACAGTTCTTACATAACAACAATGTTTATTCAGACATTTGCACATATAACTTTCTTTTTCAACCTAAATGATGCGTACTACTAGTCCGAGATATATATAACATTCATGCAAGGGAAATACAATTCAGTATATTCACTTGTATAACTACTCATTCACGAAAAATACACTTTGCAATACTCACAGATACTTTGAAAGTCAACCAGCAGAGCTGCCTTGCAAACTTTAGGCCAAAAAAACGCTAAATAAATTTCGTCTAACACGAGCTCGCGTAGGTTAGCAGCAACCTAGCTAAAACGCCTCGAGCGGCTGCTCGCAAACTCCTTACACTTCATTTCGTTTCCTTCGACCCTTCCTATCTCCTTCCTCTCACTTCCTTTCTTTAATATAGCTGCTTGTTATTTATAGCAACCGCGTATGCCACAATTAGCATATCTTAAGGGGCTTCTTTAACTTTATTCACCTAAAAGTTCGATTATTGTGAATCGAATCTTATGTAAACCTTACAACTTTCTTCCTTATTCTCTCTGAAGGTCATATGCATGGCAGACTACGACATCATCAATCTGGAGCACGAGACTCTCCTCCTGGTGGTGACCAGCACTTTCGGTAACGGAGACTCGCCCGAGAACGGGGAGGTAGGTCGTTTGTTTGCAATACACCCTTCCATGCATCATAAGGAGTTTTACCGTGGAAGCAGCGCCTCGACTTCTAAAAGGTTGCCATAATGCCCGTATCACACTAAAGATTTAGCACAAGCTTTTAGCGCAACTGTTTCACTAAACCTGTTCTACCTGCAACTGTTGCACTAAAATACTGTGTGATAGAGTGTTTTTCTATCAATCTTTATCTGCAACTTTTCCCATTCTACATGGGAAAAGTTTCACGAAAAGCTTGTGTTGCACATAATTGTCCAATAGCAGGGCAGGTTTTTGGCTCACGTGACTCGCGATCGAGCAAGGAATAAAATATGGCCGCCAACACGGATCCGTGGACTAAAGAAGAAATTTTAAATTATTTCATCGACGAAGTTACAATTCGTGAAATCTGTGGAACCACAGTCATTTATTAGAAGAAAAGGACGTTAAAGCGGTTGACTTGTAAAGAGATAGGGGAGATAATGAGTGAGAAATGGCCTCATTACCAATCTTCTTTTACTAGCGGTAAGTAAGATTTTGCATGTCTTTTATACATTTCTTATCCGTAACAACTTAATAATTATTTATAGTATTGCCACGTTTGATATAATTTCAAAATAATTCTATTTAATTGTGGATCTTTCGGAACTTTTCGGATCATTGATATGGATTCATATCAATTGTCATTTTTATCGCCAAACTTCGCCAATGTTTGTCAACAGAAATAATCTTCGTGCATAGGATATTGCACTGAAACAAGTTATAATTTTTTTTTCTGTATTCGGAAAACAATCAATCAGAATTTTTAATCATGTAGTAATAACTTCTTATTTAACAAAGTTAATTGTATTGAAAGCCATTAATAGTCTACCCTGCTTTATCATTATTGTTCGATATTGCAAGAGATATTTTTAATGCTAAGATTTTAAGTATTGTGGTTGCATTGATTTACTGTACTGACACTAGTATTTATGGTAAGCTAAATTTACGAACTTATGGATCACTTATGATAGTAAACATTCAGTTTACATGCAACTGAATAACAACAATAATAACACTTACATTTTTGTTTAAATTTTTGAACAAAAATAAATAAATTTCATTTTGTGTTTAAAGTTTTGTTAAAGAAATAAAACATTCTTAAAATTTGAGAGTTTTATAATTTGTGTTTTGAAAGAGAAAAATGTTTAACTTAAAATTTTGTTACGAGTGCTTTAAAAAAAAGAAAAAAAAATATTTTATTTATAATTATATATATATAATTAAGTACTATTTTATATTAGAATAATGTTTTATATTAGTTTATATATAATGTGTAATATGTATTGGTGTTTAAGTTGTATTAAATCTGTAAATATTTATCATCAGCAATAAGTTGACAATTTTGAAAATATTGGATATATATCAAAATATCGGATATTTTCGATATTTTGGAACCCTGATCACAGCTCTCATTTTTTAATTTATTATTACATTTCAATATTCCATTTTAATGTCTATTTTTTACAGGATACAGAAAGTGAATTTGGGGAATTTACCCAAGAATCGGTTACTGCAGTCAATGAAAATGCAGTAATGAATAGCCCCCAGACCAATAAAAGGAAAGTGATGGAAACTTCATTAATTCCCCCTAAAAAAATAGGGGGAAAGTGTGGATAAGCAAATATCCAGCACGTTGGAGCAAGTCAAGAAATTAATGGCATCTATAAATGAGGATAAAGACAATGTCGATGATGCCTTTTTTAATTATCTGAGATGTACATTTAAAAGTTTAAAAGATGTAAACTTAAAAGAAAAGGCAAGAGTTGAAATCCAAGGTGTTATCAATAAATATTGCATGGCAGACTTGAATAATAAATAATTTTTTAATAATAATAAATAATTTTTTAAATAAATTTTTTACTTCATGTTTCATTTCATTGATTTCGTTGACCATAATTTAATTTTACAAATAGCTGGTATGTTGCATATAACTGGTATTTATAGGTATTTTGGCATTTGAAAAATATATAGCAGTAGCATACAGCTCAGATTCAAAAAATTATAATATCTGAGAAAAAGTAATAAGAAATTATTTTCCATTTATTTATTTATGATACTATTCCAAAATTTATTGATATATCTGAGAGTTAACCTTTTCGTAGATGTCCATTTTTTTAATATTGTGTTAGTATTTTATGTAATGTAATTATTCTAATATTTTGAATATGAGCTGTACTAAAATATGAATGTAATTTATCTGAATTTTTTTTATTTCACACTTTTTTGTGCTAAGAATGTTGCTAGAAACTAATCTTTCCATTTGTACCACAAAAGATCAGATCCATATGGGTAACCCAATTTATATGGGTACAGAAAAAAGAAATCAAATTATTTTGGTACTTGGCAAAGTTATGTTCTAACATAAAATAATAATGGTCGTTCTAACCCCTCTTTTGAGACTAAGTTTTCGTATGCTGTTTTCATAATTGAAACCAGTGTAGTTATTATTTACAAGTTATACAGAACAAAAAAATTTTCAATCTTAACTTTGAACAAGGTACATTTATTAAAAATTAAATTCAATGTAAATTGCACATTTGCTCTTGCCATGGAACAGGTTCCACATTCTATTGAAGTCAGCAGGTAATGCTTTCCATTCAGTTTCATTACTGGGGCAATTTAGATAATCATCTTTTAAAACTGTAAAAATTGCCTTGCATACTAGTGGCAAGATTCCAGAAATGGTGTTTTGAGCAATGCGAAAGTGAAAACTTAATGATTGCCACGTTTCACCTGAAAAATAAAGATAAATACTGTCAGTAAAGAATCAGATACAGGTAATGCTTAAAAGAAAAACATTTTAGCAGTTCTCTTTTAATGATCCATAGGTGTATTTTTTCATCTAAAGATCTGTCATAGTAATTTTGTTCAAAACAGAATAGTACAGAAAACATAAACAATAAAACATCAGTTTCTAATGTGCCTAACATGCCAAATCTAACATCTAATTACAGTAGGCTCTCTGTAATCGACATAGCTTGGGACCAATGCTAGTGTGGATTATAGGTCATTCTATTGTTTATGTTTTGAAAATTGTAAGTAAAACCAATCAACAGTTTTTTTTACAATTAATGACAAATTAAAATAACAGAAATATTATAATAAATATTGTACAATGATTTTATTTGAATTTATTTAAATATACAATTAATGATTTTTAAAAAAATGTCACAATATATATTTTTACATGCTAGCTATTGAATTGTCAATGATTGGCATTGAAACTTAACATCAAATTTCAATGTTTACATCTGTTATGATGTGTGGATTATAGGTGCTTGCGAATTAAAGAGAGTCTACTATATTATATTAATTAACTATCAAATATAATATTTTCAATTTTTGCACAGTAAGCACCCACATAATAAAATGTTTATTTTAATGCAAATACATTTGTCAATTTCATGATTATAGATTTTGTGTGACCAACTTGGTCACTTCTGGGGTAATTATCGATCAGCAACAAATTTGATTAAAATAGATTGCCATAATATATATTATATAAATCAAAGTATTAAAACCGAAATACACTAGAATATGTAAAAGTACATGTGTATGTTAGTATCGACCATATTTATACTACCTAAAATAATTAATCCTACTTATAATTTATTGTATGCAACTGTGTTTATATTCTACAGTCCTGCCCATCAGATTCATTAAATCATGATAATGATAATCTTGTACTAGTCTTTAATATCAATATTAAGATTAAAAAAATAGCAATGTTTATAAAAAGTCTATATCTTTACCTGTTGCTAAATATCTGAGAGTGAGTGCCAAACGTTCACCAGGAGGAATACTGTCTCTCATTTGTGTATTTCTTTTTTGTATCAAAGGTGATACTTTTTGAAGTAAATACTCAAAAGATGCTGTATCCATCCTAATCCACCTTCTATAGCCTTCAGTATCCTAGTATTAAAAAAATAAGATATGTTTAATTTTTCATAATTGTATTTCATGTATAGAAAATTTCTATGAGCAAGTTATTACAGCAACCTTTTCAAACATTTCACTAAAACCAAACAGTTGGGGGAAAAAGAAATAATCCTCTTTTAGGGGACTTAAAGAAGGGTAAAATATTCTGCATAAAAATTCTATAAATATTATTTCTATAATAATTTATTAATTCTAGCAAAATTTGAAAGAAAATATCTTACCTGAAGTGCCAGTTCCCTCATCAAATTCTCATAACATCCTAGATTATTTCTTTTTTTCAACCATTCCCTTGTCCAAATTTTTCTTTCAGATTTTTTTCTTCTTGCAATTAATGCTGCTGTAAGGCAAATTATTGTAGCACATATCGTTTTTTTTTGATGATATGCTCATAAAATTGGATGGAGCCATGATTTGAATAGGTTATGTCCGACTGAGCAATCGTTTCGTAGTACATGCGCTAAGAAATTTGTATGCTATGCCTAAAGCCTAATGGTCGATAACAGGATTGGTACGGTAACCCGTCCGCTTCGGTTTGCGAATCCGTTTGTGAAACTCCAGCAACCCTTCACAGACACTCCGTGAGGAGAAATGCTTGACGAAAAGCTTAAAGTTTCACCAAATTCTTCAGTGTGATACGGGTTTAATATTAACTGCAGTCTAAGATTTTATTAGTCAAAGCACCGGAAACGCCTACCATTCAAGGATATGCAGGTCACTGACAAAAAACAAAATGCACTGAAGACGCAGAGCGTCGTCAATTGTTTCATTGGAGGTTCATCAGAATATTGCGATTATGATGCACTAATCGCAAATGCAGTTGTACGAACCCCATACGCCCGACATCCTTTGGCAAAACGATGTCTGCGGACGTTATCATTCTGTAAAACCTGCTGGGGAGTAACCTTATTGTATTCCTTCATTTTAGTGTTAACCTTTTAGAGGCCGAATTCAGATGCAGGTATATTTTAAATTAATTTTTTACATATTTTGCCTTCTAAGGCTTTAGTTATTATATTAGTCATTTAAATGTAGGGTAAAAATTGTGTATATAATTTTCATGGTGTTCCCAATTGGGAACATTAGCCACTTCTGACTATACTTTTACACTAGATTCAAAAATTTGAATATAGTGATGAGTAGATTAAATAATGAGCAAAGTAGTAAGAATGAATGAAAGATTTGTTTTTAAATTTAAGTTCAGATAAGAATTAAATTGAAAATTTATAAATTTAAATTAAAACACTTCTTTTTACTTAAAATAATCAAAAATGGAATATAGTGAGGAATAGATTAAATAATAAGCAATGTAGTAAGAATGAATGAAAGATTTGTTTTTAAATTTAAGTGCAGATAAGAATTAAATTGAAAAATTATAAATTTAAATGAAACCTATTTCTTTTACTTAAACAAAATATCAAAAATTTATGTTTATATCTTTATTTCATGGTACAGTGGAAAGCATGTTAGATGCAATTTTTTCTTACACTCATCGCAAGCTAATCTTACCTTTACTGTGCTCTGTACACAACTACCTTGTGTTGTTTGTACAAGGAAATAACCATCACTCTTTCTCTGTGATATAGGGCGGTAAACTTTGGGTCCTCGTTGAGGCCCATGCTTTCTTAGTGCAATTCTTAGAAGAGCAATTGTAACCTCTCGGTGAAACTCCAGATCAGTCAGCTAATAATTAATTTATATTCTTGAGCTGTCAACAGAATGCATAGTTAATCCTTTTTTTGCCATTTTCTCAAAATACTACTTTTCAAAATAGTGGGGGATCCTTACAGTTTACAGATGGTTAGGTATATACGTGCAAGACAGGACTCCCAACGAGAAAAATATAATAAACTCAGAATGCATCTTAAAAAACCAGATTGCGATTTTAAAAAATCTACCTTTTAAAAATACATATTTTTTAATTTAAAAATGATTTTAAAAAGTATTAAAATAAAACATACCCCGTATTCTAGGATTACGTTCAATTAAGTTAAAGTTATTTTATTAAATTGTCTTCAAATTTAATCCATTCTATCATTTACCTTTAATTTAATGTTATGAAGATTTTTTTTTTGATGCGCGCTTCGTATTGTTTAAACATGCTCCTTTAATTACGCTTTTTTTAACAGCTCTCTTTTAGATATCCAGGTACGACGCTTTGATGATATCTATTGCCTGTTTTGCCATCATACAATCTTTTGCGGTTTCAGTTTTCAGTTTCAGTCAAGAGTGTTTGTGTTTTATTATTATTATTACTAGCTGAATACCCGTGATTCGTACGGAGAACATTCAAATTAAATACAACGGTCAATATATGCAATTAATACCCCCCCCCCGAAAAAAAAATATTTATAAAGAAATCGTAACGGATATTTTTATAGACAAAATGATGTAGAAGAAACTATTAAAATTAAATACAATGATCAATGTATGCAATTAATTTGTATGCTTAATATTCATAAAACATATTAATTTGAATTAAATTCTTAAAAAACTTCCATCTCAATTAGTCTAGGGGTTGAATTTTATCTTATTTTACCGTATTTTAGTATTTTTTGTCAATTTATTTCGTTGCTATGCACGTGACGCAAAACTAATTTGAAGTATCACAAAAACAAAAGAAACCACGTGATCAGCATTTAATAAATTAAATTCTAAAAATAATCTTTAAAAATTCATTAAAAATCAGAAAATGGAGGTATGGTTTCGAAAAAGATTTCATTTTAAAGGAATTTTTATGATCTTTCTCGTGATATAAATTTTATAACCCTCAAATTATTATTTTAAATGCAAAATTAAAAAAAGTTACAAAAGCAGCTTAAAAATTTAATTTTTAAAACATCTAAAAAGAATTTTTCAAAAATCTTTATTAGTGCAGCCCTACACTATAAGAAGTACGATACAAGAAGAAGAAGCCCTACACTATAAGAAGCCCTACGCCATGCAAAATTTTAGCCCTCTAGGTCCAGCGGTTTGGTCTGTACGTTATCTGTCAGTCAGTTACGGAACTGTTTTATATACAGTATGCCCACTAAAGTCCCTTCCCACCCTCTTAACTTCGGAACGGCTGCTGCTATATTCATAAAAGTGGTGTCTAGGTATAGTAAAGTAGCCATGCGCTACTGAATGAAACCACCTACCGCGCCACCTGGTGGAAAACTGTGGAGTTAGCATTCCTATCTCGAAAACGGAACGAGTTATGGAAAAAAAGGATTTACAAAGTTGTAGAAAATCATCGATTTAATACGAAAGGATACCTTGTGGACATTAATGCAAAGAATACAACGGTTAAAACGAGTATTTGTTTTTTCGTGGTTTCCTACACTGTGACTGGACAAAATGATCCAGAAAAATAAACTAAATGAGAAAGAAAAATAAACTAATTTTAACAATATACTGTTATTTGAGATGTTCAAACTTCTCACCGTCAGCTGCAATACACATTTGGATCCTCGTTTGAATGTCACGCTGCACACGTTGGAGCATAGAGCGTGACACGTTGGCACAAGCGTCCGTAATGCGTCGTTTAATGTCCTGCAATGTTTGTGGAGGGGTCGCATACACCTGCTGTTTCAGGTATCCCCACAAAAAATCCAGTGGAGTCAGATCAGGCGAACGTGGAGGCCACTCTTCGAAACCGCCATACCCAATTATTTGGTCCCCGAATTCCTTGACGAGGTACTGCTTCACTGGAGATCTCAGCTTTGGAATACTCAGCCATGACCACGAGCATCAACATACTACAACCCCAAGAAGATGTCTCTCTTATAGCTGTCTTGGGTGAACAGGCGTGACGTTTCTTACGTATTTGCATACTGCAAAAAATTCGAACACCAAGCGCAAGTTGCGTTGAGTTGATGCGACACTATTTTACACGATCTACTTATTCTCTACTCT
Source organism: Dolomedes plantarius (assembly GCA_907164885.2). Taxonomy (NCBI): domain Eukaryota; kingdom Metazoa; phylum Arthropoda; class Arachnida; order Araneae; family Dolomedidae; genus Dolomedes; species Dolomedes plantarius. The sequence goes on from OU015490.1 coordinate 75,494,658, forward strand.
GTTTATAAAGACAATCAGTACAAGGATGAAACCCTCGAGGATTGAACCGCGGTCCCTTTGATTGGGGATCAAAAACGATATACCACTGTGCACATTGCGGTGTCGTGTTTTGCCCGAAATATAATCATTTCTCGTTTCGTTCAAGTTTCGTGACGTCACAGTGTCGGAAATCACGAAAAAACAAATGAGCATTTTAACCGTTCTATTCTTCGTATTATTGTCCACAAGGTGTCTTTTCTTACTAAATTGATAATGCTCTACAACTTTGTAAATCACTTTTTTTTCCCTATCTCGTTCGTTTTCGTGATAGGAATGCTAACTCCGCAGTTTTCCACCAGGTGGCGCGGTAGGTGGTTTCATTCAGTAGCGCATGGCTACTTTACTATACCTAGACACCACTTCTATGAATATAGCAGCAGCCGTTCCGAAGTTAAGAGGGTGGGAGGGACTTTAGTGGGCATACTGTATATAGATAACTATTCTATTAACTTGGGGGAGGGCTCTTTCTAAGTATGCAGAAGAGTGAGATAAAATAGTTAAATGGGTCGTAAGTTTGATAAGATTTCATAATTGGGATTATTGAATCCATCTTTCATACATATCATGTAACAAATACTAAATTTCTGGGATTGTTTTGTAAGAGGGAGATATATCACGATTCAATCAAAATGATCACTTTAATTATTTTGCATTCAAATACACACTAATATCATTGTGAGCTGTGTTACCTTATTTTTAACTTACAATAGAAAACCCCCAGATTTTGAGATATTTTCAAAAAACAAAACCTAATACGGTCATCGTAAAACCCAGGTCTCGGAGCCCTGGTGCAAAACATAATATGGTTTGGTTTGGATGAGAGCGCTGTGGTCATTTTTTGCTACACGATGGCTGACTATACCGGGACCTACAGCTTAAAGCCGATTCCAAACAGCTACAAACATCCATGCCAATGGTGGGGCTCGAACCCACAGACTTTGGTACCATAATCCAGCGCCCTAGTCAGTCAGTCACCGTCCGGCAGAAGTCATAATATACAAGTTTCAGTAAATTTTATCTGATAAAATGCTTCTTTGAGCATTTGTTATGTCTCTTACAGGCGTTCGCTAGAAATCTGCAAGCCATTAAAGTCACAGGAGAAACGACGCCTGACGTGGAATACATAAAGTAAGTGACAAGATGCACCTTTCTGAGATCCCATTATAACTGAACTTCATAAAACTTCCATATTTTGTAATCTAAAAAAATTGACGCTACTTGTCAACTAAGGTCCTGTTCATATAGCAGACCGTTAGCTCAGGCGTTAAATTTTAACCAATCATATAGCTGAGCGCTATGGCATCATCCGTTGACTCGCGTATCATCATCCGTGAACACTCCGTTGACCTTTTACGCTTACGCACGGACTGCTATGTGAACAGTCCTTTACTCTCCTAATATCCTTACTTTTTAAAAATATTGCACAAGAACCCACTCATTTTTAAATGGCTGGAAATTGCAGTGACGCAGTATCATTGCTTATGAATTGAACTGAATGAATCTTCGTACATGTGAGTTACTGAGAAATTGTTCAGTTTTCATGGATTTCCACATAAAAGGTACACCAAGTGTCCAAAGGACTGGTAAAGTGTATGTGTCTAATTCAAATAATACGTGGAATTATTTGCAACGGACTATATATTGTGACTGTTATATCAGTTTGCAATTTATTGTCCTCCACTGATTTCGCGTCTCTGCAATTTTTCACGTGTCCTAGTATTTATACCCTAGCTACAAGAATTTGGAATAATAAGTTTCAGTTCACTAAGGTCTTGTTCTCAGACCATACCAGATAATTTCCGGGCTTCTGTGATTGGTTATAAATGTACCGACTAACGCCGACGCTGACGTACGCAATGTGAACAAGGCCTAGATGTATAACTCGAAACAAGAATATTTATTGGCTTTAAAAATTAAGGTTGCTATGTACTAAACCCATTGGATTCGCTCACCTTAATGTTAACCTATGGAGAAAATTTGTCCACGGATTATTCAAAGATTTTTTTTTTTAAAAATTGTACTCTCATAGAGAAAGAAATGTTACAGTTGTGTACATTTTTCGTTTTTTTTAAATGCAATTAATATTTTAAAATTTAAATTATTCGGGGAAAAAAATCTGGTATAGTGTGTTTTAAACGCTCATAAATTCTTTCGGTGGACGAAATTTATAAAATGAATCCTGTAGCGCTTTGCAGAAAAGTTCAGGCTATCTGACAATACCAATTTTATTTAATTATCAGCATTTATGTACCTGTAAATAGTTGACAAAAATATATTTTAAATAAAAAATTTGGGGGCAGCACTTAACCCCCTATAGAGAGAGAGCCATTACAATCCCTCAAAATGTCAATCCTAAGGGGAGTGGAATTCTCGAACTGTTCACTGGACTCCTCCCACCACAAGAGTCTGCAAGAAGGGTAAAAGGGAAATACGATTTTTTCTCTCAGTACATAGCACCCTTAAGCATCAGTAAAGGTCGGTTAGAAGGTTTGAGAAAGAATTTTTTTTTTCTCGAAAGGTCTTGAATGCAGATTTTTAATAAGCAAGCTGTCTTAAAATTATTATTATTTTCTTTTTTTTCCAAAGGGGCAGGTAACTTTGTCCTGAGGACATTGGTTTATCCATTTAGTGAATTCGCGCTGGCTACTTTATTATGGGAGTGTCATATAGGTGAGTCAATTGTGACTCACAATGAGGGTCGTTTGGGTACTTACTGATTTGCATTACCTCTACTGCCACACGCCATCTGACTGCATTACTGGAAGGTGTCTACCTGGAAAACTGAGATAGGTGCTGGCTGCGAATAAACAGACAGGAGCTTCAAACTTAACGAAATTAAAACAAACCCTACTCGGGAGAAAAACGTTCCCAGAACATGTGCTGCTGGGAAACAACTGGTCAACGCATTCAGGCGAACAAAAAAAAAATGAGATGGGGGGAAAATCAGGTTCTTTTTATTCACTCCCCAACTCGCTGATCCTGAGCGTAACACGCGCCTCCGTCTATCTTATGAATACAGCGGAATCTCGATCTATCGTTTTTCAAGGGACCGACTGAAATGAACGATAAATGCGGGAAAACGGTAGATCCGGGAACATAACAAAGCAACATGATCGTTAGGACTGGTTATAATGAACGACGCATACGGAAAACGATGATTCGGGAAACGATCGATCGAGATTCCACTGAATTCGAAAGTTCTCTTCTTTGCAGAAAAGCCGTCACATCTATGAGGGGGCAGCAAGGAGATGTCCATGCGTTATCCAGGGTTCGTACCCAAGCCCATACCGTGAAAGACTGAGTCGCTAACCACTATACGATGTAGGTGGCAACTTTAAGTAACTGAACACAAAAGACTCTCTAAGCACTAAATTCGATGTTTATTTCTTGACAGCCTACAAAAACTTCGATCTCCAAATCTCTATTTTCGACTTCCTAACAAATTTGAGTTCGTTTCTCTTTAAGCTAATACGTTGCATGCATATATGAGAATGCATAAACCAACAACAACAACAACAAAAATCTTGCAAGAAAACTATGAGGAAAACAAGCTTTTTCGGGGTTATTCCTAATTGCAATTTCAGATTTCAATAAAGAACAGACATAAAATTCAAACTCCCATCCCCAATAAGTTTTAAAAACATACATTTTTTTACGATACAGGCGTTTTTCAAATTTTTTATGGAATTTAAGGAAAGCCTGTAGGTGAGAAAAAGCTACCTCTATAAGATCAAGCTTTCCATATTAATTTATTTTGTTGGCAATAGACAACAAGAATCGTCCCTCGGGTATGAATTACGTAAAAAGAGAGAAGAAATCTATATTAATTTTTTCCATAAAATTGTTCGTTTAGGTCAAAAATTTAATGTGTAGCTTTAAAACCTGCATACTCTCTATTTAAACGTCTACCTTGATTTCCACAAAAAAACAGTATTCAAAACTATTCATTTGCTAATCAATGATTGGAATAACAGACAGCAAAAATCCCCATAGCTTAGCATTGGAGTTAAAGATCTACGGAGAGAACTCATGCTCCGTCTTAATTGTGTTGCGGGATTGTCCCCGTAGCGTATATTTGTGGTTAGTATGTTTATTTATATGACTAAGAGTGATTACTCATATGTACACACACAAATCAATTTATTAAACATAATAATACTATATATATACACTTAGACATTTCATTACACAACATATGCTTAATGCTACTAATCAACAATTCTAATTGATATAAACTGAAGTGCCACTGAATTAGGGATAGCAAAGCCTATGCAAATTATGTAGCGCTGCGCATCATGTATGCGCAAGTGAGGGCGCTGTGGTAACTGCATATATAGCGCGTACTGTGGTTGTTCTGAATTAGTTGTTGGAATTGCCAGTATGGGTAAACTGCCTGATTTAGACGCCTTCGATAGCGGACAAATCGTAGGTGCGTGATGCATGGGCCATTCAATTTCCGAAATCGTTAGACAGCTAGGATTTTCAAGGTCGACAGTGTCAAGAGTATACCAAGAATACAAAGATGGTGGAAAAAAAACTAGCGATCGGGAAAACTGCAAAGGACAATTAGCCTTGCCAGTGCGTGGTGAGAGACGGCTCAGGCGTATTGTACGTAGCCAGCGAAGCCAAACATTAGCTCAAATTACCACCTAGTTTAATGACGGTGCCAGTCGTACAGTCAGTAAACGGACTGTGTAACGCTCGCTTCACCGTATGGGTTTCGGGAGCCGTCGACCTACGAGAGTACCATTGCTCTATACTCGCCATCGGGCTGCACGTCTTGCCTGGGCAAAAGAGCACAGAGACTGGAGTGTAGAGGACTGGAAACGAGTAGCATGGAGTGATGATTCTCGATTCCGACTACTTAACGCCGACGGGAGGGTGAGAATATGGCGTCAGGCTCATGAAGCCATGGATCCTGCATGCTTGGCTGGAACTGTACAAGGGCATGGTGGCTCAATCATGGTCTGGGGTGTTTTTTCGTGGCACAGTTTGGGATCTTTGGTGCGTGTACCAACCTCCCTCAATGCAATTCGGTACGTAGAGTTGCTGGGTGATCACCTCCATCCGTTTATGCTGTTCTGTTATCCGCACGGTAATGGAGTTTTCCAGCAAGACAACTATACCTCTCACAAGTACCGGTTGGCTACTGGCTGGTTGGATGAGCATTCCTCTTACTTCTCTGTCATGAATTGACCACCTAGAAGCCCAGACTTAAATCCTATTGAGTATCTTTGGGATGTTTTAGAACAAGGCGTGAAAGGCCATCACACAGCACCAAAGAACCTTACTGAATTATGGACAGCTTTAGCCAATATTTGGCAAGCCATTCCCATGGAACGTTTCCAGAAACTTGTTGAATCTATGCCTCGTCGTGTGGCAGCTGTTATCAAGGCCAGAGGAGGCCCAACTCGTTACTAGGTAGGTATCCCTAATTCAGTGGCACTTCAGTGTATATCTGTGGCAATATATGTTAATATTCATTATAATTTCTCATATCATTACTGTGCGCGATTAGCATTACCTAGTGAGCAAAGGCCACGGAATACCACGGTACAAAAAATTCCACACCTCGCGGCTCTCTCGTAACTGCTGGGCAGTCGATCTCCTTACTACAATGGCTTCTCCTTTGAGGACAAAAGCTGTATTGGCTGGATTGCGCCTCGCTCCTATTGGTCAAACGTGTTACCGGGCTATGCTCCTTCGCTGGCGGCACACCTTCGACGAAGGGGTTCGGCCTGTTCAGGCTCCAATTTTCAATAACTTGGTCCTGGGATTCCTTCTTAAGGTTATTTTGTGGACGAAATTCTTCGGCTATCATTTGGCGGTATGCTTGCGTCTTCTCTACGGCATGGCGGATGCTGGGTTAGTCGGTGCTTGATGACTCGGCTCACGGATGGGGCACATTTTCGATGAACTATCGGCTTTTCTCTCTCCTTCATACTCCGCATCGACCTCGCGGCTCTTCCTTTTATAAGTGGATGTCCATCAAATCTTTCTGCTACTTGCGAACTCAGTCTCTATCGCTTATTCAGACTCAAAGTATACGGGATAACTGCAGCTCTAATCTTCATTATTAGTGAATGTACATCAAATCGTTCTGCCACTTGTGAACTCAAACTCTATTGCTTAATGAGACTCAAAGTATACGTGATAATTGCAGCTCTAACCTTCATCATTAGTGAATGTCCATCAAATATTTCTGCTACTTGCGAACTGAGTCTCTATCGCTTAATCAAACTAAAAGTATGCGTATTAACGGCGGCTCTAACTTTCTTCATTACTAACGCTTGGGTTTATCTACTCGCAATGCTCAATCAACTGCGGCCTATTCAGCTCCTGGTTCTGCCTACATCTCTCGATTTCTAAACTCAATCTGCCCTCTCTCTGAACTTAACTTCATCTCCTTCACTCTGGGCTTCCATTTATGGCCACCTTCTAACCAATGGGCCAATTTGAACCTTTATTATTGACTGCACATAACAATTTCTCTTCTCCCAATCTAAATTGAGGGGGGCGCCCGCTCCTGTTTCCGACGCCCTCTCTTTTGGGATTCCAGACTCTTACGCTCCTCTCGACCTCCTGCTGTTCCCGAGCGACGTCACTCACTTTCATGACTCCCATTTATCTTCTATTTCAGTTCAACTTCATACACCCTCGTCGCCATTTTCGCCTGACCAGTTCATTAAATCCAGCTGGTCACCACTCACTGCCCGTTTCTCACATTCTTCTCACATTACTTTGCACCTATCTTGCATCAGTTCTATTTGTGAGAACCATGTCACCCCAACTGCGACAGGGATCGTAAATCCTGCGATATCCTTTCATTATACGATCCATTCAACTCCTTCAGCACAACGGGTTCCATTTTATGGGAAGCGAATTTAAAATTGATGAAGCCAACGAGACTTAGATTTTATTCAAAGAAGGAATAATCGAACTGCTTTTGATAGCTAGACACTATCGTGAGTGGATCAAGTGAATTCTATTTTTCTCTGCACCCAGACACGGTATCTAGAGCCTACTAGCTGTACCCGGCCACGCATTGCTGTGGCTCAGTCTGGTTAAATGGAAAAGGAAGAAAAGAGAAAACACGTTTCTAATATTTTTAATTTATAAAGGCTGCAAAGCTGTTACTCATTTAGCACTACCCAGGGGGCACGTGTAGCTAAAAGTATGCTACGGACGCGAGTAACGTTACCCACCAACATATTTTATAGTTTAGTTATTAGTACTTGATTGTTTTATGTAATATCTTGGCGAAAGAATTGTGTTCCCCTTCGCCCGCTGCATTGGAAATAAAAAAAATTTTAAGAATGTTTAATTTTAGAATACTTGTGTGTATACAATATTTTTTGTTGTTCCATTGTCTGTGCAGATATATAGATTGTCTGGCTTTCCGACTCTAGAACATTCAACATATAATTGTCCATGTGAGAAACAATCCGTGTCTAAATCTAACCCGCAGAATTGTAAAGACTGGCCCTGAGCTTTATTGATGGTGATTGCAAACGCCAATCGAATTGGGAATTGCAATCTCTTAAATTTAAATGGCATATGCGTTGGAATCATGGGAATGCGAGGAATGAGGACATCTTCACCACTGAATGGTCCTGTCAAGATCGTTCCTTCTACGGCGTTGCTCGGTAATTTTTTTACAGCAAGTCGCGTGCCGTTGCAAAGCTTTGGTTGGTTGATATTTCGCAACATTATAATTGGCAAGCCAATTTTCAATTGTAGTACGGGCGGTGGCATCCCTGGCAGATCGAGTGAATTCAAAAACTCTATTGGATAATGAACCGCTTCATCTGCTTCCACAACAGTGTCGTCGGACATGTATGTGACTGCCTCGCTTTGAATGTTATACTGACTGATATTGTTAAGTTCGTAGACGTCTTTGGCGGGAAGGATAACTCGTCCACTCATCCAATCATGATTGTTATAATTGGTTTGAAAATTGGGAAATACTTTTTCCACCAATTCTTCTTTTGACGATACTATATTGTGGAAGTTATGAGGCAATGAAATTCGTCCTGATGTCAGATCAACCGGCACCTTTCCGTTCCCAATTTCCAGCAATTGATGTGAGAATAACTCAGCTGATCGATCGTTTTGCAGATGGACACACATATTTGTTGATAATTTCAACGTCTTTACGTGTGGACACAAAGTAGAGTATTTCAAGCAAGCATTTATTTCATCCGCTGGTGTTGATCGAGAAATTATATGTAATGTTTGCCTGAAATATCCTGCAAACAATATTAATGCGTTCCCAAATGGTCTGATGTTTCCACGCAAATCTTGCAATGATCGATCAAGAGCCTCGAGCGATTTTTTGTGTGCCATTGTACATTCATCCCAAACAATAAGTTTGCCTTTCTGCAATACTTTTCCCATGCCGGATGCTTTGGAAATGTTGCACGTGGGAGTTTCATTGACATGCATGTTCAATGGTAATTTCAAAGCCGAATGTGCAGTTCTTCCAACTGGTAACAATGTCGCAGCTATTCCGGACGACGCAAGAGCTAAGGCTATGTCATTTTGGGATCCAATTGCTACCAGAATCAATCTAATTAGGAACGTTTTACCAGTTCCTCCTGACGTATCTAAGAAGATTTCTCCAACCCCGTTATTGACAGTTTGCATTATTTGATCGTAAATGCCTTTTCTCTCAAGCGTTAGCTTAGGGATATTTGATTGCACATACGACAAAAGATCACCCGTGTTGTAATTTTGTTCACGACGCAATTCTACATCGAACGAAGCAACAGCAGATCGATTCGGTGATTGGATGGCATTCCCAATTGATTGAGAACTTTGTTCGCGATTTCTAAGCACAAATCTTCAATCATTATCAACGCTTCGTTGTAGGTTTCTGCTGTGAAATCCATGTTCATTTTTGAATTTTCCTCTCGTATTCGACGGAAAATATCTTCAGCCATGTGCGTTCTCTTATCTCTTCGATCGTCTTTTATTGTCTAGATAGTCTAGAATGATCCCTACATACTTTATGACCTATGGGGACTGCTGATAGTGGGGTCTCACCCCACCGTGACAAATTTCTGTTCTGAGGGGGATGGGAAAGACATTTCTCGTTTGCCGTTAAATATTTAGTATAACGTGTGTTTAAAAAAAAGCATGTTTATACCTGTCACAGGTGTGGCATCTATATAATAGGTATATAAAAACACTCACGTATTCGAATGCGACGTTGTGTCAAACTTTCAAAGAAATTGGTGAAGAACTTTCGGGGATTTGAGGTTTTGAACAAACGAACATTTTTATTTTTATTTATATAGATGGAATCTAAGCGCACTCTTTTCAAGTTCAGTATCTGGGATTTGAGATTTTACAAACTGATTTGTTTGACTTCTGTATGAGTTTGCGTTTAGTGCTGTTTTCTTTGAATTTCTTTCACAGAACGTGCATGCCTTTCGTGCGCATGAACAGCATGCCTCTGGACCTCCCGGACGACGACGACGGGACCACTTCTGCCCCCAGCACCGAACTGGATGGAGACATCGGACCTTTGAGCAACGTGAGGTGAGTATTCAGCCCGTAATCAGCTGGCGACTCTCGTTTCGCTATTGATAATGCAGGGACAGAGAGAGCGCTTGCGCCAATCATTCTGGCGAAACTTTGTAGGAGGTAGGTTTTATGATACACTCGTGAAAGTGTGTTGATCCTTTAAAGACCAGCATCTTAATTTGGCCAGGAGTCTCACCAGTTGGTGACCTAGAGAGTTTTCATCGTTCTAAATAATGTGCGGTAAAAGAAACGCTAGCGCTTATAATGATCTACACACTAGTGCAATCTTCTAAATTTTCATGGACAGTCGGATCTCTATTTAACGAACCTCTATTTTGCGAATTTCTCTATTTTGCGAACTTTTCCTCGGAACCGGGAACAATTTGCGAATTTCTTCGTAAAATAACCTCCAAATAACGAAGTGCATTCTCTATTTAACGAACTTTTTCTTGTGATCCAATATTTTTTCATCCATATTTCTCAAAATATTTCCGGACATTTCAAACTTATTTTTCTTTTAACACATTTTATGGTGATCAATGACCTTGAACTGGTTTTACCAGTCGCCTAACTCACCGAGAGCAGTAAATTAATCGGCTGTCATTCTTTGCATTTCATCCAGGAAGTGCAACCTTTAACCCCCCCCCCCCACACACACACTGTCCCCTTCATTAGAATAACTTTCAATATCCCCCTTTCACCCTTAATGGATCTGTCCCGTGTCCTTGAACTAGTCTCCCGTTTCCTAGATTGTTGATCAGATTCGTGCTGGTAATTTCGGTTCTGGAAATTGAAAATACAGTGTATTCCCGGACAATGTTTTATTCTATTCTTGTTTCCCTTGCATATTTCTTTTTGATGGGTAAGATATATAAAACGAATAGATATTAATTTACAAAATAAAGGTGTGATTAATTACTTTTTTAATAATATTTAGTATTTATGAATTTTTAATATTTTTTAATATGTTTTGTGTAGTTTTAAGTATTTTAAAAGGTGTATCTCTATTTAACGAATTCTCCATGTAACGAACTTTTTTTGACATTTAGCGACTTCGTTAAATAGAGGTCCAACTGTATATCCAAAGCTATACATTTCAAGAGCCTGAAACGGTAAACATTCCATTTTACACGACTTGACGACAATTACGTGGTAACTGGTTAAAAGATGAAAATGCGAAACCTTTTGTAGGTGCACTCACTATACATCAATCGATTATGGGGTGCTATGGAGTCTATAAAAACAAAGGTGAAACTTAGGTCTATGACTGCTGGATTACGTATCGAGATGTGTATCTTTGAATGACTCTCCTTACCAGGGTGTGTTCCATGGTATTTATTCAATTTCAAGCAATCTAATTATCTCTCCTCAATTCGTGGAGGACGTCAGTTCTTTACTTTGTGTGCTAGGCTGACTTCATCTCTTTAATCACCAATAAAATTCTTGAGTAATGCCCAAAGGGACACTCTTAGGGTGTGTTCCATGTAATCTTTTTGTTTCCTGCGTTACTTGTGATCGCTGTCCAACTGCACAACATAACTCTCTACCTTATATTAAAAGCCATATTTTTAATTCCATGCTCACACTAAGAGGTCAGAAATGATGACGTATTGCGATAAAAGTTTATCGGACAACTTTTCCCGAAGAACCTTACTGCTCACTGAACTGCTGCCATAATCGACGATTCTTCTGCCTCTTCACAGTCTGATGGTTCTGCTTTCAGATTCGGCGTGTTCGCGCTCGGGTCCAGCGCCTACCCCAACTTCTGCTCCTTCGGCCGCTACGTCGACAACATGCTGGGCGAGCTGGGCGGCGAGAGGATGGTCCGGATGGGGACGGGGGACGAGCTCTGCGGTCAGGAGCACTCCTTCGGACAGTGGGCACAGGACGCCTTCCAGGTAATGACCCTTTGGTGCGGATTCAACATCTGATCAATCCATGTGATAGATTAGTGATGTGCAAACTTTTTATGACCCCCTTTCCTTGAATAAAAAACCAATAGAAGAATATAAGCAAAAAGAAATAAGTAACTTTTGACAAACTATTTTAAAAATTACTAGGGACTTCGCACCTATGCTCGCTACGCTCTCTCCTCTGTTATGGCTAATAGCGAGATACATAGGGGTGATTCTCGGGCAATGTAACAGCTTCCATCCGTTTACTGTTGTCACCCTTAATGCGAAGGGCGTTTCATCACTGTTGAATTATCAGATTTAAAATTCAATTAAAAATCGAAAATTTAAGATATAGACTTGAAATGAGCTTTATATGAATAAGAAAGCTTTCAGCTTCTAGAAGATGCAAATAATTTCTTTGTAAGATAAAAACTCGAGCATCGATATTACATCCACATACGGGACGACATTTCTTAAAAAACAGTGTTTCATTTTTTGATGAAAATATTAGTCTGTTGTAAAATATTTTTAAACAAATGAGGTCTAGTTTGAAAGAAAAATGTCTGTAGTCTTAGATTGTAAAAAGATCAAAATTCTACGATCATTTTTTGGTGAGTTATCGTAATCTGAAGATGAAAAAGTCAATATTTCTTGAAAAACTGTGTTTCATTTTTCGGTGAAAATATTAGTCTGTTTTAAAATATTTTTAAACAAATGAGGTCTAGTTTGAAAGAAAAATGTCTGTAGTCTTAGATTGTAAAAAAGATCAAAATTCTACGATCATTTTTTGGCGAGTTATCGAAATCTGAAGATGAAAAAGTCAATATTTTCCCACAAAACTTAAAATTTTAAAAAAACTTAAAGTCCAAAGAAGATGAGACATGTCTTACTTTGGTCCCCGCATTTTACTGCATCCATTAGTATTGCTCTCGACCCCATACCCCCAGCGGTTTTGGAGAAGATAGCGTGACAAGCTTTTGACAGCGGCAGCGGGAGTTCTTTTAGAATAGAGATATCATTTACAAAAGTCTATAATCATTGAAAGGACCATCTATGTATTTATTAAATCCATTTATGGCTCTCGTATTCAGTACCTCTACTCCAGAAAACTTGCTCTTGAATACCGACTTCAGCTCGCTGGCAGTTTACTTTTCTTCATGATATGAAATTACAAGACGTTCTCTCGTTGCAGCTTGCCTGTGATGTCTTTTATGTGGGCGACGACATCAACATCAGCGATGTCAAGGCTACCATCCATTCGGACAGCACCTGGTGTCCAGAGAAAGTGAGGCTGGTGGATGTAGACGAGCCGACGGACATATGCACAGGTCAGTGATGGGTCCGAATCCACAATGGATAGGCCTGAATCTCTTAACTCTCGCGAACCTCGTTACCGTATCACTTATCATAGCAATCAAATATATAGAGTCATGTAACGCCATTGAAATGTAACGAATCTTATCCTGTGGTGTAACTTGGGCCACATATCGAACCTTACCATCTGTATAAGATTGGAATCTTTAATGTGGCATCAACTGTTGTATCGTGAAATTCGTGAGTAAATGCCTAGTGAATGTTGATGCATAATCGATCACTTGTAGTTGAACGTTTTACCGAGCATTTTCTTGTCGATTAAAAGAATCGGATTTTTACCATGTTGTAAGCTATAAATAACAAATAGCAACCTAGGGTGGAAAATTCAGTTACAACAGAAAACAATTGTGCAAGATAATTAAGAGTCTAATATAATAATCACGTAAAAAGTTAAGAGGTTAGCTTTATATAGTAAGTAAGTGAACTGGAAATAGTTTAAGGTGACAATGGACCTTCAGATTGACAAAAATATGTCCCCAAAACGATTTTCTTTTCTTTCAGAAAATGATTCTGCAACTCATCAGCTTTAAATTAAAAAAAAGTATGTTGATCTGATCATTATTAACCGAGTTATAAGTATTTTGTTCAAACGTAAACAATGGAAATGTTAATCAAATTATAACTTTAAATGCCATTTTCCCAAAACAAGTTTTCATGTCTTTTCGGTAAGTTCAAAATGTTCCATGCGTCATAATTTTTCTTGAATTTTCATAAAATTTCATAAAATGATTATTTACATATGTTAGAATAAAATTTATTATACTATTTTAAAACAACTTAAAACTTTTACAATAAAAAAAATTTTTTTGATAAAATTTTGCATAAAATGACCTATTTTTATCGATTTCTTTTCTAGTTTTTATAAATATGACTGTAAATCAAATATTGCTACTAACTTCTATTATAACTATATAAAGCTAGCTTAAGAGAGAAAATTAGGTATCTGAGACAAAAATTAATGCGCATGGAGCATTTTTAAATAGAGTAATTAACAAAATGGTTTTTAATTAATATCTTAATTAATTACATTCTGGTTTTTTTTTAATTTAGAATTTCCATCTCTAAACAACACTGTATAAGTATACAAAATTTCGTAGTAATTGGTTGATAAATAAAAAAAAATTTTTCGTGGTACGTTGTCACTTTTAAGCTGTTAAATTAAATCTAAAGATACCCTCTGGTAGAAATGTCTTAAATATGAGTGATACATTCTTCCAAAATAAAGCGAATCTCCCAGACTTGTATACAAAACTTGTATACCCAGACTTGTATACCCAGACTTGTAGACAGTATACAAAATTTCATAGCAATTGGTTAATAAATAAAAAAAAGTTTTTCATGGTCCATTGCCGCCTTAAAACAGCAAGAAAAACGTAATTGAAGAGACCTTTGCTGCCACAGATGCTAGCAACTGGCTCTGGCCGAGAGTGGAGAGATTTATGTGACCACAGGCAGGGCCTCAACGAGCTGTTTCTTTTCGATTCCATCTCCAGGTACCTCCATTAAACTCCTCTACACTTTCGCTTTCGAAATGAGTAAAATGATGAGGATACTTTGAATTGTGTAAAAAGTGATAGGATTGAAATATTTAATCGGATCAGCTCAAAACAGCCGCCTCCATTTCGAACCATTTCGTTGTGAAGTATTCGAAACTGACTTGAACTCTTCATGGCCTTTGAATAATTGTTCCGATGCGGCAGGCACTTTCGTCTGTCGAATTTCGCCCTACCGCCACGATATGTATTGGTTTCTTATAAGGGATGCACCGTATAGGTCTGTGGTTCTCATCCTGGGGAACGCCCCCCCCCCTGGGGAGGCTTGCAGGATATCAGGGGAAGATGGTTTGTAAAGCATATGTGTATAAAGTATTTTACTACAGTTACTTGTGGTGCGGTGGCCCAATTGGCAAGGGCAGCGGACCAGTGATCTGAACTTCTCTGGTTCAATGCTCGTCGCTGCAATCCATCCCGTGTAGACTAATAGCGGCCGGTGCACGTAAACTCTGTCGTGGTTGCAATTCCCTCCAAGTTCTCAAATTAATTCTGGAGGTGCTGGGTCAAGTGAATCGGTCTCGTCACTTGACTCGGTTCTAAATTACGGAACAGGCCCTTTAGCCAAGTCGGAATCCGATCCTCGCTTTGCTATTAATAACCGGAACCTTGAGAAAGAATATCCACTCTACCCAATAGCCTTAATTGGACTTGAACTGATAGATATTATCGGTCAAGGGGCATCAGAAACAACACAGCAAGAACTACACGTACTTACACTTTTTAGGCCTAGTGAGGTGCGCAGGGTTTGAGGGTCATTCAAAGGAGGGGATGTAGATATTAAAAGGTTGATAACCATTGGTATAGGGGAACCTTATATAACCCCTAGAGTAACCACAATTTTCACCAACAATCCCCAGATGCAACATCTGGTGGGCTCGCACCCTCATCCCACCCACATCCCTCATGGAGGGACTTTCCGTCCTACTGATTTAATGTGCTCATGCCCGGTGTAAACATAAAGGCATTCAGTGTCGCTTGTCGGTATTCGATCCGAGCACCCTCAGTACCGAATTTCGGTTCGCTAACCTCTAGGAGGTGTTGGACCCAGACGTATGAATAGCGGTTGACTCAGCTCTTGGCTTACCAAAATATGAAACCTTCATAAAAAAATATACAATCAGCTTAAAAAAACATTCGAAATCCACACCGACATCTGAGTTCTCCCGCAAACTAAGTACAGTCACAGAAACAATCACCCTATTTTGAAACGCTTCCCGATTCATGGTGTCCGGCTTCCATTTATTCAATAACGTTGTTCCGTAATACGAGTGAATTCGGCCGGACAGAAACAACCACTGAATTCCGGAAATGTTTCCGTGAATTGTCCCTTAAACTAAATTCTCCAGACAGAAAAATGCACTCTAATGAAATCAAGACATTAATACATTTCAGAGCCCCGTCCCGTACAATTTTCAAGTTCAGGCTCCGGAACTGCATTCGAACGATTGTATAATTAATAATTCCGGATCCGAGATACGATTCTTAAACAGTATTTTAGATTTATAGCCGCAGTAAATCACCAGCGAAGTTAAAATCTTCCCCGTGTAGAGATGCAGAGAAATATTTTAATTATGGTCTTTCCTTCCGACGGTCTATCATAGACTTGATGGTTATTTTAATTACATTATCGGTGTTTTTCTCTGTGATATGAGAAATACGAGTATGAATTCCAATCGTAAAATCTAGTAAATGATTCGTCATTTTAATTTCGATGACAAGTTTATGGCACAAAATCGAGCTTTATCATCGCAAAAATTTTTTATGTAAAAAATCTCTGTATTAACATCTAATTATTCCATGAGAAAATTATTTTTTTACGTTCTAACCCTGCGTTAAAAAGACAAATGAAGACTTTTTTGAGCGCAGAATTTAAAAAAAGTTAGTTTTTTTTATTTTATTTAAACTTTTCGTTATTTTTTCCAGTAATATCTTGAATGGAAATTGCAGATTTTGATCAGAAAAAATTTCTCATTAATTCGCATTACTTAGTTGGCTGAGATATACAGAATATAATCCCTTAGATTCAACTCGGATCACTCTGATTACTCACTTAGATCACTCAGATTAAAATTTGGTTATACGTTTTTTCTTCATGTATCTTTAATACTGCCGTAAGTACAATATGGATTTTGATCATAAAATTTAGTTGAGAGATTTTTCTTTTTAACATCCCAGTATTCCGTTAAATGAAAATTACACACACAAAAAAAAATTATGATCAGAAAAATTTAATTAACATAATTTAGTTTCTTACATCTTAATTTAAGTTCACGGAAAAAAAAATCAGGTAGTCACTTCTAACGAAACTACCGCGGGTTATTAACGTACGATTACTTATCGTTACTTACCTCTTTTGCATGTATATATGTATGTATGTATTATGTATACATGTATCTATATATATATATATATATATATATATATATGTTTGTTAAAATTTTGACACATTTTGGTACTTTTCTGTTTAACTGGTTACTGCTTGCCCAAGCGATACAGACTGGGTTGGGCACGCTGCCAAAATTATAACTCGTGACAACGGACGGCTTTAGCGTCTGAAATTTTGCTTTCTGGAGGACCTATCTGGAGGAACGTAATCCTACATTAAAACTATGTAGAGAATGCAATATAAAAAATTAAGTTAAATGTGCTGCTTTGTAATGAATCGTAGTTACTTCCTACTAAATACTACGTCAAAGGAAAAATTGAGGTTAGGATCCGAGGGGTTGATATTTTTTACTTTGCTTTGTTACGTTAGGCAAGATATGGAAAAAAAATTATACATGGACTAATAGAAATTTAGTATTAATTTAAAAAAAAATTTATTAATACTCTCATATACGTTAGGACGTAGATTTTAAACACAAAATTTAGTTATGATACAATTTTTTTTTCTTCACTTCTCAATTTTTCAGTTCCCAAGAAATTGAGATTTTGATCATATGAATTTGACACAGTAATACTGATCATTTGAATTTTTATGTTACATTGTGAAATGCACACATATATTATAAAATTTTGCTATTCAATTCCGTCTTACTTACCAATATTGTGTTAGACATGAAAAATAGATTTGGGTCATAGATTTTGATTATACGTAATTTATACTTTGTATGATAAAAATCCTCCCGGGTTTTTTGGCCTCTGTTTAGGGTTCTTGTGTTATATTTAGCAGAAGCACAAAAGTGATACCTTAGAATTACGTTTTCTATAGTTATCATGACACAATTTCGTTTTACTTATATTGCAGGTGTTTCTAAAGGCACTAACAGAAAAGTCGTACCATGTATTTTAAAGAAACGGACTGTGCTACAGTCAGAAGAAGACAGGTCAGTTTCTGTTTCATGACTACGAAAGGTTTATGCTTATATTTATGCCATTTTCTGTTTACTACACAAATTCCGGTAAACATGAACCAGACAGAATCAGTAGTAGGACAGTCATTATGGGCCTTAGTCTCGGGGTATTTCGCTATACGAAATGACGTCATCGGGACCTACATTTGTAAAATCTACCAATAATCATTACCGTTGATTAAGAATATAGATCATGATGACGCCATTTTCGCACCACATAATTTTCGTATGCCCCGGGACTAAGGACTGCACTTGAAAGAATTCAACTAATATTCGATCTTTCCAGAGATTTTTTTTTGGGGGGAGGGGGGTTGTACCGGCATCAGAATTGTACAAAAAAATTTACTGGGGACATAATTTGTTAATTATACAAATTATTCATAAATTTCCGGAAGAGAATATTTGAAACTCTTTGAAAACTGACTACGCATCTATACATCACAACAATGTTTAACTCAAAACTTGGAAAAACAATAAAACTGACTTTTTCCCAAAATAAAGTTTAAAACGAAACAATATTGATTTTCTCTAAATTTGATAGCTACGCATATATTTTCCTATAGTTTTGTCTATTTCAGAAGCTATGACATTTGAACACAATACTGACTCATGAAAAAAAAAATCTCCCAAATTTATTTTCGCTCGCAGTGTATATCTTTGTAAATAAAGAACGAATTAATCTGCTGATACCAATTACCTTTAAAAATACAGGGTATGGCAGAATAGACTCCCACATTTCAGAAGGTCACTAGTAAGGGATTGGTGGCGGTAAGGCGGCGTGGGTGGTAGCAACATTTTGGACGGATTTTCCAGTTGTCAGTAGACACCATGAGTGGGTACTGTGAACATTGCGGTTACGTTATCAAGGCAAACATATACTGAATGGGTTCATCCCTTTCAGTCGTCAGACACTGATGATTGAGATGTCAACGTCCGGCAACCCGGCGATGCGTTTCTTTCCGGGGGACCACGTGGGCATCTATCCGGCAAACAGAAAACAGCTGGTCGACGGCATCCTGAAGCACATGAAGAGTACCTGCCCGGATCCAGACAAGACGTTCCGACTCGAACTGAGGAAGACGATTCAGACGCTGGAAGGTAAGTGCGTGAGGATTTGTTTCCTTAGCAGGGCGGAGCTTCAGAAATCAAAATTGTAGGCAATCGCAGATCTAAACGCAATGATCACTTGATACGTCATACCAATCACAGGTCACGTAGACAACCTCGGCGCCAGCGGAGGATCTCACGTGGGGCAATGGGAACGAGGCCTTAGTTTGCCAGTCATTAGTCGATATCTTTCGAAACCTTTTTAGAAATTTCATAAAATTTCTAAAATATATCGAATTTTTTACCTGGGAATCCAAGTTGGAACTTCACCATTAACCGTTTGAAGTCCAAGTCAACCTTTGCGGCTGTTGGTGTTAATGATCAGTCTGCTGGCGAAATGCGAAAAAAATTTCTATTATTGAAATGAAGTAATAATACATAAACAAGTACATAACTCTTTTTATTTATCGTCAATTTTGGGGTATACGATGGGGTTTAAAACCCTTACTTGTTCTGTTTAAACAATGCTGATTACTGGCGATCTTGTGGGTAAATTTTAAATAGGCATTCGCAGGATTTTTTTGTACTTAAAACATTATACCATAAAAATTGCTTTTTAAATACTCTGAAAGTTTACGAACGTATATTTGATGAATAAGAATATTTTAGGTGGTTTTTGCCTTCATTCGAAAATACTCATGTATTTTCATACCTCTCTTTTATTTAACTTTTGCGTAGAGCTACACTTACAGCCTATTTACACTGAATAATGAGCCTTACATAGCATCAGCGTTAAAAATTTTAACCAATCTTGGAGCTCGATTCATTGATCACGTGATATGTCAAACCAATTACATGTGAACAATCTCGGAGTAATGCAGTAACGCAACACAATACTCCGGATGCAATGAGAACAGACCAAAAGTCTTAAGTTTGTCGATTTTTTGCAATAATATATTTCATATATAGCTGTAAATAATGTATTTCGTACTGTCAGTAATAAAATATTATAGTATTATATATTATAGTATAAATATTATTAATAAATATACTATAGTATAATTATAATATATTATATTTATTCTATAAGATATTTATTAATAATCAGGCTGTCTCAAAAAACCTTGACACTTTGTAAAAAAAGTATACAAAGTAGGAACTAGAAATTCACAGATGTGTTACCGCATATATTAGAGCTTTTTTCTTTGTCAAAAAAGTTCAACAGTGGGCGCTAGTTGTTCCGTAAAAGCGAAAGTTGTAAAATGGCTGAATCTGTGAATGGCTGCTTTGCAGACCCCCAAATTTCTTATTTACATCCCTAAATCACTTGGCAACAAGACGCCTCAATGGGGTATGATTGTACGAGACTTTTTAAATGAGGAATTTCCAAACAGGTGGATTGGACGAGATGGTCCCATCCAATGGCCGCCTCGATCTCCAGACATTACAACTCTCGATTTTTCTCTTTTTGGATTTCCCAAAGACAAAGTTTATTCAACAAAAGTGGTCAGTCTTAAAGAACTCAAAAACGCATAATTGCTGCAATTTCATGTGTTACGGAATCCATTTTGGAACGCACATGGGCTGAAATGGATTACTGACTGGATATTCTCCATGCCACAAAAGGAGCAAATATTGAAATTTGTTGACTATACTAAAACAATTTCTAGTATACACTCTGTCACAAAAAAATATATGTACCCAGAAGGAAACGAGCTACTATCACGAAACTTAACATGTATGTAGTGCATGAGGAGATAAGCAAATGATTAGAAATTCAGAAGAACAGACCGTTTTATTAAGAAGATATGACATTAAAAAGGTTACAAAGCAGTAAGTAGTAAATCCACCTCTGGCAACTATACAAACCTAAAAAGTGCGTGGTATCGAATCAATGAGGTCACCTATGACCTCCTGCGGATGATCAGGCCATAATCCTTGCATCTGGGCAGTTAATTCACCATTATTCCGTGACGGCTGCAGTTGCCTTCAAAGCACGTCTCAGACGTGCTTTATTGAGTCTATAGAGGTCTGGTGACCTGGCAGGCAATGGGAGTACGCCATATCCTTGAAGACATTGTTGGGAGAGTCAAGCAGTATGTGGACGAGCGTTGTCTTGCTGATAAATGGCACCTGGGCGACTTGATAGCATATGCAGTACAACTGGCGTTAAAATCTCATCCACGTAACTGCGTGCCGTCAAAGTACGTTGAAGGACGACTAGATGTGATCGTGTGTCCCAACAAATCGCTCCCCACACTGTCACACCTTGTATAATCTCCGTATGCCTCTCGACAACAAATGCCAGATCGGACCGGTGTCCTGGCCGCCTCCACACGCGAATGCGCTGGTCATCAGCATTAAGACTGAATCGGGATTCATCGCTGAAGATCACTCGGCTCTAATCGGTCACACTCCAGCTTGCCCGAGGTAGGCAAAAATCAAATCGACACTGTCTATGATGTGGGGTCAGTAGTAGGCGTCTAAATGGACGTCGGCACCTTATAACTGCGTCGGCCAGTGGTCTCCGAATGGTTTCCCTTGATACCACTGGATGTGTGGAAGGTGGTAAATGGCGTCGAACCGATTCTAGCGACGTTGTTGGTGCGGACTTGGCCGCTCATATGATTGCGCGATCCTCGCGCGCATTTGTATTCCTGGGATGCCCTGACCCTCCGCGAAGGTAGATTATTTCTTCTGTGATCCATTGTTGCTAACACCGAACAACTACCATATCACTGAGACCGAGGTAGCGGTCGATACGCCTGTTCGACCAACCTGCTTCTCTGAGGCCTACTTGTATAATCCCCCTCTCAAATTCCGACAATTGTTCGTACTGTCGGCGGTTACGTCTAGGAGGCATCTCTAGTCACAATATCGTCCATCCAAGTCGAGAGATTTGTTTGATTAACCCTATGGCACGAGCAATCATGCTTTTAAACTCTCCCAGCTGCGCATCTGATATGCGCATAATGTGCTTACTCTTGTCTCATTGGCGTCGAAATTTTAATCATTTTCATATCTCTTACCAGACTACATTCCTGCCAAGTTTCGTGATAGTAGCTCGATATCTTCGGGGTGCATATATTTTTTGTGACAGAGTGTAAAAGGTAACACATATTTGAATTTCTAGTTCGTACCATAAGTACTTTTTTATGTAAATTTTTTAAATGTGTCAAGAGATTTTGAGACACCCTGTATATCTCATGTATTTTTTCTTGTCAACTTAGATCTACACAATTTTTTTTTCTTACAGCAAATTATTTGTGTTGTAATCGAGCAATTCTCCAGCAAGCCGACAACAGGCAGTAATAAAATTTAAAAATGTTTTCAGTCTAAATTTAAAGACGAAATTTATGAGGGTATATTTTTATATACCTATAACCCGCTAACCCCTTTTAACAAAACTTGCTTACACGCTTTTTGTATGCTCCTATAAGTACTCATTTTAACCGGCGGATATGTTTTTCCTGAAATCGATCGGAGACAAATTCACAGTTCTAACATCGTATACTGTGCATCGTATTCGCACATCATTTCCTGTAGGGGAGGAAATTTTTAAAATGAATGAGATAAAGCAGAGTAAAGAATTTCTTTTTCTGTTACGGAGTGTAATTTAAAAGAAAATTTTTAAGTCCAAATCTGCGATCACTGGAAGCATTTTAGCAGAGCGAATCCGATAGGGCAGTCTTAAGTAATTAAAAAAACTCGTCCCCGAAGTTTAAAAGAACCTTTTAACTAATGTTCTTTAATAAAGTGACTTTTAAATAACGAGTCTCGTGACAGTTCCCGTCAAATAATTCAGGAAAATTTGGGGGAAATGATAACTTCACGCTATAAACTGCGAAATTTAAATCGCGATAGGCGAGAAAATTGCCTTCTGACCGGAGCATTTACTCTGTCTTTGGATAATTCACCCTCCCCGTACAGCAATGCAAATTTTTGTAAGTGAAAAGTTTTAGATGTCAGGAGCTTTCAAGCTCGTTTCCCACACTCGATCAGCCAGAGGCCGGCGTGAGGTGGGGTTTATCAGATCTGCGAACCTCTTATTAACAAGTGTATTATTCACTCTCGATTAGATATGAAGCGTTTCCACTGACTTTTGACACGACATTTTTGGGTTACTTGGGAGAGTGAATTTTTAATGACTTTACTTTGATGAAATAAATTTTGTCGCGGAAAGAAGCGATCAATATTGACATTTATGAGATAAATTTAGTTCTATAATTTCTCTTTATTTCGCGATATTTCATGGCAGAAAAAAAACCACATTTCGCCTGAAAAAAATTTAAAGCATGGTGCTTCTTGCTGTTGTATGCAAACGGACGATTTGGGTTTCCTACTGCACAGATACATACATATGCATATTTATATGTGTGTGTGTGTCTGTGTCAGTGTCTATCGGTATGTATGTATGTACCCAAATAGGGCAGAAAAGAACCCAAATCGTCCGTTTGCATGTAAAAGCAAGAACCACCATGTTTTAAATTTTTCTGAGCAGAATATGGTTCTTTTCTGCCATGAAATATCAAGAAATAAAGAGAAACTAGCCGCTGCGCGACCAGCATGTTCGCTTTTAGTTTTATATTTTCTTTTGCAAAATAACTCACCTGAAAGTAACATATGTAAGGAATGTTACCATTATCTGTCATTATAAATATACGTTGTTATAGGGGTATTCTTCATAGGGTTGATTCTAAAACATCATGATTAAAAAATATGAGTTTCCATTACTTCAGAACAGAGTTAAAGATTAGACTGAGAAACCCAACACCAATTATTTTAAAAATTACATACCTCTCTGTATGTACTATTTTTCAAAATTTAGATATATACTTTTTATCATTACATCAAATAAGAAATTGTTGGGGAAAAATTTTTCACTTAAAAAAATGGAGTAAAAATTCAGCAAGTACTAAAATATAGTGCGGATTACATCACTCTCTGTATGTACTATTGTTCACAATTTAGATATCTACACTTAATCATATTAAATAACAAATTGTTAGGAAAATTCCTTCAGTTATAAAATGGAGCAAAAATTCAGCAAGTACTGAAAAAAGTAGAAAATTAACTATTACTGGCTGTCGGTTGCTATGCCGGCGATGGTTAAGCCTAACCTCGTGATCATTTATGCTCTCTCTTTCACGCCTCTCTCTTAATGAATTATTTCTTCACTTTCTTTCTTGATACTGTATCCAATTTTCCCTTGATCGTGCAGCTCACTTTCGAGCATTCCTGATTTCAGTGCGTAAATCCATGTTGGCACAAGGTTGCAAATTGCCAATGCCGCTAATGTTTACATCTGGTAGTTGCAGCCGTTGCCATTCGGAGTGTAGAAGTATCATCGATTTTTGTGCCGCATACCTACGCGTTTTATATGTATAGATTATACAGCTAAATTGGTCTCATAAATGTCAATATTGATCGGCTCTTTCTGCTACAAAATTTATTTCCTTTGGTGTACGAAATTTCTAAAATAAATAAAAAAAACAGTATAAAAATGTCTTTTTCTATTACGGAGTGCAATTTAAAAGAATACATCTTTAAATGCAAATCGACACTCATCGGAAACCTTTTCTCCATATGTCAACACTGAGCTCGGCGAATCCAATCTGGCTACTACCCAGTAACGATTTTTGAACCTTTGGAATAGACTAACAAAGATCTTGAACGTGGCGGATTCTCTCACAGCGTGGATTTCGTTTCTTAAATAAAATACACGACTTTCAAAATCTGTACACTGGGTACTTGTACTCAGGGAGCCTTTGCTCATTAGTTCATTGATGAATTCGTATATAACTTGTGACTAACAAAGCTCGTCCTCGTGTCAGTCGATTCATTGGTATTCCATAGGGCAAACTCATCGCTGGACTCCTCACGAGCGAATACCAGCGCTCAGCATGCGGACAGCCTTGACCAGGTTCCTGGACATTACGACACCCCCAGGACAACAGTTTCTGAGAACACTTGCGACGATGGCTGACGATGAAGGAGACAAGAGAAAAATTCAACTTCTGGCAACGGTAAGTACACCCTGGTAAGCATAACGAGTTACGTACAAACTCATTTTCCATTGAAAGATAAATGCCATCAGGATCGTTGTCAGAGCAAACCCCCTGTCCCGCTCTCAGAAATTGGAATTTTTCATACATTATCACAATTGTATCACAATCGTATTGACCACTGATATAACTGACCATTGATACATTGATACAATTGACCATTGATGCATTTATACAACTGGCCATTGATATAAACCCTACCATTGATATTGACCATTGATAATTTGATAAAATTGTATTACAATCGTAATAACTGATGCTTGACCATTCATATTGACCATTGATACATTGATACAATTGTATCACAATTGTATTGTGACATACATTATACATTCACAATTATACTGACGCAAAACAGAAGTCGAAATTCCCATGTAAAGTTTTTGAGGGGAACTACGTCACTGCCACGTCTTGTTGCTAATTCATGATAGCTACGGTCACACAGTAATGTATGACCAGCAAGCACAGGGAAAATATCCCTCGATCCATAATCGTGAACATACACACCTCCAGCGTACCCAACAGCCTTGGACCTGGGTTTCGCCCTTGTTTTGGATTCCTCGGCAGGCCGATATGTACGCTGGAAGGTAGAGCCTCTCAACTTTTACTACTGACTGTCACAGCGAAGTCCACGACGGAAAGAACCTCGTCCACTGACTACGGTACAAAATTTAGAGTGCTTGAAGACGGCAAAAAGCATGATAAACGCCCTACTGTAAGCAAACACAATTGTAAATGTATAAATATCCTCAGCAGAAAACAATCGAAAACTTTACTCTGGCAGACTAACTATAGAGTATCAATATTAGAGATGTGTATTTTTTTATGTATCCCTTCGTTGTTCACAGTTTTTTCTCCTTACCCCTTTATTTGTTTCGCTAATTATTTTTCTCTCTCTTCCTGTCTCCTTTTTCTCTCGGTCTTTCGTTTAGGCAGTTTCCTCCATTTCTCTCTTGCCTTTGAAACATGTAGCAACAGTTCCCAAGTAATACAAGACCGTTGGGAAATTGTTGGGCTACCGTTTCTAACATAGTTGGCCAGCAGTTGGATTTGGTCCTTGGGGTTATGTTGAAACAACGGTTGGCATTGCTGCTCACCCAGCAGTTAGTCGTTAGTTGGCCCAACCGTTGGGAGAGAAGTTCAGCTCTCATTTGCAGTGGGGGCAACAACATTTTACAATTGTTGGCCCAGCATGAACATTTTGCAGTTGGCCCATATTTTTTTCTGGAAGTTCTGCCAACGTTAAACACTCCTCCAATGCTGTAACGAAAATTTGCTTTTGGTGCAAACAATGTGTGTATTTGGGTTCTGCACATGTTACGGCTATTGCATCGTAGAACCTACTTACTTTGGAGTCTTTCAGAAGTTTTGGCGCCATCGGGTGTAGAACTTATCTCAGAATTACCGTAACCGTGTATTTTAAAGGTTATTTTCCTTACCACAGCATCTTGTGTTTGGCAGGACTCGAGTCGGTACGAAGACTGGAAATCCCACCAATACCCCAACCTCCTGGAAGTACTGGAAAACTTCCCCTCCGTCGTTCCCACTCCCGGCTTCCTGCTCACCCACCTCACACCCCTGCAGCCCCGTTTCTACAGCATCAGCTCCGCCCCGGACTATTACAGCCCGGGACATCTACACCTCACAGTGGCCGTGGTCATCTACAGCACGCAAGGTGAGTAGTGCAAGCACTGACGCATCCGGTAAGTTGCGGTCCATGGTCGCCAAATCTTGCCGCCATTTTCATCTCATGCTTATAGAAATATTTTTTAGGTTTTTCCTTAAATGGTCCCTTTCTTAAAAAAGTAATACCTTTCATGAAGTTTTTAATGCTAATTCGAGTGGTAATTAAATGTTTTGTCTCTCTCTATTGTTTGAAGTTGGAGTAAGTTCAACTCGAAAAGTCCCGTTTAGAGATACTTATTCTTTGAAATATAGATTCGCATCTATCGATATATGTATATTACCTTGTACAGGCTGTTCACACATTTTTTAGACGATGTATATTGTATTCGCAAAACTAAATTATATAAAATTCTCGTGTTTTAAATGTTCTATTTGACATCCCTTATTCTGAACTATCTTTCGAAAACGCAATTTCCAGGATAATAATGCCTTTTGAAGTGTCAGAAGAGGTATTCTATCCCATTCCTCCTGAACAGCTTTCCAGAGTCCTGTAAGGGTTTTGGGACGACGTTTGGATAATGCAGATTTTAAAGTCCGAAAGCACAAAAATCCATAGGTGATACATCGGGAGATTTAGTAGGGATATCAGTGAAGGGTATGGCCTTGCTACCAGTTTTTTGTTCCATTTCTTTTAGGAAATTTACAGTGGATTTTGATGTGTGACTGCTAGCTTTGTCCTGATGGAGTCTCACAGATTGATGGTACTGTGGGTAAAGCGATGGTATTTCATTCAGAAAAATTGGCGATAAAATATGTTCCTGATAGTATTTGGAGTTAATCTTGACATTTTTTTCCACTCTCTTTATTTTTAACTTGCCATTATAAGAAAAACCAGCAACAATCATGAATCCCTTAGAAAAACTTTCTTTCGATTCTTTGAACCATGTACTTAAATTTTTTTCTCCACTTTTATGATAATAAATGGCTCTTTTTTTGCTGCAATCATTTAAATACACCCATGATTCATCTATTGTGACAATTGTTTTCCATTTTTCTTTGGATAAGTGTTTCTCATATAGAATTCTGCAGCGTGTCCTACGATCAGCGATATGATTTGGAAGAAGACGATGCACATTGTGTTTTTTTGCTTTCTTAAGATTTAAATCAACGTTTATCATTTTGTTTACAGTGGACACCGGGCATTTTAATGATTTTGTAACTGCCCTTTGACTAGGGGGATTTTCTTTTAACATTAAACAACGTACCGTTGCAATAGTCGAAGATGTCCGTTTTTTCCTTGGATACTTGTTTGGAATTTTTGTCCCACTTGGGGCTCCAATTTGACGTTTTTTTCCTTTCTTGTTGACGACATTACCTATCGACGCTTTAGATATCATAAAACCATGACTCTCACATCGTTTTTGGATAACTGAGTATGCATATTTCTTTTCGGAAAGAGCATAAATGTAGCCTTCGAACCACTGTTTTGTTAAAAACGCCATTTTGAATAAAAACAAAACTTTCAAGCCGCAGATGATAATTTTGACTTTTAAAAACATAGTACAATTGCAATTATTTCTTTTGCAGCAAACAATTTTTTATTACCGCTTACCAAAATCGTCTAAAAAATGTGCGAACAGCCTCTGTATATGCAACTTATCAGTGTTGGAAAAAAAAATTTCGTATCGATGTTTTCGTAAGCTCAGGATAAATATTCCTCAAGGGCATTACGTAGCATGAATTTTGGCGACATTGGAAAGCAAGATGGTCGCTCATGAATCATCCTGTATAATCTGGAGATCTAGGAAAACGTAACGCGCAATTCTCTGTCCGGGCGTGGCGTTGAAGGTGATTGAATGGATAAGCGTACCAGTCCTCACATCATGACTTTAATGTCAGGTAAAATGACGTCCTGCGACCGTCTATTTAACACAGGCTTGGTAGAAAATGGCAATATATATTGATAAATGAAATAGTATTTTAAGGTGGCATATCAGTTGACATAAGATTTTCAGGGCACATATTCGGGTATAATTTCCTCTAGGTCAATTTCTAATCACAGAGTGAATAATTACACGATAAAAATAACTTTTTATATACCATGTTTTTAAATTTTCTTTTGAATCATATAAACTTGACAATTCTATGTACTAATAAATACTTTTTAAAATTTTTTTGAATTATCCCATCAAATTGAAAGAAAATGAAGTTAATTGGAACTTGCATTTAACTTTTCGTTCCCGTCTCGGCCGATAGATGGCTGCAACAGTCAACTAAACAAAATCAACTGAAAATGAATTTAATTCAGCTTAAAGATGGCTAAATGTATTAAAAAATGCATTGTCATCGTGTTCTGAGCTATATTAAAAGTTTCAAATGTCTAGCTAGTCGGGAAGTTAGTTAAAAATCGATTGTAATATTTTTACCTGACAAACAAACACACACACACACACAAACAAACAAGAAAGTGAGTTAATAAAAACATGGTCATGAAAATGCAGATTTTTGAACTCTGTTATCTGCATACTAGTATAAACGTTGAAAGGCGTTGCGCGGGTTTTTCAAAAATCTCTTGATTGCGCAGTATTGAGTAAAACGTTAACATTCGTGTGTAGAAAACAGAATGCTAATGATTGTCATGATTTGCTAATGTGTGATTAAGAAAATTCCCCAAAGTTCAACACGAGGACTATCTGCGAGGTCAACTGATGCACAACCTTAAGAGGTATATAGTGAAACTTCTTTAGGGCGGCCAGTCATGTTTCCGATAAAAAGTCGCTGTTTTAAGACGTGGCCGTCGAATAGGGGTTTCTTCCATAATATTGGCTTTATGGAGTGTTTAATCGGTTCGAAGCAAAATTTGGCCGTTTAGAGGGATGGCCGTCTGGAGAAGTTTTACTGCATATATATGCATACATACACACACATATAGAAACTTCTGTAGCCGGCTACCCCTATTCGACTGCCACCTCTCAAAAAGGCCACATTTTCGAAACCAGGACTGGCCGCCATAGAAATGTTTTACTATATATATATATATATATATATATATATATATATATATATATATATATATATATAATGCATGAATAGAAATCGGAATATTTGATTTAATAATATACGTAAATAGCATTATGAAGGATTAATTTCGTTTTTACACCCATAACAGCAATGTTTGATTTAGGAGTTAATTTCTGCGGTATTTAATGAAATAGGACAAGATTCGTATAATGAGTGGTTTATTAATGAATGAATGAATGAATTGTTGTTTTTGCCTTAGTGACCTGCTTCTATCCTTGTATCAAACTCTTTTTTTTTTTTTAACACAGCTGGGGCCCAACATTTCGGAGTGTGTTCCAACTACCTTGCAACGTTACCGATTGGTTCGGAGACTGCCTGCTTCGTAAGAAAGTAAGTATTTAGGTCGTTATATGCGTATCGTTCGGTAAATATTTCCGTTGATAAATTGTACAGTTTGCGGCAGAATGAACTCCCCTATTTCAAAGGGTCATAAAAAAACGAAAAAAGCAATTTACAGATAAAAATCTTCATATTTTCGAAAAGTACCGACAATCTAGTTTTTTTCCCCACTTAGTTTTCAAAATAACATCTCTCAGGTGGCATCCTTTATTGACGGCGCCTTGCCGAAGTCGTTCTTTTAAGTTTTTCATCACTCTGCTGGTCATCTCCGCGAGAATGGCGGCAACTTTCCCCCAAATAGCGACTCCTTGCACATTTTCGGTTTTTCTAACGTTCCTAGGACGGCCAAATGGTTTTCTTGGTGATGCAGACCCACTTTCCGTCACGTTTGAAACCCATCGCAGAAATAGTTTTCAAACAGGAACGGTGCATCAGTTGCATAGCGCGACATAAATTCCATTTCTGTCGGGATTACAGAAAAGTTGTTTTTCAACAACGCCTCGATAAGGAACCCACTCATATTGTCTACTGACAAATAGAAAATGGAGGGCGCAATGGCCTAGTTGGCAAGAACAGCGGGCTAGAGATCTGAAAGTCACTGGTTCGATGCTTGTCGCTGACAAAATCCAGTGCCGTGTACACCAATGGCGGCCGGTGCACTTAAAATCTGTCGTGGCTGCAATGCCCTCCAAGTTTTCAAAATTACCTCTGGAGGTGCGGGGTCAAGTGTTCTGGTCTCGTCACTTCACTCGGTTCAAAATTACGGGACTGGTGCTTTGGCCAAGTCGGATTCCAACCCTTGTGGTGCTAGTCAAAACAGGAGCCGCACCTTCGTCACTCATAGCCTTCGGGACTTGATCTGATGTTGCTGTCGGTCAAGTGGCATAATCAACAACACTAACAACAAATATAAAATCCGCCCGAGTTGTTGCTACCTCCCGCTCCGCTTTTCCCCCACCACCCATTTATCAGTGACCTTGCGAAATGTGGAAGTCCATTCTGCCGCACCCTGCAGAACGCTTAGTGAATTCTTCGAAGAAATCAAAGCAAAATCGATTCCAGGGGACATTTTTTTTAGGAATGAGTGAAATTAAACCATTTCAGTTATTACATTCTAGTTCTGGAATATGAACAAAGTTCCCGATAATTCAACCAGAAATAGAATATTTTTACGCGGAAGTGTCAGCAAATCTGTGAGAGTATGTCTGTTATAACTGGAAGATATTTGTTTATTAAAATATCTATATTACACTAATACAATGACCCTCGCTCCCTAGGTGGAACATCAAAGGAAGATATCCACTCTTCATTAGCCATCGTTTAATTTAGAATCGTTTTATTTTTTTACGTGTAAATTTCATTTCAATTTCGAAACTCAATTTTGTCGTTCGTTACCGTAAACTGAGACATGCATTATACTACGGAGTGGAGTCCTCACCACAACTGACCTCTGGAAAATGAACGAACGTGCATTTGGTTTGTCAATACGGACGGCCAACCGAAATTTCAAAACCGAACGCCGAATTTTTTTGCTCCCCTTTCGTTAACCGCATGTATGTCCGCCTTAACGCACTTATGCAATGTTTATTTATCTTCGACAGTGCCCCGAATTTCCGCCTGCCCGACAACTCGGAAGTCCCCGTGATCATGGTGGGTCCCGGTACCGGCATAGCGCCTTTCCGAAGCTTCTGGCAGCAGAGAGAGCTGGACATGAAGAGAGGTGAGTACCGACGGGAAAAGGGGGCGTTGCCATTCGAAAATTTCGAGTTTCAATACCTATAACCGTAACTGTGAGCGCCACTTTGTTGCCGTTCGCATAATCCCGAGCTCATACCTCTGAATAACTATATCTGAAATCTCATCTCGATCGGTTGAATGGAACAGCCGTTTGAGGTCTATATATTGGCAAAATTTTTTATGACCATCCTGTACATTAACAATTGATTCGTAAGTTTCTTAAAATTTCGGTTAAGTTAAGCGAAAATAATACTTAAAAATAGGTGGGGTACGCCATATCCCCATGTACCCCCAGATAAAAAGCCCTGTATATATATATATATATATGACGTGCGTTGGATTTACACCCGATATAATAAATATACCTGCAGTCATCGTGTCCGTTACACATAGTTGTCGAGTGGAAGGCACTTTGATCCATAATTCAAGTCAATCACTTTATTTCTTTTCTTCAAGAGAACCACGCTCAAAGTCTATCTCCTAGCATCGCCATTTTCAAAAACTCCGCGGTGCCGAACAGCGCGCGTTAACAACGACCTTCCAGCTTAATATGCCACTATTTCTATTAATCTCCTCAGAGCATTCCCCCTATCGCGCATGCTCAAAACACCACATGGAAACTTCCAGAACCGTCTTTAGTCTATGTCAGCAATATCTTCGCGCGCTAAACCTGTACATCTAAAATAGATTCCCTCGGTGGAACTTCAACTTACATTCGCGAATCGAGGTCACTTCCCGAAACGGGGAAAAACCTTTTTCAACGCGTTTTGACAGTGATTTTAATGTTAAGTTTTGCTATTCTAAAGCCCCCTGTAACTTTTTCAATTAATTTTTTGATATATATAAGTTTTATGACTTTATTGAATGGTTTGAGGTCATCTAAAATTGAACCATTCCTTCATCATCACTACTATAAACTAACGTGGAATCGTCTACATTCTCTTAAATACTCTCTGATAACATTTCAATCAATATTTTTTATTCTTTCTAGATATCCAATCATGCTAAAGTTTAAAGAACAAAGTTAAAAAAAATAATCGGTTCTTTTCTTGGACCGCGCTATTTTAAAACCGTGCAAAAAGAGAAACGATTGTGTACACACACACACACACACACATATATATATATATATATATATATATATATATATATATATATATATATATATATATATATATATATATATATATATATATATATATATATATACTAGCTGAAAACCCGCACTTCGCTACGGAGTACATTCAAATTAAATACAATGGCCAATGTATACAACTAATGCCAAATATATATATATATATATTTACAATAAATACGATGATCAATATATACAATTGATGTAAAAAAAAATATATATATATATATATATTTATAAAAAAATCGGAACGGATATTTTTATAGACAAAATAATGTAGAAGAAAATATTCAAACTAAATCTAATAGAATACTGAAGAATATAGTACAGTTAATATAGTACAGTTTGAGGAATATATCTTTTACTGTATTTTAATATGTCCAATCGTCTGCCGCATTAGCAAGAAAAAAAATTCATTTTTTTATCTATTTAGTTGTTATGCACGTGACGATAAATTTATTTAAAGTACCAGAAAAAGAAATCACGTGATCAGCATTTAATAAATTAAATTCTAAAAATTAATCTTTTAAAAATTCACCAAAAATCAGAAAATGGAGGTAAAGATTCGAAAAAGATCTCATTTTCAAGGAATTTTTATGATCTTTTTCGTGATATTAATTTTATAACCCTCAAATTATTATTTTAAATGCAAACTTAAAAAAAGTTACTAAAACAGCTTAAAAATTTAATTTTAAAAAATTTAAGAAGAAGTTTTCAAAAATCTTTCTTAGTGCACCCCTACACTATAAGAAGAATCGCCATGCAAAATTTCAGCCCTTTAGGTACAGCGGTTTGGTCTGTGCGTTGTATGTCAGTCAGTGAGTCAGTTACGGAACTGTTTTATATATATATATATATACTAGCTGTACCCGTCCCGGCGTTGCTCGGGTAATGTAATTACCAATTTTTTAGTAGCCTTAACCCTTTGTTAATGGGCGTCGCTGTCATCCTTTTCCTCACCACGATACATTATTTTACCCATATAAATTTAATCCTTTCTGGCACATTTTGGCAAAATTTTTGACATAGGATTACTAATCGAATATCACTGCAATAGTAATCGATTTCCTTGAAAGCGAATATATCACATCCTCCACATGCTGAAATTCTTTGAAATCTTCATAGATTTTTTCCACAAATACACCACAAATTATATGATATTAACTAAGTGCTGGCCAAAAAAATTACGGCATTACTAAATGTGATTTTTTAATCGATTATCACTGCAATAGTAATCGATTTCCTTTAACCACCGAATCCCTCATAGAAAACAAACGCCCCAACACATCACGTGCATGACGTCGAAAAACTGGTTTTTCTCCTATTTTACCTTCGTCCGGAAATGAAGAACGAAATCTCCAAAATGAGATTTCTCGCAAGAGTTTCCGAATCATAAAATAAATTATTAAAAAATAACTACAATTTGTAAATTAATTTTGGTTCTGGCTTTCGAAACTGTGATGTCTAGGGTCTCTGAGATAAAAATTTCGTAAAAATGTAACGACATTTACGTATCGATTCGACAATTTGGAAAAAAGGGTCACGGACAAAATCGCGTTTTTTTCCGAAAAACGGGTGCGTACAGGCGATCGAAAAAAAATCACAATTAATCGATAAATTAAGACAGACAATTTTAATTGTGATTTCCGTATAGTGTCATCTTTCCCGTATAGGCTCGTCCGAAAAAAAAATTCTTGGACGGATACGTTAGGATTTACGGGGCTTTTACTCGTCCGGGAGCTCCAAATCGCGACTAAATATTTAATTACGGAAAATCTAATTAAAAAATCGAAAAAAGGGCTTCGAGGTGCATAATGAGACCTCGGGAGGCATCTTCGTGTCGAATCTCAAAACTCGACCTACCGTCTTTGCGCTGCGCCGCGAGCAGACAAAAACTCGGTCACACACACACAGACTTTGCCTTTTATATATAAAGATATATATATATATATATATATATATATATATATATATATATATATATATATATATATATATATATATATATATATATATTATATATATAAATAAATATATATATATATATTTATATATATATGTGTGTGTGTGTGTGTGTGCGTATGTATGAATGTATGTATGCATAAAGTGATCATTATATGAAGACACGTTTGAGGTGTTAAAATCATCATGCATACAAATAATTACAAGATAAAAAGAACTTTTTATAAACCATGTTTTTAAATTTTCTGTTGAATCATATAAGTTTTCTATGAATTGAACTTTCGTTCAACTTTCGATTCAACTGTCGTTGAATCATATAAACAATTCTATGTATTAGTAAATACTATTTTAAATTTTTTTTTGATGAATTATCCCATCAACTTGAAAGAAAATGAAGTTAATTGGAAGTTAACTATCGTTTAACTTTTCGTTCCCGTCCCGGCCGATAGATGGCTGCACCAGTTTACAAAAAACAAAATTAACTGAAAATAACTGAAAATTAATTTAATTCTGCTTAAAGATGGCTAAAAGTATTTAAAAAATGCATTGTCATCGTGTTCTGAGCTATTCTAGAAGTTTCAAATGTCTAGCTAGTCGGGAAGTTAGTTATAAATCGATTGCAAGATTTGTACCGGACAAACACACACACAAACAATCAAGAAAGCAAGTTAATAAAAACATGGTAAATATAGAAAAACAGCAAATACAAAAAAAATAAATAACACTTTGCGTCCTTTACGGAAAAAGATCGATGCTAAAGTCGTTCCATCCAGCATCACTACCGACCAGATATCTGGTATTCGTGTTTCAGACTGCAGATGAAATGTACTGGTAAATTAAAAAGTGGTCACTTTACTTCGTCAGCGGAATCGGTTTTTACAACATCAGTTTCACAATATCGGTTTTCCTTTCAGTAATTTTTCGAATCGCAGATTAGCTAATGCGTATCTTTCGGCTCCGTTTCCCGCATTTGAAAATGCATCTTTAAATGAAAAGGGAGAGAGTTTTAAAAAGTTTGCTAAGATTAAAAAAAATTATTTGTATAAATTTTTTTTAATTTTATTTCAATAGTCATGATTAATTTAATGCCCTGTAAAAAATGAAGTACTCAAAAATTTTAAATGTTGTAATACATAAAAGTACGCGAACTATAAACTAATGCGTAAAACATAATTCAAGGATATGCAATTTATATATATATATATAAATTCTAGCTGAAAACCCGCACTTCGCTACGGAGTACATTCGAACTAAATACAATAGTCAATGTATGCAATTAAAGTAAAAAATAAATAAATAAATAAATAAATATATATATATATATATATATATATATATATACAATAAATACGACGATCAATGTATACAATTTATTTAAATAATATATATATATATATACATATATATATATATATATATATATATATATATATATATATATATATATATATATATATATATATATATATATATATATATATTCAAGATAAAAAAATTTTTTATATACCATGTTTTTAAATTTTCAGTTGAATCATATAAACTTGACAATTCTATGTATTAATAAATACTTTAAAAAAAATTTTTGATGAATTTTCCCATCAACTTGAAAGAAAATGAAGTTAATTGGAAGTTAACTTTCATTTAACTTTTCGTTCCCGTCCCGGACGATAGATGGCTGCACCAGTCTACAAAAAAAAAATTGAAAATTAATTTAATTCTGCTTAAAGATGGCGAAAAGTATTAAAATAATGCATTGTCATCGTGTTCTGAGCTATTCTAAAAGTTTCAAATGTCTAGCTAGTCGAGAAGTTAGTTAAAAATCGATTGCAAGATTTGTACTGGACAAACACACACACAAACAAGAAAGCGAGTTAATAAAAACATGGTAATAAAAGGAATGATTTCGTGTGTTACTAGCTGCCATGTTTCACCGCCACCTTTTAACACTGACAGCCTATTTCTTTTTTTCAGATAAAGATCGCAAGTTTGGGCAGATGACGCTCTTAGTGGGTTGCCGACACCAGAGAGTTGAGTTGTACCGAGATGAAACACAGCTCATGGTGCATGAAGGCGTCCTGTCACAAGTGTGTACCGCCTACTCCAGGGTACCAGGACGACCAAAGGTAGGCATATGGCTGCGTTTATAATTTGTCCGATAGGGGGAAAAATTCGTGAGATGTGCCTAGGGATTGCAGGACCAGACAAAAAATTCAGAACCTGGTTTCGATTCTCAAATTTTTCCGAAAACGACTACCCGGGTATTACCCGGATTTAAATAATACGTGTACCACAAAAAATTGCCCTAAATATTAGTGAAAAAGCTATATTTATTTATAATGTAAAGGAATTCAGTTTATTGCATAAATTATAAAACATATTTCTTTTCAATTTAGTTTAATTTAAGTAAATTGAAGGAAATGGGTTCTAAAACCCGACATTACCAAATTTTCTGAGAGGATTTTAAGTTTTCATTTTCAGCTTCCCACTCGATGGGAAATGCGTCGAAGACTAATTTTAAGTAATATAAATATCATCTGTTCTTGCCGTTTATAACACCAACAAAGAAAATTCATTTTGAAAATGTTATACGATATAAATCAATAAATGCTAGCGACACTCGGTGGCATATCTTTCGACAGCAGGAGGGGTATGACGTTTGAGATGGTCGAGGGGGAATCTAGTACTTAGTACTGTGGATTCTTTTAAGACAAAGAGTTCATTAAGGTGACTGCCTACGTTGAAAATGTCATTTATTGACTATTTTGGTCAATCTTATTTTTTGCAAGAATCACGTAGTTCAATCTTTTCTCTTTTCAAAACAGTTTTGATTTTCATTCTACATCATTTAGCAGAGTTATAGCTATTTTAAAAAATATCGTCTGCTACAAAATTGAAGTGACAAACAACTTTAAATGCATTTTTCTCAGAATTATGTTTATAACACAAATCTCTATCGTTATCATAATATCTCACATAATAATGCATATAATTTGATAATTTTTTTAAGAAAAGGTTTTATATGCTATTGTCAATGAAATGACGCACAATTATTGGTGTATAATAAAAACTTTTTTATTTGGGGCTGCTTTTATAAGAAAATGAATGACTATTCGGGGGAAATTTTCATATTGGAACATAAAATTGTCTCTATTAATTTTGAAGTTTAAAATTTCTCTGAGATTGTGGGTCATTTTGAAGATAACTGTCATAAGTATCATGTGTGAGAAAGAAATTAAAATAGTAGCATTAGAATTTTGTACAAAGTGATAGGCGCTTTAGCTAAATTTCATTAAATATTACTTAAAATTGACCAATTTATAAAAAATTATGGTATTTACAGGTACGTTTTTGTGTATTTTTTTTATTTTTAAGTGTTATTTTACCATAAAAGACCAAAAAATCCTTTAAAAATGATTTTTTTTAAAAATTGGCTCCGAATGTAGGCAGTCACTTTAAATTTAAATGGTGATAAATTTTGAAGCATGGTAAAACTGTTTATCCAAATTAAAATTTATTTAAACCTAAGATTGACTAGATTTCAATACCCGGTTCTACAACCAGTAGAACTGGGTTTTCGATTCCATAAATTTCCGCCGGGTACCCGATTCTGCAATTCCTAGGTACGCCCATCTTAAGTGGAATTACAAATACAGTGAACTCTGGATTATCCGTGTGCGGATTTTCTGGTTTGTGGATGATAAAAATATGAAATCTCTATCCAAAATAATACATAGTTTACTAAAAACTGCTATACATATATAAAAAGCAATATTTTTTAAATAACAGCCTTCTATTTCTCAAAAAGTTTTTATTTGATAAAAAAGATGCGATAATGTACAAAAATAACACTCTTACAATCGGAGGCAGTTCTCGGAAAATGTCTCCGATTATATATATACTATCTGCCAATAAGTATTTCGACACCCATGCAAATGACGATATCTGCGGTCCTGACATGCGTCACGCCCTCCGCCGTTAAACATCGTGTAGGAAAAAACATTGGCATTAGACGCATGCAAGATGCCACGAAGTGCAGAGTTATCTGATTTCGAGAAAGGTGTAATCGTCGGGTATCACAGAAATGGTCCATCCTTAACCCTCCAACACTCGCGTGGGTGACATTATGTCACCCACCTGCTTTCATCTTCCCTAATGGCGGTCATCGGAAGGTGGGAAGTCTCCCCTTTTCCTTCTACCTTCAAATGAGCCTTCCTTCTTGTCCCCTCTCTTTTCACTTCAGTTAGTCTCTAACTGTTCCTGCGATTGATTCGCGTCAAAGTTCAGTGGTTGACACCTGTCCCCCACGCGACCATCTACGTAACTTTTGAAGTAAATTTTTTTTATTATCCGTAATATTTAGATTTTAGATCCTTTTATTTATTTATGATTAAAAAACTAATAAGAGAGAGTCAATGCCAAATAGGTTCTTTACATGAAACTTTTTTTAATCAAATTTTTTAATGTGATAAAAAAAGTTTGTCAGAAATGTCAGAAACAGGCGGTAAAACATTATAATACTTTTTCCAGGGCCAAAAGGCATAGCGACAAAACTTCTTTCTCCAGAAAAAAATATTAGATTTGTTTATTGACGAACGAGTCTATAAAATAATAGCAGACTGCACAAATATTTACATTGATTCTATCAAATGTAAATTGAAAATAAGGATCGCGATGCCAGAAATACCACCGAGGTAGAGGTCAGGGCCTTATTTGCTCTTCTCCTTTTGATAGGCATTTAAAAATTCCAGGACAAATATCGATAAGTTATGGGATAACTCGAAAGGTAATGGGTTAGAATTATGCTACCTAACAATGAGCAAAAACAGTTTTGCGTTTCTTCTCAGGTGCCTTCGTTTTGAGGACATTCGAGATAGGGCATCTCCACGAGAATTTGATAAATTTGCTCCCATACGAAATGTATTTGAAATACTGTATCTCAAGAGGAAAAGAAGGTGCCAAAGGACTCTGTTCAGTGGCGCAGCCAGGATTTAATCTTGGGAGGAGAGGGGGCGAGTTGAACGTATAAAAATATTTATAATGCAAATTCAATATTCATAATGCAATTTCTATTTCTTTGGGGGTGGGGCAGGGCCCCTTCGCCCACCCTCTGGGTACGCCACTGACGCTGTTATGCTTGTAGACGACAGAGAGACAGAACAACGCGAAAGTAGTGCGAGAAATGCGGAAAGTGGATATGTAATGACCATTTGAAAAATGTATGTGCAGAATGTTTTAATTTTTTTTATTTTGAATGTATGGTTGGTTTGTAATAAACAATATTTATTTTTCTAAAATTTAATTGTGTTTTATTTGTATTTTATACTCGTAAAAAACCACAGAAATAATTAGGTTAATAAAAGTTAAATACATAAGGTAATAACACCGACATAAAAGTAGGTGACACTTGTCACCCACGCGACCGTTCGTGTTACATATAGATACGCGAGTATTGGAGGGTTAAAGGACATATCTAGCGAGCTGAATTATCCAAAATCGATAGTGACCTATGTGGTTCAGAAGTGGAAGCTGAGCCGTGATTGTCGGAATGTGCCCCGAGTCGGCACACTCAAGAAACTGGGAGACTGACGGGTGCTCTCCAGAGAAATTCGGAAGAACCGCACCCAACCGATGGCCCCCATACTCCAGGAGTTCCAACAGGCATCCGGGAGTATTTTTTCGATGAATACCATTCGTAAGGAAGCACATCTGCTTCATTTACATGGTCGTACTACCGCCCATAAGTCATTGATCACAAAGTCCAGGTGCACTGTGTGGTTAATGAGGTGCAAAGCACATCAAAAGTGGACCGCAAATCAGTGGAAACGGGTTCTCGGGAGCGATGAATCAAGGTTCCCCCTCTACCGTTTGGATGGCAGGGTCTGGGTCTGGTGTATGTCTACAGAACGCCTCCTGCCAGAATGCATTTTGCCCACATTAAAGTTCGGCGGATGTGGAATTATGATCTAGGGGTGTTTCTCGGGGTGTTTCTCCTGGTAAGGACTGGGACCCTTGGTCCCAATTCATGGTAAGCTCAACGCCCACGCCTACTGCACTATTTTGCATGACAGTGTGCTTCCTACGTTGTAACAGTTTTACGGGTTGGTCCCATGTTATGGAACAACTCCAGCTGCCATGATTCAAGGTCCACCATGGATTGATATGTGGACAATAGGGTTAACCGAATAGACTGGCCTGCCCATAGCCCAGACCTGAACCCTATCGAGAACCTCTCGGACGAGCTGGATCGCCGAATTAAGGGGTGGAACACCCGTCCAAAATCGGCGAAGGAATTTACATGTCTTCTCCAAGCCGAGTGGAATAAAATACCACTAGCCGTCATACAAGGACTTGTGGAAATCATGCCCCGGAGGATTTAGGCTGTAATTGCATCTCGTGTAGGCTCTACCAACTATTGAATATGAATAAATTTTGTTTTTATTTTCTATCGCAGGTGTCCAAATACTTATTGGTAGATAGTGTATATATATATATATATGCACATATATACGGTGAAATTTCTCTATGGTGGACAGTCATCGTTCCCAAAGAAAGTGGCCTTTTTAGGGGTGGCCGCCGAAAAGCGGTTCCTTCCATAACATTCTGACTATGGAGCCTTGAATCGGTTCTGAATAAATTATGACTGTTAAGAGGGGTTTATATATATATATATATATATATATATATATATATATATATATATATATATATATATATATATATATATATATATATATATTTATTTATATATATATATATATATATATATATATATATATATATATATATATATATATATATATATATATATATATATATATATATATATATATATATATATATATATATATATATATATATACACACAGTGGAACCTCGATCGATCGTTTCCCGAAAAATTGATTTCCCATTTACTTCATCTCCTTTACTTCATCCAGGTCCGAACGATAAAATTTTTTTTTATTATGTTCTCGCATTTATTGTTCAGTGCACTAGGTCCCTTCAAAATCGATAGATAGACGTTCCACTGGTACAGTAGAACCTACCTCGATCAATCGTTTTTCGAGATCTATCGTGTTCAAGTTGTGACGATTGCATTGAATGAAACATGCGGGAAAACTATGGATGCGGGAACACAACGAAGAAATATTGTCCTCGGATTAAACAAAAGACATATATGGGAAAACGATTATTTGGGAAACGATCGATCGAGGTCCCACTGTGTATGTTTATATATATATACACCGGGGGTCCCAAAAATGACCGACGATTTGAAAAATCAATTAAAGAAAAACGGAAGGTGATAGAAATGTACGGTTTGCTGCATTCTGCTTAGGCAACCAGGGAATTTACTCTCACCAATTTTCAAAATTAGTTACAAAGATCGTCAAGAGATGGCGCTGTAATTTATTTTAAATTTCCATAA
This sequence comes from Dolomedes plantarius, assembly GCA_907164885.2. Classification (NCBI taxonomy): domain Eukaryota; kingdom Metazoa; phylum Arthropoda; class Arachnida; order Araneae; family Dolomedidae; genus Dolomedes; species Dolomedes plantarius. The sequence continues at coordinate 75,536,815 of OU015490.1, forward strand.
GTTAGTTAAAATCTATTAACTTCATGTGGTTATACTGAATATGATAATGCGAAGAAAAATCCTCTCTCTTTATTTTACTTTTATTTATTTTTTTTTTCTTGCTACGGGGTTTTAATATGTAGTATAGGGGTTTGTGTCAGAGTTTTTTCTGAATAGATGGCAGCACTAAAGAAGAATGTTGATATCTTAGTCGATATGAGACTTTATATCGCTATCATTAATAGTATATCCTAGCCGCACTAAACTAAAAAACTCATTTTTAATGGGTTTGAGGCAGGATTTTAATAATTTTATTTTTCTTTAATATATTATAAGAGGAAGGGAATGTATTAATAAATATTACTGAAATATTGGATATACCAAATTTGCATGTTTTTGTTTGTTTGCTTTTCTTTCTTTCTAAATTGATGTAATAAGCAGTGAAGAGACTTGTGTCTCAGTTTTCACTCAATAGATGGCAGCACTAGAGGTGACTGCTGATATCTGAGTCGAAATCTGCAGTCGTTATACGGGTATTATAATTGCATTGACTAATTAAACTCAGTTTAAATGGGGATGAGATAGGATTTGCATAACTGTATTCTTATATACATCATAAGATGGCGAGAACGTAGTTATAAATATTACTAAAAGCTTTGATATACCAAATGTCATTCCCATCTAATGAAATGTGTTTCATATCTTTAGATGGGAAATGTTTTTGAATTTCCCCTCGAATGATATTAGATCCTTATATACATATATATATATATATATATATATATATATATATATATATATATATATATATATATATATATATATATATATATATATATATATATATAGCGACATCTAATGGCATCTAGTGGTCTATATATATCTGGCTTCATCTAGTGGCTTTGAAATGACAAAATAGTGCACACAATATCATCTATTTACTAACTGTTTGATTAACATTGCAGAAAACTCAGCGTAAAATTTTATTTATATTAAGAAACAAGTGAACGAGTGTCTTTAAATTGCGAACGATACGAATCTTTCAATTGCTATTATTTTAGAACTATGATACATAAATGAAGCTTAAAAAAAAACGTTCACATAGCATTCGTGTAATAAAACACGGAATATTGACATATGGGACAATCTGCCGGTCAGCGACCACAATCAGTACATTTCTTTAGGGCCTTCTCCAATGATGCTAGATATCCTTCATATAGTTTCATGTGATGAAGCAACGCACCTACTATTGTACTGCCCACAAGAAATTTGAAAACATAAAGCTAATAGTAAAGGATCATTTCTCCCCTTTCTACCACCATGGTTTCAGTCGCCATAGCGACACACTCCCTAAATTTAAGTGAAAAGAAACAGGAATGAGACCTATAGCATTGATGGGTTTGAATCATTTCAGCAGAACCGGTTGCCGGTAGGAAATGTTTGGAACCGAAAGCCCGTTCTAGTGGTGGTAGAACCGGGTATTCGAAAGTAATCAATTTTAGGTTTAAAAAACATTTTAATCAATATATATAAAACAGTTCTGTAACTGGCTGACTCACTGACTGACTGATTGACTGACTGACATACAACGCACAGACCAAACCACTGGAAATTTTGCATGGCTATTCTTCTTATAGTGTAGAGGTTGCACTAAGAAAGATTTTTGAAAAAATTCTTCTTAGATTTTTAAAATTAAATTTTTAAGCTGTTTTTGTAACTTTTTTTAAGTTTGCATTTAAAATGATAATTTGAGGATTATAAAATTTATATCACGAGAAAGATCATAAAAATTCCTTTAAAATGAAATCTTTTTCGAATCTTTACCTCCATTTTCTGATTTTTGGTGAATTTTTAAAGATTAATTTTTAGAATTTAATTTATTAAATGCTGATCACGTGGTTTCTTTTCTTTTTGTGATACTTTAAATTAATTTTGTGCCACGTGCATAACAACGAAATAAATTGACAAAAAAATTTTTTTTTCTTGCTAATGCGGCAGACGATTGGACATTATCCAAAAAAATATTAAATTACAGTAAAAGATATTATGTTCCTCAAACTGAACTATATTAACTGTACTATATTTTTTAGTATGTCCTATTACATTTAATTTGAATATTTTCGCAATATCATCATTATTTTCATTAAATTTCAACCCTGCAAATTCACTAAAAGTGGTTTAGGTAGGGGTGAAGATTTTTTCTTTTAACACGGTTACTAATTCTGTAAAATTATTAATTTGGTAACAATTTTGAATATAAACGTTAAGTGTTTTTCCTTTTACAAATCGTGAAAAAAATGTTAATTTCCATTCGTATTCTTTGTTTCCTTCAGTACATTTTTTATTAAAATAGAATAACAATGAATCTATATCTATAGTGCCATCTTCAAAGGCCACAATGTTAATCTCAGTCTCAGCATCCGGGATTCTAAAAGAATCTTCATGTTCGACATTTACTTTGGCAGTTGTAATTTTTCTTTAGTTATACAATACTAGAAATTACAAAAATAATATAATAACTGACCTGCTTACAACACCAACTTCTGTACACACACAAAATAAAATACTTTACTAAATGAGAAATTTTTCAAGGGTAAAAATACTCTGACAGTGATCATCGTGTTGAAACGCAGATCATTAAAGCTTTCTACGATTTCTCTGTGCAGCGTTCCGCGTACACTCAGGAAATCATTGTAATTGTCTTGTTAATAATTTAGTTGATGATTATTGCGCACACACAACACTTTGAAACACTTCTTGGAGACTTGGAGTTAATTACGGTAGTATCAGCATTGATAACTTCCTTCTTTCAAGATGGCTCAGTCAGGAACGAACTCAGGCGGGAATCCAAAGCAAAAGTCCTGTAGAACAAAGACTTTAACTTGATCACGTTGCAGTTATCTTATAACAGTGTAGATCCTGTCGGCTGACTGGAATGACCCGAATTGGGACATCTCTTGAAGAAATACAACAGAGGCCGGAATTAAATGCAGTTCCAAGCACAATGAACAATTAAAGTTTATTTTATGAAAACATGTTACTCGCTTCCAAGCCAACCGGCGTCTCTCGTTGCGCGCGAATAAAGAATTAGGTCAAAGAGGAGTTGCCAGGAATTGGCGGAGAGAGTTAGTATTGGCAAAAGAATAAAGGGCGGAAAGGTTAGCATAGAGAGAGAAAGTTCAGATAAGGGCGATTAAAGATCATTAATTATATTATCACACACACGCACACACACACACACACACATATATATATATATATGTGTGTGTGTGTGTGTGTGTGGAGTAAGTAACACAGTGTTCCTTGATACGTATGGATATCTTACATTTTCCTTTCCTTTCCAGAGATACGTCCAGCATGTTCTTCGGGAGAAGGCGGACCAGGTATACAGGGAGATAGTGGACCAGCGTGGACACTTTTACGTGTGTGGTGACGTCAGCATGGCCGAAGACGTGAACCAAACCCTGCGGGCCATTATCCAAGAGAAAGGGCGTTTGGATCCTCAGGGAGTCGAAAATGAGATTAAAAGACTACAGGTAAAATATCCTGTCAGGGGTGAGAATTCCTAGGATTTGTTAATAATCTTGAATATGATAAAAATGCTTCAGGATAGGATATTAAATAACGACTGACATTTTTGAAAAAAATCGGTTTATTACTCAAGATTTTCCGGTATCTTGTCTTTTCCAAAGTACTCACCATCATCAAGCGTTTTTATAACCCCTGAAGTAGGCTCACCTCAGGTGAACTAAGTAGGCTAAGCAAGACAACGCCAACACAATAATCCAATACAGGAGGAAATAGCAACGAAGATATGTTGCCATTTCATGACAGCAAAATTGGGAAGCGTGTACAGGAAATGTCAGCATGAGAAAAGAGCAGAGACCATGCAGTTGTTAAAGCACAACATACATAGAATGACCAGAAAGCGCCTAATATAAATTATAAAATAAGTGAGAAAGATTAACACATAATTGTTTCCATCTATTTGATGCTGTATTTCATATTGAGTCTAATTATACAATACATTCTTTCAGTCAAGGTCTGAAAGAGACAGCCTGTGTTTGTAGGTTGAACATTCTTTCGGTACACCCCCTTATGCCCCTAATCCCAGTTTTCAAAGAAGAAAAAAATAAAAAAAAAAATTCTCTTTTCTCGACATCAGTATTTTTATAAATATAACAGAGAAAATATTTTACGCTGTCAGTTGAGTTTTCTTTATGATTAAATGCATATAAAGAACAATCATGAATTAATAAGTTTTAATAAAAAATGTTACATTTTTAATGATCCATTTACCAGCTTACACAAAAACACAGTAAAATCTTATTATTGTAAATTTCAATGGTTTAAACAAGTATGTCCGTCAGAGTTAGAGTTTGAAAATGCATGGTGGCTTGGGCAGGTGGATTATGAAATATTTCATGAAACTGGGTTTTCGGAATTTTTTACAGACCAAATGAATGCTGTCTTTCTTTTAAATCCAATTCAGATTGGCTCTTTCCTAATTTTCCTCACAAGAAAGAGTTTAATCTACAGAATGAAATATAACGCTTAATAGCTAATAAAATTATATTTAAAATAATTATGTAAATTTAAAGATGATTTAGGACACAGTTTCGGGGGGATTTAGATGGTCTAAGACTTGTCAGTGTCTGCTTTCAGTCCTTGAATATATGACACATGTTATTCTTTGTAATGTTCCTCAGAGAAGCCCAATTATTTTGTGGCAACTGAATTTTCAGAGGCGTAGTCTCGTGTTACGACTCCTAAACCCGATGGAAATTGGCGTTTTGTTATCGCTATAATTGCTTATTTTCAGCCAATTTTTCGAGGATTCTGATAAATTAATGAAAATTAGTTTTTCCTCTTCATGTTTAATATATAAACAAAAGGGAAGACTAATAGTATAGTAGTGTATAATGTGAAGACAAATGACATTTGTGGAGGCGCCCAATGAATGTAAATCGGTAAACGAAAAATAAAGTTATTCAATTCAACCTAGCACCGACTGCCATGCAACTGATGTAGGAAGTAACTAAAATTAGGTTAAACATGAATGAACATCCTTACTTCAATTTCCTTGTAGTCTGGAGTCACAGCAATGCGGAGTATTCAAATTATATGCTAAATAGAATCAACACAGTTCACTTGAAGATATTTATTCCAGTTTCACGACCAGTAAAACATTGAATAGAACAAACGTTGTAAGATAATAGCAATTCAACTCAGTGACAACAAAGAACAGGAGAACTGGTCCCAAATACATATATGATTAAATCCATAAAAATTTAAGTTAAAACATAACTCCAGCGTTAAAATCACAACTGAATCAAGGTCGTCCTCTATACAATATACAATAGTCTTCCCCTATGTCCCGTGGCTTCATTTTTGCGCCTTGAATGCTATTCATTTAAAATAAAGGGACGTGCATGTGCAAATTTTTATATTCAAGGCTTTTTCTGTACTAAGGCATAATTTTGAATCCCTATTATTTAATGAAATGTATCTTTAAAGTTTTGAAATACCTTTTTATCAAGGTCGTCCTCTATACATTAGTCTTCCCCTATGTCCTACATCACCGCGCTAAAACATTACACGACTGACAAAAATGCTTGTTGCAAAGGTATTTAAACAGAATTCAAAAGCTTCACGTGTTGCCACTTCAGAAAATTGAACATTAATTAATATATAAAATTAACATAAGAAATACAAAAAATGAACAATGAAAATGTCTTAAGTCCAAACAAATACCTCCTAGTGTTTTCGTTTTCTTTACGATATTTTTACCGATTAGAAAAAGCAGCAAATTGTAATGACTCCATTTAAGACTGTGCTTTTTCTTCGTGCAGGAAGAAAACCGCTACCACGAGGATATATTCGGCATCACCCTGAAGACCGCAGAAGTAACGAGTAGGGGCAGAGCTGAAGCCAAAAACAGGAAGAGCACGTCTTCCAGTTGAAAAGGACACTTGCTCGGAAAGATCAAGATGGTCGGTGCGACTCTAGTAAGGCAGGGATGTCGGCAGGCATTTCCAATTGACTCCTTATTACCGAGATTCTGATATTTACATTTCATCCTTCCGATATCCTTGGTGGAAGCCAATCGCAGCAATGGTTCTTAAACTAAGATTCGTCTTTCCGTATGGTGGTGTTCCTCACACAAAGCCCGCTTTAAACCTATCTTTTATCTTCTAACGTGGCTATATCCTCTGTGGAAACTATACATTTTCCTATCACCTTATATCCGTGGTGCGCAAACTGTGCAAATAATTAGAGGGGTCGTGGATAGTTTGAAGTAAATTTATATCATATTGAATTATTGAATTAAAAAAAATTGCTGTATATATGCTAATAATTTTGAAATCATGCTGCTTTTTTAAAAATTTTATTAATTTTTAACCTAAATGAAATACATATACATATTAATATTTGAATATGAAGTTTTAGACACGTTAGATTTGTCAAAAATATGTCCAGATGGTAAACGAGACATTTTTTTTACTGTTATTATGCAGAGAAAATATAGATCCAAAACCTACAGTTCTTTTATCTTTAAAATAATTTGTCAAAATTTGCTTATCACTTTTTCTATTTTTAGCTAACATTTTCCTAATTTTAAAAAAAAAATTGCTTCTATCGAAAAATTTTCATAGGGATCAAGTGATATTTTTATCTAAAGAAAGTTTGTCGTGGTCGATAAAAGTTTTCCGCACCCCTGCTTTATATGACAAAACGCCTGTGACGGATAAGAAACTTAATTTGAAACTACTTGAGTGTTACCGAAAACCTACAAACCTACAAACTCTACCCCAAACCAACATTTTTCTCCCGTTAAAGACTTTAAATTAAGAGTAAAGTGTTAAATTAAAAGAGGATTTCAGTATTAAATTGTCGATGTCCAGTGAGGTAATAGGCACTTTTTAAGGCCATTCAAAAGTAAACAAAAGAATTGTCTCCTCGCCCTTGCTCCTCCAACAGTGCAGCACTAAGTTTTCAGCTATTCCCATGCAGTCCGTACAATAAATGCTGTTTATAAGATACTTAGTGCTGATACAGACATAAACGTGGTAATACGGTGTTCTTAACATATCAATAAATGTATTTCTATTTAAAAAATAATATATATATTTTTTTCTTGTTTTATTCAACTTTTTCTCCTCCGAGCTCCTGAGTTGTTTGCACACAGCTAACACGTTATCAGCACATTAAAAGAGTTAACACGTCTGATAGCGTTTGCGAGTCTAGCAGTGTCAGAGGCCGTTTATATTTATATTAGTTTGAATACCCGTGCTTCGCTACGGAGTACATTCAAATTAAATACAACGGTCAATGTATGGAATTAATGCCAAGAAAAACAAAAAAATATTTATAATAAATACAACGGTCAATGTATGCAATTAATACGAACCCCCCAAAAAAAATTATAAAAAAATCGTAACGGATATTTTTATAGACAAAATAATGCAGAACAAAATATTCAAATTAAATCTAATAGAATATACTAAAGAATATAGCACAGTTAATATAGTACAGTTTGAGGAACATTTCTTTTTCTGTATTTTAATATTTTTTCTTGGATAATGTCCAATCGTCTGCCGAATTAGCAAGAAAAAAAAAATATTTTATTTGTCAATTTATTTTGTTGTTATGCACGGGACGCAAAATTAGTTTAAAATATCACAAAAAGAAAAGAAACCACGTAATCAGCATTTAATAAATTAAACTCTAAAAATTAATCTTTAGAAATTCACCAAAAATCAGAAAATAGAGATAAAGATCCGAAAAAGGTTTCACTTTAAAGAAATTTTTATGATCTTTCTCGTGATATACACTTTATAACCCTCAGATTATTATTTTAAATGCAAACTTCAAAAAAGTTACAAAAACAGCTTAAAAATTTAATTTAAAAATATCTAAGAAGAATTTTTCAAAAATCTTTCTTAGCGCACCCCTACACTATAAGAATCGTCATGCAAAATTTCAGCCCTTTTAGGTCCAGCGGTTTGGCCTGTGCATTATCTGATCTGTCAGTCAGTCAGTCAGTTACGGAACTGTTTTATATATGTAGATTAAATAAATTAAAGCCTTTTCTGGGAGAAGAAAAAATCTCTCCAGTCGATTATGAAAATCACTAAAAAATAAGTATGACTATTTGCTTTGATACACGTACTAAAAATAGAATATTTAGGCTCAAATGCATTGGCATATACTTTATATTAAAAAGAAAAAAAACTTTACAGTAATCCACTAATAATTCGAGTCGGGGCTCTTTATAACGAATGGTCGCTATAGCGAAAATAAGTTAATAATACATTAAACTCCCATCACTTCCGTGAAAATTATGATTTTGAAATAAATTTCATACCATTATGCGATTACAGTGCAATAATATTATTCCTTTTTAATCTAATAAGCATTTGCAATGAAAATTAACTGTACACTAATTAAAAAATCCGTAATTTCTAAAACAAAAGATTTAAAAGCAAAAATTGATAAAAGTAAAAATTGATAAAATCCCCAAAAAAATCAACTCTTGCTTACATTTATTTCCTGGAAAAAATAATCAGAAATCATTGTTTGCTTTTTGTGCATTTGAGTTATTTCTTAAACACAATTTTCCATCACAGTTAGAGATCGCATAGAGGGATTAGGGGACGCTGTATTCGGATTAAATAATCTGAAGGTTCGTTAAATGGGAGTAAAACAGAATATATGATCAAAATATATGATCCATTTGGAACTTTTCGCACCAGTCGTTGTATTGGAACAGACGCTGTAACGTGCGGTCGTAATAACGAAAGCCGACTGCATTAGTATAAAACTACGTATGTTGCTGTAGAAACTAGGTAAATTTTTACTGGACATATCTGAATAGCTATGAGGGAAATTTAATAACATTAGAATTTTTACTCTCTGAATTTAAAATTCCTACTAACAATAACTATAAGCCCGTCTGCACACGGAGCAACTCAAAAGAAACTGATTACCGACTCAAATCACTAACCAGTCCGTAATGAGTCGCAACCTATGTAATTGAATGGAGCCACGCACACGGCGCAACTGGTTACAAACCCGTCCGACGGGTTTGTAACCAGTTGCGCCGTGTGCGTGGCTCCATTCAATTACATAGGTTGCGACTCATTACGGACTGGTTAGTGATTTGAGTCGGTAATCAGTTTCTTTTGAGTTGCTCCGTGTGCAGACGGCCTTAGTGTAGCAGCAGCCGAGCGCAGTTTCTCTAAACTGAAAATTTAGAGAATTATTTTCGAACAACAATAACCCAAGACTTATGGAATGATCTATCAATCATTTCTGTAGAAAAGACGGTACCTAAAACAATTAATTTCAGACATGCAATCAAGCGGTTTGCTGCCGTAAACGCTCGAAGAATGATTAAGTCATTATTTTTATTACACACCAAATTATATTCAAATTTATTTCCTTTTTCTACTTTTTTCAAAGTTCTGTCATTTTTAAAATTTTTATATTTTGTTTTTTTAAATAAAACATTTTAATAGATACATATTCTTTCCAAAATGATCGTTATTCTAAAAGTAGACTATTTCTAGTAGTGATACATTCATTATGTAGAGTCTCTCCAAAACTTTGAAAAGGCGCCGTTTTTAAAACTCGCCCCAGGATCGGTCCGGCCCTGCCTGCATGTCAAAACTGCAAAGTTCACAACTGTCCTTAATCTGACGCATTACAAGATTGTAGTGTAATATTATTGTTCATACTGTCATCAAATAAGCGTTGGCTAAGAAAATTAAGCGTACAGAAAAAAAAATTTCTAAAACAAAAAATTAAAATAAAAAATTAATAAAATGGCAAAATAATTGAGTCTTCCATTTATTTTCTAGAAAAAAAATCAGAAATCGTTGTTTCATTTTGTACATTCGAGAAATTTCTAAAACAATTTTTTTACGATTATTGGTACTGGCAATTGTCTCCATAACTGTCGGTGCTCACAGGGATTTTCGTTTCTTTGCCTCTTTCTTCCATTCTCCACTAGATGGCGCCACTTTCCACCATCTGAAATTTCATTGAAAACTTGCCCATCGAAATATAATTTAACATTAATCTGCAGGGTAATATAACGTGTAGTTAATCACTACATAAGAAATGATAAATAATTAAGATGGAGAAATTTCACTTCAGATTTTTTTCTGTTGCTGTTTTTTTGTTTTGTTTTATGTTTTTAAATTTTATGAAATCTTTTTCGGATTATTTTCGAGCGCAGGAATTCCCTATCTTTTTACGTTTGCAGTAACCTTGGGAATGAGATTAGGAACTCAGGGAACCTTTGTTAGAGTGTTAGTGTTTTTCAATATTAAATCGAAGCTAGTATGAACATTTCAAATTTAAGTTCAAATAAATGCTGACTCCATTGCTGATTTTATTTGTGTATTGAAGGATATAAGTAACAAACACTAGCATTGGATTTAATAATACAGTTTCAAAAATAGCCATGGAATTCAGTGTAGTTTTACACTAGACGAGTACACTGGAAATCACTGTGAATAATTTAGTTTTATTAATGCGAGACTTGCGATTGGTGCTTAGAACAAATGTTTGATATCAACTTACTTTAAGAACGCTTTTCTAATATATTTTTTGTTTGTTTGTTTAACCCCGAATAAATCTCGCTGCACACCGGTTGAGAATCATTGGTTTGGAATGTAACCCTGGTACCTTACGCGGACATCCTTTAAGAAGAAAAGGGAATCAATCGATAGCAACAAGATGAAGATCAAAGTACTACCGACAGCACGTCCTTACTCGAGTCGCACCCCACTGTGACGGGCCAATAAGCAACCCGTAGGAAAACTCACCATATCACATGTCTGCGATGTGTTTACCGACTTTTGAAAATCTTCCTTTCTTTTATAATATGTGAATAAGTTTCATTTTTGTCGCTTTGAAAATTATATATTTATAATTTTAATCGATACATATCTATATCTATATATATATACATATCTATATATTAATGACTCTTAAATATATTTCCTCTTGAGCATTGTCAGTTTCTTTTTATATACACCAAACAAACGCTTCGATTCATGTGAATGAAGGATGCCTAAGCACACTTTCACACGTTCCTCCAATAGCAACAAAGAGCAAACGAGAACACCACAAGTGACCACAAGTGAAAAATTTGTGGCAGTAGATCAGTTACTCAAATCATCAATCCCCATGTTCGGCTGTTTAATTTCTATTTCAGTAATTTCCTAGTTACGGATTAGTATAAGCGTATTTTCGATTCTGTTTATTGAATTTGAAAATAGAACTTGTTGAAGCGGGTGCGCTGGTGTTGTCCGTTAATGTAAAGTCCTTAGTTTTGTTTTAAACTATACTACAAGAAATTTATTAGTAATTCAAGTGGACTGTGAAGCATTCAAAATGGTGCTGGACGCACGCAACAGACTATGATTCAATCAGGTGCTGAAAGCGCGCATCATTCCAAGAGCGTTGTAACAACAGATATGATTGCAGAAAATTCTTGCGGGGATGATGGGTCATTGGCGACGTGAACAAAACTCTCGCCTCAATTGGCGGCGCCAAAGGCGCTTCCCAACAACCGGCCCCGTTGAACTAGTACAGAGTGTCTCAAAAAACCTAGACACGTTGGAAAAATTTATTTTTTTTTTAAAGTACTCATGGTAGGAACAAGAAATTCACATACGTGTTACCTTATTTATTAAAGTTTTTTTTAGTTGTATAATCAATAAATTTCAATATGTGCTCCTTTTGTGCACAAAGAATATTCAGTCGGTAATCCATTTCTGCCCATGTGCGTTCCAAAATGGATTCTGTAACACATGAAATTGCAGCTATTATGTGTTTTTTTAGTTCTTTAAGACTGTCCACTTTTGTTGAGTAAACTTCATCTTTGCCGTACCCCCAAAGAAAAAAGTCGAGAGGTGTAATGTCTGGAGATCGAGACGGCCATTGGATGGGTCCATCTCGTCCAATCCACCTGCTTGGAAATTCCTCGTTTAAAAAGTCTCGTACAATCATACCCCAATGAGGCGGTGCACCGTGTTGTTGCCAAATGATTTTGGGAAGTGAATAAGAAATTTGTGGGACAGCACAATACCCATTTACAACTTTAGCCATTTTACAGCTTTTGCTTTCACGGAACAACTAGCGCCCTCTGTTGAACTTTTTTAACACGGAAAAACTCTAATATATGCGGTAACACATTTGTGAATTTCTATTTCCTACCTTGTAAACTTAATTTTTATATATTTTTAAAATGTGTTAAGGGTTTTTGATACACTCTGTATTAAATTTCAACAAATGGAAATAAATTTCAAATGAAAATACCAATAATAAACATGAAGTTAAGCATAATAATAAAACAGTCAAAAGATTTACAAAGAAAATAAGATAAATGCATATAAGCAATGTTGAGTGTTTACGAATCTAATGTTGCATAAAATACATGAATAAAGTATATATAAACAATAATTTAAGAAAATATATAAGTATAACAATATGTGAAACATTTTTGAAAGTACACGTATAAAAAGCTTATCAATTTTCCAAGGGTAACACACAAACTTTGGACATAGATCTTTTGAAAATACCCTTTTTCGATTTAACGTTAACTACTCTAATTTTTCCATCAGTTCCAGGAAATCCATATATGATTCTACCCATTAGCCACCTGCAAACAGGCATGTCGTCTTTACTACTAAGCTACCCAATTTTATGCTATTCCTACAAAACATCCATTTACTGCGTTGTTGTAAATTGCTTCAGAGAGTGTTTGACCATCTTTTCCAAATTATTTGAGTTAATTTTGTGACCCTTTGCCAGTGGGATAATCTACAGGGGGATTTTTTTTTTTTTAACTGACACTATTCAGAGTCATCTGTTGCGTGATCTATCAGCCGGAATTCCACCAAAATTGATAGAGGGACTAAGGACGACATAGGAAAGAGTTTCCGTGAAAAAAAAAATAGTTCCAAAATTCGCCGATAGGGGAATGTCTGGCGCTTTTGTTGTCAGCGCACCCGAGAATTTGCATATATAAGACAAGTAAAACATCAAAATACAAATTCTCGAGTACGTAGTCGACAGCTGCGCTATAAAGATAAGGGATGAATAAGTTGTATGCAGAAAAAGTTGTATGCAGACAAATGAATAACAAAGGAATTTCACTGCAACACCACTTTATGCTGAAAATTCACTTCTCCCTCCTTCAATGTGACCACAGTCCTGGTGGACGACACTGCATCCTGAACACTACGTTCTCAACGGCCGAGCGTAACATGTCACCAGGAATGTTCATCACAGTCCGGGATATGTTGACCTTTACAGCCGCCGAGTTAGACACTCCCCTATATACACCTTGGAATTTAAATAATCCAACAGAAAAATGTCACATGGGTAAGATCCGGAGGGAGGGAGGTGGCCAATCGACTGATGACCCTTTTTTCTGTAAAGCGAAGGCGCAACAGATTCCGCACCAATCATTATAGCCAGAAATACTGGCGCTGCTCTCGACTACGTAGTCATGAATGTGCATTTTGATGTTTTACTTGCCTTATATGCAAATTCTCGGGTGAGCTGACAACAAAAGCGCCAGATATTCCCCTATCGGTGAATTTTGGAACTAATTTTTTTTTTAACGGAAACTCTTTCCCATGTCGTCCTTAGTCCCTCAATAAATTTTGGTGGAATTCCGGCTGATACGTCGCGCTGCAGATGGCTTTGAATAGTGTCAGTTTAAAAAAAAATCACCCTGCACTATCAGGAAGTAATGTATAGTCTAATTCTGGTATGGTGTTAATGGGACGATCTATTAGAAAGTGTCCCGGTGTCAAAACGCCTTAAGAGCCTTATTATACATAGTCACTCTAGTGGCGAATGCTCGCCAGAATAAAGACGCCCGGGCTGGCCACAGCTTGGCTAATCCAAGCCATAGCAGTGGCCCGGCCTAGCTTCCGTGCGGCTTTGCCATGATTTCATTCCCTTTTTAGTATTCAAGATGTCTTCGTCAAGTGAAGATGAATTGCGCTTGCTTCTCTTACTGAAAAGAAGGAATCGCAGACAGAATAGGACTTTAGGAGTGCATCCCTTATTATTTACTCTCGATCCACACTCACGCAGACGTTTCGCTAAGATTTTTCCGTTTCCACATTGTTGGAATATTCAGGTTTCGAAGAGTTCCAAATTGTTGGTTCTAACTCAATGTAACTGACAAAATCTTCTACATTGGAATTTCCAAGAGGCATGATGATCCACTGAGGAATATTTTTAGTCTCCGGAATTTTGAAAGCGTCTTTATAGCCTACAACCAGCTCAAACAACGTGAAAGGGATGGCTGAGTCAATAGTCAAGCCAAAGCTAGTGACGGAACGGTAGCGCTGTGCAGTGGCTCAGTATAATAAGTTTCATAACAAACAATGGTCCGCTACCAAAGCCCCAGTCACGCAGGTGCGCCAGAAGAATAGGAGGAGTAGGAGTCTGGCATGGCCCGCTCACCTGACAGACGCGACCTCTAGACACAGCTGTGGCCCATTATAATAAGCTCCATATGATTCCAATGTCTGAGCGTCTGAAGCTGTGGCGCGCTTTCGCCACTGGAGTGGCTCTGTATAATAAGGCTCTAATGGCTTATAGCTTCATGCCACAAACCCCACACGACTAAATAACCATTCAAACTGGGTTGTCACAAAAAACAAAATCTCGCCAAAATCGCTGGGTTACCACGGTATACACAAAATCGCCAAACTTGGCAGGGGGTTGCGTCTGACACATCTGTACCCAATAAACTTATGTAGAAAACTTCGAGACTTCATCTGGAATGGTTTTCGAGCTATCAAACTGTGAGAAAATAACATTTTGAAAAAAAATTGGATATAAAATTGACTGTTTTTATTTTATGATTTCAAGATAGGCCGGCAGATGGCGCCACTGTTTTTAACACTTCCCTATTGCGAAAAATCCGTGAAAGCGAGTGCACTGAGAATAAGTCACGGCTCCGACGAGTTTCACATATGGTGTGGTAGATGGCGCCACTATTTTTAACATTTCGAGATTTCTAAAATTCGTTGAAAACCGGATTGAGTCACGGCTTCGATGAGTTTCGCGGAGGGTGGTGGGAAAAGCGATTTCGTAATTTACGAATTTCAGGGGAGCGATAACTACTTTTAGGTGGAGATGTCGCTCAGGTAAATAAACAGAGTCGACACATACCGACAATACGAGATTCAGCCTGAAGAAATCGACCTTCGTTTTCAGTATTTATAATTCACGACGGGTTAAAAAAAATCCTCGTGTAAGTTTCGGCGGGGATTTAAAGTACCTATGATTGGAAGTTCGGAGAGTAGTTAATCGGGTTTGCGACTCTATGTCCCGTAGCGAGGTAGCAGGAGTGGATCAAGACAGCACGTTTGCACTATCTATATTTTTTTGTGGCGCCATCTCTTGTTCAAATATTCAACTAGTTTTCAAAATAAATATAATATAATATTTGCATTCGATCTTAATTTGAATATAGGTACTGTAAATATTCCAATAGTATATGTCTGTATTTCATTTTTTTTCTGAGGGGGGGGTAGGTGAAATAATTTAATTTGTCCAAGGAGACCTGGATATCTATAAATTTGTAAAGCACTGCTTTAGGATAATTTAACAATTTTTTTTTGAGTGACAACATGAATACAGTTACTTGTAATTTTAATTCTAAGCTTTAGCTTTGTGACAAGTTTTTCACTCGTCATTTCAGTTTGAAAAGGCATTTGAAGGAAAATCTTAACCTGTGTGTAATAAAATAGATTTTTAAGGTATTTGTCTACCTTATGGGCACTTTTTTTTAATGTGAAATTTTTATGAAACACGTGTTTTTAGTTAAAACAGGGAACAAAACTATAGATTAAAAAAGTTATTGGAATTTTGATTAACTTTTTAAATTTGCGCAATATGTAGTCAAATTTTAGGAAAAATTATCGCTTATGCGAAATCTTCTATAACAAAATCTAACCAATATATTTCACTTTTTTTCAACAATATATTAGCAAATCATTTATCTGTGTTATGAAGCAAAAGATTAGTAATACCTTATAAATTTACTAAAATATATCAAATTTTGTATAGACAACATGGTTTTCTTTAAAAAATTTTATAAATTTTTCAATAAAAATAGCTCTTCAATTAATTAATACATACTTACAACCTATATTTTGCTTCATAACATACCAATAAATAAGCAGAACCTTGTGACATAATTTTATTTCAATATTTTAAAAACCTTTTAAGAAATGAGATTTTTCGTAAACGTAAAAAATGAAAAATGCTGTTTTCCAGAAAACGCAAATTAAGATTTGAATGTAGCCCCCAACTTTCAGATGTCTTTTCAAATTGAAATGACGAGTGAGATGTTTTTCACAATTCATGCATTTAAAATTACGACGAATTTTATTATTATTATCTTCTATTTTGGATGTTTCTCTGATTAAATTCTCCTAACGAATCTCCTAACGATGAACACAAACAGCAGAAAATAACAAAGGATTGTAATGGAAGCTAGTTGTATATGTTAGTAAGAGATGGCGCCCCTATCTGTCATAAAAAAGAAATGTTGTGCAAACGTGCTGTTTTGATCCACTGCTAGAATATGTCACGGCTCCGACGAGTTTCACACACGGTGTGGTAGATGGCGCCACTATTTTTAACATTTCGAGATTGCTAAAATTCGTTGAAAACCGGATTGAGTTACGACTTCGACGAGTTTCGTGGAGGGTGGGGAGAAAAGAGATTTTGTAATTGACGAATTTCCGGGGAACGAGAACTACTTCTAGGTGGAGATGTTGCGCAGGTAAATTAACAGAGTCTACACATACCAACAATACGAGATTCAGCCAGGAGAAATCGACATTCGCATTCAGTATTTATAATTCACGACGGATTAAAAAAAACCTCGTGTAAGCTTAGGCGGGGATTTAAAGTACCTACAATTGAAAGTTCGGAGAGTAGTTAGTCGGGCTTGCGACTATATGTCCCGTAGCGAGGTAGTTCGTGATCCAGTTACAGCGGTAGAAATTTAAAGTCACGAAAAATTAAAAAATAACGAGTAAATAAACTCAAGTGACGGCGAAAAAAAATTTGAATTGATAGTTTGAGCGGGTTGAAAATTGATATGGGACGTTTTCAACTTTTAATCATAATATATAAAAAAAAAAAAGGTGTACAGAGATTGATCGTAAATCCGCACAGGAGAGCTAAAATTATAGGGAGATTTGGATCAGTCTAGTGGAAAAAAATAAATTAGTTGAAGTGAGCAGGACGGATAAAAATTTCGAATCGATTTCATATCCCGAGAGTCTTTAGAGAGTTTTAAGGAAAAACGAATACGGCAGGCGAAGATGAGATTTTAGGACGTGGCTCCATCTACCGGTTGGATCCCAGATAGAGATTTTTCTCCTGTGCTTATTTAATTGCCGTTCGTGAATGACGCCGATTTCATTTCGACCCGGAATCGTTCGGTCACCTTTAATTTTGGGAATTTATAATTTAAAAAAGGAATTCGCGTATAAGGTTTCGTAGAGATTTTCAGTGCACACGTCGATTATAAGCTTTCGGGGGATATTTACGTAGAAAACTTGGAGCCTTCGTGTGGAACAGTTTTCGAGATATTGAAGTGTCGGAAAATAACAACGTCAGGGGGAAAAAATCGAGTATTAAATTGACTGCTAGGATGTCGGTGATTAATTTAGTAACTTATGGTGCCATTGTCCTATCAATATAAAGGCTGAACCAGATTAAGTTGAATAAACCTTCTGTTTTTTTTATAAACCTGAAGGTTTGTTTGAATAAACCTTCTGTTTCTTCTCTTAAAAAAAAAGGGTGTACAGAGATTAATCGTAAATCCGAACAGGGGAGCTAAAGTTATAGGGAGATTTGGATCAGTCTAGTGGAAAAAAATAAATTAGTTGAAGTGAGCAGGACGAATAAAAATTTCGAATCGATTTCATATCCCGAGAGTCTTAAGGAAAAACGAATACGGCAGGCGAAGATGATATTTCAGGCCGTGGCTCCATCTACCGGTCGGATCTCAGATAGAGATTTTTCTCCTATGCTCATCAGGGTGAGAACGAAAAAAACTTTTTTTGAATTTCAATATGCTCTAGTTTTCAAAAGTTGCCTTTTAACAAAATAAAGACGGAAATTAAATATTAGCGTAATTGGTGCATGTTTTCAGTTCGCGCAAGAAGGGCAAACTTTTGGTTTTTATTAAATTTTTGACAAATTTCGCAATTATTTTGAAATTGAATACACTTGTAGTACAAAAAAGTAGCAAAATATGTAATTTAAACATTCCTTTTAGTCAGGAGACCTGCTAAACTGATTATATAATACGTTTTACTTCATAAAAATAGTACACGTAAAGGTACTTAAGGACGAGGCACTTAAAAGACACTCGGACATCACGGTGGAACGAAATTTTTTTTTCTGAATTTCAATATGCTCTAGTTTCCAAAAGGTGTCTTTTAAAATTAAAACTAAGAATATAAAATATTTTTGCTCTACTAAAATATTTTCAAGTGCCGCAAAGGGGCTTCAAAATGGATATTTTTATGAAAAAGTGATTATTTTTGTATTTTTTGTTAATTTCTCTTATAGTATATTAAAATAATGTATATTTTCTGAAAATAAAATATTCAAAATATGATATTTTGACAGAAAACTTGCATATTCTAAGTATTTGTAATTTTTAGATGCCATAACAGAACAACTGAGTTTGTGGAATTTCGAAATTTTCATCATATTAATTTTACAGTAGCATATTCTTATAATACACATTGAAATAAAAGAAAAACAATTTTTAATTGACGGACCTTAGTTAAAATAAACAAATCACACTTATTTTGAAAAATATTAATGTAATGTCTATAGAGACAAAACGTTATTTTGAAAAAAATATTCATGCTTTTCAAAAGTCCATAGTAATCACACATGGTTTCCATTACTTATTTCATTGACACATTGAACTGTTTTATTGTTTCATATTTTGGCATTATCTTTTGAGAATGTATTTTTGTTTTTATCAATGCATCTCTTGCAGAAGTACCATGAACGGACAAGGATGGCCCGGTAACTAATTTAACAACCCTTTCTACTACTTGTGTGTCGTGGACAAATCAGAAGAGCACTTTCCAACAGAGATTGCATTACACATTTCTAACAAATATTTTGGGTCCACACTTAAATCATCTTTAATTTCTAGTAATGGAATGTTATTTTCAATAGGTGAAAATTCAATCAATGGAAGTTCATAGCAGTTTTCTAGTTGTTTACCTATTTCTCCTCCAAATTCATTTGGACCTTTAGTTTTTCCATCTAGGAAACAAAATAGGTGACGTAGGGGCAGTTCATTTAAATTATTGACTTCAACAACATTCCATGTCACACACAAGTAGTAGAAAGGATTGTTAAATTAGTTACCGGGTCATCCTTGTCCGTTCGTGGTACTTCTGCAAGAGATGCATTGATAAAAACAAAAATACATTCTCAAAAGATAATGCCAAAATTTGAAACAGTAAAACAATTCAATGTGTCAGTGAAATAAATATTGGAAACCATGTGTGATTACTATGGACTTTTGAAAAGCATGACTATTTTTTTCAAAATAACGTTTTGCCTTTATAGACATTACATTAATATTTTTCTAAATAAGTGTGATTTGTTTATTTTAACTAAGGTCCGTCAATTAAAAATTGTTTTTCTTTTATTCCAATGTGTATTATAAGAATCTGCTACTGTAAAATTAATATGATGAAAATCGCGAAATTCCACAAAATCAGTTGTTCTGTTATGGCATCTAAAAATTAGAAATACTTAGAATATGCAAGTTTTCTGTCAAAATATCATATTTTGAATATTTTATTTACAGAAAATATACATTATTTGAATATACTATAAAAGAAATTAACAAAAAATACAAATATAATCACTTTTTCATAAAAATATCCATTTTGAAACCCCTTTGCGGCACTTGAAAATATTTTAGTAGAGCAAAAGGATTTTATATTCTTAATTTTAATTTTAAAAGACAACTTTTGGAATCTAGAGCATATTGAAATTCAGAAAAAAATTTTTTTCGTTCCACCGTGATGTCCGAGTGTCTTTTAAGTGCCTCGTCCTTAAGTACCTTTACGTGTACTATTTTTATGAAGTAAAACGTATTATATAATCAATTTAGCAGGTCTCCTGACTAAAAGGAATGTTTAAATTACATATTTTGCTACTTTTTTGTACTACAAGTGTATTCAACTTCAAAATAATTGCGGAATTTGTCAAAAATTTAATAAAAACCAAAAGTTTGCCCTTCTTGCGCGAACTGAAAACATGCACCAATTACGCTAATATTTAATTTCCGTCTTTATTTTGTTAAAAGGCAACTTTTGAAAACTAGAGCATATTGAAATTAAAAAAAAAAAAGTTTTTTTCGTTCCACCCTAATGCTCATTGCCGTTCGTGAATGACGCCGATTTCATTTCGACCCGGAATCGTTCGGTCACCTTTAGTGTTGGGAATTTATAATTTAAAAAAAGAATTCGCGTATAAGGTTTCGTAGAGATTTTCAGTGCATACGTCGATTATAAGCTTTCGGGGGATATTATGTAGAAAACTTGGAGCCTTCGTGTGGAACAGTTTTCGAGATATTGAAGTGTCGGAAAATAACAACGTCAGGGGAAAAAAATTGAGTATTAAATTGACTGCTAGGATGTCGATGATTACTTTAGTAACTTACGGTGCCATTGTCCTATCAATATAAAGGCGGTACCAGATTAAGTTGAATAAACCTTCTGTTTTTTTTCCAACAATTTTAAAGGTCCGATTAAATAGGTAGGAAATTGACAGTGAAGTTATGCAAAAATAAGCATAAGTGAAATTATGACATGATCGGATTTAAATTCTAATTGTGAGGTATCGTTGTTTTTTGGAAAAAGAAAAGCAATTAGGCAGCATAGGCAGGCTAATGACAAATAATTTCAAGATAAAAAGAACTTTTTATATACCACGTTTTTTAATTTTCTCTTGAATCATATAAACTTGACAATTCTATGTATTAATAAATACTTTTTTAAAATTTTTTTGATGAATTATCCCATCACCTTGAAAGAAAATGATCAAATGCTTAATAAAGAGAGCAATTATAAGAAATTTTCAGACAACAAAATTAACTGAAAATGAATTCAATACTGCTTAAAATGGCTAAAAGTATTAAAAGAATGCATTGTCATCGTGTTCTGAGCTATTCTATAAGTTTCAAATGTTTAGCTAATAGGGAAGTTAGTTAAAAATCGATTACAAGATTTGTACTAGACAAACACACCAACAAGAAAGCCAGTTAATAGAAACATGGTAAAAACCAAAACATTCGCACAGGAATCGCCAAGCGAGGTCACACAGTATAGTACAAAAAAAGTCAGCGGAGAAAAGTACGGTGTTAATGGATATAAATACGAAATATACAGTGTGTCCAGCGAAGGGGTCCCTGATTTCAAAATTAAAAATCTCGAAAACAAAGATCTATAGAAGAATACAACAAACGGTTTGTTTATCGTGAAAGCTGTAAGAATTTTATACACTAATTTTCGAAATAGTTACAAGAGCTGCCACCAGATGCGCTCTACAACTCGTATCAGCACGTTTTCGAAGGTCACGATCAGCATGCATAAATAAAATCGTAGTCTTTGTAATCACTACATCACAATCTTTTCAAAATGGCCACTATTCGCTATATAGGGGTGGCGCAAACAAACAATAAAATTTGCCATCACACACTGTAGAGTCTGAACAGAAATCGACCTACCACACAGATCGCCAATTGAAGCTTGTCCAGCGTGGTGGGATGGTTCGTGTAGACCAGGGGTCTCCAACCTTTTTAGTACCTAAAAGCACATTCTAGAATACCGATCGGACGGCGGGCACCATATAGTTTTTCAAGATGAATTTATAGTTGGACATAGTTAATAATACATACACATGATGTACAAAAAAAATTTAATTCCAAAAACATAATTTAACATATAAAAATTATTGTTAATATTCGTGTGTAAAACAAATGATTACTGAATAATGTATACAAACTCTACAAAGTATAAAAATTCTTTATAAGAAATATAAATCTCAAAGTCAATGTGATTTTTGGCATTTCATTTCATTGGCCATTGCTTCGTAATTAGGAGAGAATGATTATATTCCTGCTCGCGCGCGAGTAAGCAATCGTCAAGGTGTTCATCTGTAAGTCGTGATCTGTACTTTGATTTTATGATATTCACTGTCGAAAACAATGATTCACACAAGTATGTGGAACCGAAAACCGATTTTATTTTATAGGCTGCTCTTTTCAAGAATGAAAATTTGTTTCTGTCAACTATATTCCAGAAATTCTAAAGGTTTTAACTTCTCATTTCCTAAAACTAAAATTATTTCTGGTACTATAAAATTATTTCTGGATTTAAATTATTAAATGACTCGTTCTCAATTAACAATTTTTCCTTTTGGCAACATGGCCGAATGTAAATATTAAATCTCATGGGGGAAAAGTGCTAAAAAAAATAGAAAGACAGTTCTGATGAATTAAAAATGGGTGGAAGAATCCTCATCAGTTGCTCATTAATTATAAATAAATTTCACGAACTTGCTGGAATTATTATTAGTGAGTAAAATAAGTCGAAAAATTACGAACTCGGCATTCAGTTACATTAAAATAACTATGGCGATCAGCGCGTGAAATTTCAAAAGTGAGTTTTGTAAGTACGCTGTTTTAGAATGATAACATTTTTTTATTAAATGCATTTGGTATATTTTGGAAGCTGAACATCTAGCAAATGCCGATAAATCGTAAAATTGACATTAATAGGTGCAGAAAACTGAAATATTTGTCCATCAAAATTGTCGATTTCGTGTAATTCGAAAAACTGCTTTGGGGAAAAAGTTTCGTTTGCAATGAAAAACATTTTTAACTTTATAAAAATGTGCATACCCTTAAAGAGGAAGAGTTGTAGAACACATGGAAATAAAAAATTTGTCGATTGGTGGATGGAAAAGTTGAATTTTGTATGCATAAAATATTTTAAATTTGAGAAACGGAAAGGAGCTGGTTCACCCGGAATGTAAGCTGTTTATGTTGTCCGCTTCTTTTGAGTTCGACGGTTTTAATCAAATAATTAAAAACTTTAAAGTTTTGAAAGTTGAGGGTGGCATCAGTGCGCGTCTCGTCCGTCCGCGTCCATCGGTAACAGTCGCGATATCCTGCTATGCTCAGTTCACGAGATTATCCCGTCCCCGTGTCTGGTCACTAACAAACATACATACACTGCTGGCCACCCAAATTGCAACACCAAGAAAGACAAGAGATATCACAACAAAATTTATTTTGTAGATAACATGTTGACCAAGTATCAAATGATTAAATTTATAGACTTCTGTGAAGTGTGGTTCCTGCCAAAATCAGTAGCCAGAGTAGCCGCCATTGTTGGAGATCACCGCTGCCACACGCCTCGGCATTGATTCAAAGAGACTTTGGATGAGTTCTTGGAGTACAGCAGACCAAGCATCTTCCACACGTTGCCAAAGTTGATCTGCTGTGGCAGCTGGGTATGGAATCTGGGTCAATCGTAGAGCAACCATGGACCACATGTTTTCTATCGGCGGAAGATCCGCAGAGCGAGGCGGCCAGGGAAGCAATTCAATCTGGCGATTGACGAAGAACCATTGGACAATGCGTGCAACGTGTGGTCGCGCATTATCCGGTTGAAATATGGCTGTGGGCAAGCCCTGAAGGTAAGGAAGGACGACTGGCTCCAACACCTCGGAGATGTAGCGCTGATTGTTTAAAGTACCGACAATGCGTACTAGAGGTGTGCGAGAGTGATATCCAATACCGCCCCATACCATAATATCCTGTGCAGGACCAGTGTGGCGGTGCATAACGCAGCTGTTCAGCATCCTCTCTTCACGGTGTCTCCAGACTCGAATGCGACCATCGTGGTGTTGCAGACAGAAGCGTGACTCGTCAGTAAAGACAATTTCATGCCATTCTGCCGTTCACATCCTTCTGTCATCGCACCATTGGCGGCGGAGACGTCTGTGGTTCTGCGTCAAGGGTATACAAAGCAATGGACGTCTTGCGGACAGACCACTCTGCTGTAAACGGCGTCGAATGGTACGCGCAGACACTGGATGATGCGTTACAGACTGCATGTGCTGTGCTATGGTTCGTGATGTGACTGAGCGATCCGTCACTGCCATGCGCACAATTTGCCTGTCATCACGTGAAGTGGTGCGCTGAGGTGGATGCGATCGAACACGCCGGTCCGTCGTACTATCCTGCATCCAACGATCACATATCCGCATTGCAGTTGTTTGGTTTCGTCCAACACGACTACCGATTTCCATGAAAGATAATCCAAAATCTCGGTAGGCCACTATCCTTCCTCTGTCGAACTCGGATACTTGATCAAAAGATGATCGCTGTTTTCGACGAGGCATAATTGATCGTTTTTTTTAAAAACCACAAGAAATACACAATTGCCGAACTTGAAATCGTCGAAATCTCCAAGCCTTAAATAGCGCTTTGAAGTGGCGCCACAGGCGCGCGTGATGTGCGTCTGCGCTGAAATTCTAATCATTTGCATATCTCACCTCCGCTAATGCATGTTGTAAATTTCATGTTATTTGCATGTTTCCTTCAGGGTGATGCATTTACAGTGGCCAGCAGTGTATGTTTCTTTACCTTCAGCTGTTAATAGTAAGATGTTTAGGATAGAGATGTATCTTTCTATAGGAATTCCAGTAATCCAGAGTATTTAGAAATGGAGACGGTAGGATGGAAAAGATAATTCCAGAAAAAACGACGTAAAAATATTCCCAATTTTCCTCTGAACTAGTGAAATGGTTTAACATATATCAAATGATGGTCACTGAAAATTCTATTTATTGATTTAATTTTAAACTATATCTATTTAGAAACTTTTCATTTCACGAAATTTCTTTACGAACTTTTAGTACTAGTTGGTAAACTCGAGTCTTCTAAATATCATAAACACTAAAGCAAACGTTAAAAACAATGATACAACACATTTTTTCTAATCGGTCAGATGTCCTTAAAGTTTTTCGCACCATTTGGCGATTACGTATCGTTTAAAAGAAAGGAAACAATAAGCATACAAGGGACTTTATTCATATTATGTCAAACACATTACGTCATTAAATCGTAAACTTTGTGGGAATAATTTTGATAGTCATAAGCATCAATATAAAATACAACCAGAATAAACAAGAGTTAAACATTTCTACAAGTAACGTTTATTCGAATAGTTGAACTTGAGATCTTTATTCTCACTCGATTTCTAAGCAACAGCGTAAAAACATTCGGCTGAACGCTAGAGTACACGAGTCTGAAAAAGTCTGAGCAATTATTAGAGTATTTGGTCTAATCATTAACAAGATGAGGAGATATATGCAGAAACAGAAAATTGTAATAGCTAATTATACAATTCATTTTTACTGGCTGTTGTGGAATATCATGCAGATGATGAACTCAGCATTTTAAATACCCAAATGTCCTAATCAGTATTAGTATTAAGTAAACGTGATTGTAGCACTTAGTTATTATTGATCAGAGTAGATATCCACCAAAATCAATATTAGTACTAAGAAAACGTAAATACAGCACTTAGTTATTATTGATCCATCAAATATTATCAATCCAGTAAATATCCATCAAAATCAATATTAGTATTAAGTAAACATGAATGTAGCACTTAGTTATTATTGATCAGAGTAGAAATCCATAAAAATCAATATCAGTATTAAGTAAACGGGAATTCAGCGATAATTTTTTATTATTCAGAGTAGATATCAATCAAAATCTATATTAGTATTAAGTATACGTGAATGGAGCACTTAGATATTATTGATCGGAGTAGATATCCATCAAAATCAATATTAGCATTAAGTAAACGTGAATGCAACACTCTAGATATTATTGATCAGAGGAAATATCCATCAAAATTAATATTAATATTAAGTAAACGTGAATGCAACACTTAGATATTATTGATCAGAGTAGGTATCCATGAAAATCATAATAAGTATTAAGTAAACATGAATGCAGCATTTAGTTATTATTGATCAGAGTGGATATCCATCAAAATATATATTAGTATTAAATATACGTGATTGCAGAACTTAGTTATTATTGATCAGAGTAGATATCCATCAAAATTAATATTAGATTTATGTATACGTGAATGCATCGCTTAGTTATTATTGATCAGAGAAGATATACATCATAATCAATATTAGTATTAAGAAAACGTGAATGCTGCGACTAGTTACTATTGTTCAAAGTAGATATCCATCAAAATCAATATTAATATTAAGTAAACGTGAATGCAGCGCTTTGTTATCATTGATCAGACTAGATATCCACGAAAATTAAAAAAATTTTTAAGAGATATATAACAGAATTTGCGTCAAAAATATATTAATATATATCGTTCCTGACCTCTTACAGAACATTCATATACTCATTATTAGTAAAGTATACGTAAGTATACCTCCAAGAGAGCTTAGGAGAAATCCTTTCGTAAAGTAAAAGAAACCCCATCCGGAAAATGCAAAATCGGGTTTACTGGTTGAGCATAAGTAACCAATCACAGCATTCATTTCAGGTTTTTCATTGCCCATCAGCAATACATGGTAAGCATCTTCGTTGATTTGCTTCCCTGATTTATCGAGTTCATTGACACGTGATGCGAAAACTGTTATTAATAAGAAACTTACCAGGTTATGAAAAGTTCTGACCAACAATACGATCAAAATTTTCATTTTGAAAGCTTTTGATTGCAGACATGACAATAATACAATAAATATTTCAGTAACATTAATGAGTATAATTAGAAAAATCGGAAAAGACAAAACTGTTTCAATTCTCTTAAAAATCGATTGCATCTGCAAGTAACTTCTAACGTAATCATTTATCTCAGTAGAATTAATTTTGTGCATCATAAGTTTCCTCATATTCTTCCTGTAGTAAAATATTATTTTGGCTAAACAGTCGCACATAACAAAATAGAGGGAACTGAAGCAAAATGTGTAAATACACGTATAACTAATAAAAAACAAAGTCCCAATCCACACAATTAAGGAAAGAAACGGTTCTTCTAGTTTAATAAATTGAAATGTATATAATTTTAAAAGAATTTGATATAATTCTTTGTTGTATGGGTATAACGTAAGAAAGCAATTGGAAAATAGCGTAATTACCATGCAACATGTGCTAAAAACGATAAGTGTAGCTGACGGCTTAACTTTAAATTTTCGGCAGAGATCCAACACATTTTCAATTGTTTGGCAGATTTTTCCTCTAGAGCTGCGCAATACAAACCACAGAAAAATTGTCAACGTGATAGTAAGATATCTGGAAACGTTTTGTTTTAATAAAGGCTGAGAAATATCATCGAGGTCACATATGTAACTCATTAACATCTTCATCGAAATAACTGTATAAAGTGTTATTCCAAACATCTGACGAATCCATAGCAGTTTTACCTTTTTAGTGGATAATTTCCGATTGCTTAAATCAGTTCGAAATAAGGTTAATATCGTAATCAGTACGGAAATGGATTTCATAATTTTTTTCATTCTTTGACAGGGTTTGAGAGTAATCACTTTTATTTTAAAAATTTCTATTTTTCCCGTGATTGACTCGATTTTCTCCATGAAAATACTTTTTAATTCCATGCTTAATTTTCAAAAGAAATTCACCGAATATAAAAATATAGAATAAAGCGCTATAACCTAAAATATAATTATCTCAAAGCATATAATAGATTTTATTTTTGAAAATAGCGGCTGACCACCGGTGGGTCGTAAGATGGACTCTTTCAAATTTACTGGAAAGACACGTGTGAGATTTTGGAACCAGCGACGTTAAATGAAAATATTACAATACCATATCTATATTGCTACTATTTGCCGTCAATTCATTTTAAAAAATCTATATATTTGACTCCCTTTTTGTGTGTAATGTTTACGTTTTTCATTCGATGTTACATGTAGAAATCTTTCGAGAAAGAAATAGATTAATATATTATTCGATAGCATTAAAATGATTGCTCTCCAAGGAAACTTGTTATGTTGTATGAAAATGATTTCAAACTCTTTGAGATTCATCATTTAAGTGAGGTATAAATCTTTGGCATGATTTATAATAAAAATACAGTTTTTCATTCCACTTACTTCTGAAATGATTTGATTTCGCCATCTTTTATTTGTTATTTGTAAATTACATTCGATTACAGACTCTTCTTTCAATAGCCCTCTTACCTTCTATTATGATTTATTACTTTTATCACAAATAAAAATATGATTGACTTTTAAGAAAAAAAAAGCAAAAACAGAAAAGAATATAATACTAGGGTTGTTTTCGAATAAAATGCTTTTTTATCGACTAGAAAACGTCCCAGTTTTCTAAAGGATTTATTCAAATTCGCCTCAACACTCCTTTGAAACCGAAAATAGTGAATACTTGCTTTAGTGTACTAGCTACTTCAGTTGTTGGCTTGGCGGGTTTTGAAGAGAAAAAAGACCTGGACAGCTTAACCGGATATATGGCTTGAAAAAATCTAACCAATTTTGCACTTTGTTATTTTAGACCCAGCTATATGTATATACACACACATACATCCTTAGACAGCCTCTGTATATATATATATACAGAGGCCGTTCACACAATTTTTTGACGATGTATATTGTATTCACAAAACCAAATTACATAAAATTCTTGTGTTTTAAATGTTCTATTTGACATTCCTTATTCTGAACTATCTTTCGACACCGCAATTTCCAGGATAATAATGCCTTTTGAAGTGTCAGAAGAGGTATTCTATCCCATTCCTCCTGAACAGCTTTCCAGAGGGGGACTAAGGAGGGGGTAAGGGTTTTGGGACGACGTTTGGATAATGCAGATTTTAAAAGTCCGAAAGCACAAAAATCCATAGGTGATACATCGGGAGATTTAGTAGGGGTATCAGTGAAGGGTATGGCCTTGATACCAGTTTTTTTTTTCCATTTCTTTTAGGAAATTTACAGTGGATTTTGATGTGGGACTGCTAGCTTTGTCCTGATGGAGTCTCACAGATTGATGGCACTGTGGGTAAAGCAATGGTATTTCATTCAGAAAAATTGGCGATAAAATATGTTCCTGATAGTATTTGGAGTTAATCTTGACATTTTTTCCACTCTCTTTATTTTTAACTTGCCATTATAAGAAAAACCAGCAACAATCATGAATCCCTTAGAAAAACTTTCTTTCGATTCTTTGAACCATGTACTTAAATTTTTTTCTCCCCTTTTTTGATAATAAATGGCTCTTTGTTTGTTGCAATCATTTTAATACACCCATGATTCATCTATTGTGACAATTGTTTTTCATTTTTCTTTGGATAAGTGTTTCTTATATAGAATTCTGCAGCGTGTCCTGCGTTCAGCGATATGATTTGGAAGAAGACGATGCACATTGCGTTTTTTCGCTTTCTTAAGATTTAAATCAACGTTTATCATTTTGTTTACAGTGGACACCTAGCATTTTAATGATTTTGCAACTGTCCTTTGACTAGGGGGATTTTCTTTTAACATTAAACAACGTACCTTTGCAATAGTCGAAGATGTCCGTTTTCTCCTTGGATACTTGTTTGGAATTTTTGTCCCACTTGAGGCTCCAGTTTGACGTTTTTTCCTTTCTTGTTGACGATATTACCTATCGACGCTTTAGATCTCACAAAACCATGACTCTCACATCGTTTTGGATAACGGAGTACGCATATTTCTCTTCGGAAGGAGCATAAATGTAGACTTCGAACCACTGCTTTGTTAAAAACGCCATTTTGAATAAAAACAAAACTTTCAATCCGCAGACGATAATTTTGACTTTTAAAAACATAGTACAATTGCAATTATTTCTTTTGCAGCAAACGATTTTTTATTACCGCTTACCAAAATCGTCTAAAAAGTGTGCGAACAGCCTCTGTGTATATATATATATATATATATATATATATATATATATATATATATATATATATATATATATATATATATATATATATATGTATATATATATATATATATATATATATATATATATATATATATATATATATACATATACATATATATATAATATATATACACACACACATATATATATATATATATATATATATATATATACATATACATATATATATATAATATATATACACACACATATATATATATATATATATATATATATATATATATATATATAATATATATACACACACACACATATATATATATATATACAGTATGCCCACTAAAGTCCCTTCCCACCCTCTTAACTTCGGAACGGCTGTTGCTATATTCATAAAAGTGGTGTCTAGGTATAGTAAAGAAGCCATGCGCTACTGAATGAAACCACCTACCGCGCCACCTGGTGGAAAACTGCGGAGTTAGCATTCCTATCTCGAAAACGGAACAAGATAGGGAAAAAAAGCGATTTACAAAGTTGTAGAAAATCATCGATTTAATACGAAAAGATACCTTGTGGACATTAATGCAAAGAATAGAACGGTTAAAACGCGCATTTGTTTTTTCGTGATTTCCGACACTGTGACGTCCCGAATCTTGAACGAAAGGAGAAATGATTATCTTTCGGGCAAAACACGACACCGCAATGTGCACAGTGGTATATCTCTTTTGATCCCCAATCAAAAGGACCGCGGTTCAAACCTCGAGGGTTTCATCCTTGTACTGATTGTCTTTATAAACAGAGTAGACAATACGTAGATCGTGTAAAATAGTGTCGCATCAACTCAACGCAACTTGCGCTTGGTGTTCGAAATTTTTGCAGTATGCAAATACGTAAGAAACGTCACGCCTGTTCACCTGAGACAGCTATAAAAGAGACATCTTCTTGGGGTTGTAGTATGTTGATGCTCGTGGTCATGGATGAGTATTCCAAAACTGAGATCTCCAGTGAAGCAGTACCTCGTCAAGGAATTCTGGGACCAAATAATTGGGTATGGCGGTTTCGAAGAGTGGCCTCCACGTTCGCCTGATCTGACTCCACTGGACTTTTTCCTGTGGGGATACCTGAAACAGAAGGGTTATGCGACCCCTCCAAAAACATTGCAGGACCTTAAACGACGCATTACGGACGCTTGTGCCAACGTGTCACGCTCTATGCTCCAACGTGTGCAACGTGAGATTCAAATGGGGATCCAAATGTGTGTTGCAGCTGACGGTGAGAAGTTTGAACATCTCAAATAAAGGTATATTGTTAAAATTAGTTTTTTTTCTTTATAAGATCGTTTTGTCACGTCACAGTGTAGGAAATCACGAAAAAACAAATGCGCGTTTTAACCATTGTAGTCTTCTCATTAATGTCCAGAAGGTATCTTTTCGTACTAAATCGATGATTTTCTACAACTTTGTAAATCCCTTTTTTTCCCTATCTCGTTCCGTTTTCGAGATAGGAATGCTAACTCCGCAGTTTTTCACCAGATGGCTTGGTAGGTGGTTTCATTCAGTAACGCATGTCTACTTTACTATACCTAGACACCAGTTTTATGAATATAGCAGCAGCCGTTCCGAAGTTAAGAGGGTGGGAAGGGACTTTAGTGGGCGTACTGTATATATATATATATATATATATATATATATATATATATATATATATATATATATATATATATATATATATATATATTCTTGGGCCCGTGTACTTGGGGAATAATACTATCCCACCCCGTAAGGTAAAGGTTAGCCATGGCGATATATATAACTGGACATACTCTAACCAATTTTCCATTTTGCTATTTTTGACCCAGCTATATTTATTCCGCAATTCAGTAAATGTCCACCACGATAACGGAAAGGCGGGTGGGGGATCCATAATACCATTAATGTTGTATTTTTAAAAGACTTGAAAATGAAAATGAAACTTTGGAATTAAAATTGCGGAATGTGAAAATGAAGTTTAATATTACCAAACACGAAGTACGTCACGACACATTAAGATGTTTGTTTCCGTAAAGTTAGTTCAATCATGTAGTAATATATATATATATAGTGTAATGTTTTTTAAGAAGGAGCACTGGTTTAAACGAAAATGATGTACCCCGTGATACCCCCACTCACCAGAGGATTGGCTGCGTAAGCGGAAAAACCCAAGAGGGGGGGGGTGATCGTCGGGCAGTCAGTTAGAGACAAAGAAAGAGAGAGCGTCTCTGGTAGTGATCGGAGGTCTGGCGAGATATATGCAGGCTCGTCTCACCTCTGGTGAGATAATTATACTTTAGTTAGAATAGAGACAGAGAGAATGTGTCTCTGGTTGCGTTAAGATATCTGGCGAGATATAGCAGGCATGTCTCGCCTCCGATTAATTAATTAGTCTGTAACTAAGTCGAGTGAAGTAGTAAGAGCAGGGGTCTGGTAAGATGCTGTGGGTTTGCCCATCTCATGCTCAGAGTTTTCTGTAATTTTTATGTTAAGTTTGAAACTGTACAAAGTTGTAAATAAATTTATGCTCGTGTTGTACAATGATGACTCATTTTTGCACTATCTCATATGTCCCCATGCCATATAGAAAAAGAACCTAGGTGAACCGGTGAAGTGTGGGTTCACGACAATATTTGAAACAACGTATTGAAACATATTTCTGCTAGGTAATGAGACACATATTTTTTGTTGACAGACACAATCTATCCCTTTGAGGCAAATTAATTCCTAATGAATGTGTTCGGAATCGGTTTTAAAGTGGATATCTGGGTTATTTAAACCCTTTTAAGGCAAAAGATGAAAATACGACTCAAAATCAACGAACTAAATGACTTAATAAAAGAAAATATATCAATGGAAAATTAAACAGGCGGCTTCCGTACATAATATGTATAAAATAAAAGTGATTTTAAAATAAAGAGTTCTCCTGGATCAAATTTCAGATCTGCTTACCCAGAGATTTATTTTCCAGAAGAGCTTCAGCAGCGCTATGAGACCAAACACCTCATCTTTGCTGATCTATTGTCGGCTTTCATAAATGTAGAACAAGAACAAATTATTAATATTCAGGATCCTTAATAATGTCTTAGTGTATGTCATCTTACCTACTAGAATTTTGGTTTGTTGAATGGGTTGATGGGAGGGTTACTTTTTTTTCTTTCTTTCTTGAGATAAACGAGCCAGAATTTCGGACAACAGGGGTTCGTGCACCAACATAAAGCTAACACGGCTTAACTTTTTTTTATTATCTTAGCATCATTGTATGAAGATGAGACATGATTTTTTATAGTGACTTTCATTGAAACCAACCATTGTACCGAGAAATTGGTGAGAAGGAGATGAGTACTACAGTCACCAAACTTGCGCCCAGATTCGAATTCTGAATGCAGATGAAACAAACTTGATCTTTCAAGTCCCCGTGCGATTTATGATATTTAAAATATAAGTTGATCAGGATAAACCTTCTTATGCCATGTCATTTTTGTTATAAAAGATGAAACAAAACGGAAACTAACAGAGTGTAAAAACTGTTTTTAATAAAATAAGAATTGAATTATTTACTTTTTTAATAAAATAAGAATTGAATTAATGTAACTAAAAATAAATAATCGAACAGACCTAGATAATTATAGAAAGAATATAGACAAAAAAAAACAAACAGAAAACAAGCCCTTAGGGCTCCTCGCACCAAAGGGAAGATTCTGTAGTAGTGCCGGAACTAAACCAGAAATCGAGGTTACCGACTGGTCTCGTCATCAGGGAGCCTAACCAAATCAGTTACCTCAAGAGGGACTTTCTGAATAGGATGCAGGTATAACCAAAAGGCATACCACGGCCCCGAGATCCTCATTGAAACATATAGTCAAAAGAAACTGAAAATACACGGACAACTTACACTAAGAGCTCAACGCACCATATATGCAAGTACACATACAATCCTAATGCAAAGACTAAAGCAAAGAAGCACACGTACCCTAAAACAGTAAGTGACGGTTATGGTAAAACAGTAGCCAATTTTTACACTAGTAGTTACGTCACTGTAGCAAAACCACAGCTCCACACCCCAATAAAGTATAAAAAAAGTATGAAACAGAAACCCTATCCTAAAAGTCTTTAAAATATACCCGAGTCTAAATGCCACTTTATAAAAACTTTTAAATTGCCTAAATTATTAGGGAAATTGTTTTAACGTAGGTTTTCCTCGAAAATGCAACATGCCTCTAAAGAATCTTTAGCGTTATTACAAATGATTTTTATTCTTTTAAATTGTGAGTAAAATATTATATATTATAATAAATTTTATAGTTCAAGTTGCTATGGAAATAGGTAAACGTTATAACCTCAAAATTAAAATCTAATCTTTTATCATATAACCTAATTTTTAATTCGCTATTTTGAATTTGAATTTTTATATCCAGATTAGCCGCAAAATGATTATTTTCATTAGTCCTGTTTAAAGTTAGTTCCTTTGGGTAGATTTGATTAAGAAATTCCAAATCGTTACAGGTAAAAATTATAAGGTCATCAATATACCTAAATCCGGTAAAATTATTTGAGTTAAGAAATTTAGTTTCGTAAGAATGTAAGAAAATGTTTGCAAAGGCGCTAGAAAAGCTATTCCCCGTTGGGATACCCTTTATCTGTTTAAAGAAACCCATGCTATTAAAGAGGTAGTTTTGAATTGTTCGCTTTATTGTAGAAGTTTTCTTTTCCCTCTTTCATTCATAAATGTTAAGGACTTGCAGTTGAAACAATGTTGCATTAAAAGAAAAAAAAAGGTGTTTGCTTATCTGTACGTGATAAGGAAACTATTTTGAAGGAAGTCAATGCAAATAACCTAACGAAGAAAGAAACTGGAAAGAAAATTTCCAATGAAAAAAAAATATGTGTTTTTTAAATTCGATATAATTAGCATAAGTTTATGACAGAGCTGCATTTTTCTATACGAATTTCAGTAAATCAGAGTATTTAGAAATGGAGACGATAGGATAGAAAAGATAACTCCTTAAAAAACGAGGTAAAAATATTCCCACTTTACCTCTGAACTAGTGAAATGTTTTAACTTATATGAAATGATAGTCACTGAAAATTGTATTTTTCGATTTAATTTTAAACTATCTCTATTTAGAAACTTTTCATTTCACGAAATTTCTTTACGAATTTTCAGTACGAGTTCGTAAACTTGAGTCTTCTATACATCAGAAACACTAAAGCAATCGTAAAAACAATGAGACAACACATTTTTCGAATCGGTTTCAAGTCCTTAAAGTTTTACGCACCTTTTGGCGATTAATCGTTTGAAAGAAAGGAAACAATAAGCATACAAGGGACTTTATTCATATTATGTCAAACACATTATGTCATTACATCGTAAACTTTGTGGGAATTTCTTTTGATAGTCATAAGCATCACTACAAATTACATCCAAAATAAAGAAGCGTAAAACATTTCTGCAAATAACGTTTATTCGAATATAGTCAAACTTCGGTTCTTTATTGTCACTCAATTTCTAAGCAAAAGCGTAAAAACATTCTGCTGAACGCTAGAGTACACGAGTCTGAAAAAGTCTGAGCAATTATTAGATTATTTGGTCTAATCATTAACAAGATGAGGAGATATATGCAGACACAGAAAATTGTAATAGCTAATGATACAATTCATTTTTACTGGCTGTTGTGGAATATCAAGCAGAACTCAGCATTTTAAATGCCCAAATATCCTAATCAGTATTAGTATTAAATAAACTTGAATGTAGCAGTTATTATTCATCAGAGTAGATATCCATCAAAATCAATACTAGTACTAAGTAAAGGTGAATGCAGCACTTAGTTATTATTGATCAGAGTAAATAGCCATCAAAATCAATATTAGTATTAAGTAAACATGAATGTAGCACTTAGTTATTATTGATCATAGTAGATATCCATCAAAATCAATATTAGTGTTAAGTAAACGGGAATGCAGAGATTATTTATTTTTGTTCAGAGTAGATATCAATTAAAATCTATATTTGTATTAAGTATACGTGAATGCAGCACTTAGTTATTATTGATAAGAGTATATATATCCATCAAAATCAATATAAGCATTAAGTAAACGTGAATGCAACACTTAGATATAATTGTTCAGAAGAAATATCCATCAAAATCAATATTAGTATTGAGTAAAGTGAATGCGTCGCCCAGTGGCTAAGTGGTTAAGGCATCGGCCTGTCACGCCGGGTATGCGGGTTCGATTCCCGCATAAGACTTGGCTGTATTCTGCGAAACCGGTAAGTCTTCCTCCTGCAAATGGAGCCTCGTCTAGAAAGGGGTGCTGAAACCCATCATCCATCGCCGGTGTTATCGTTTGTCAATAAAAATCTTTTGTGATTGTGTCATTTGTCTGTTTCTATTCCTTGTATTCATATGTACACCGGACTGGGGTGTAATGTCGTCATCCCCAGGGACATTAGCCAAAAAAAAAAAAAAACGTGAATGCAGCATTTGGTTATTATTGATCAGAGTGGATATCCATCAAAATTTATATTAGTATTAAGTATACGTGAATGCAGCACTTTGTTATTATTGATCAGAGTGTATATATGTATGAAAATCAATATTAGTACTAAGTAAACGTGGATGCAACACTTAGTTATTATTGATCAAAGTAGATAACCATCAAAATTAATGTAAGTATTAAGTAAACGTGAATGCTGCGAATAGTTATTATTGTTCAAAGTAGATATCCATCAAAATCTATATTAGTATTAAGTAGACGTGAATGTAGAACTTAGTTATTATTGATCAGAGTGGATATCCATCAAAATTAATGTTAGTATTAAGTAAACGTGAATGCTGCGAATAGTTATTATTGTTGAAAGTAGATATCCATCAAAATCAATATTAATATTAAGTAAACGTGAATGCAGCGCTAAGTTATTATTGATCAGAGTACATATCAATAAAAATTCAAAAATTTTTTCACAGATATATAACAGACTTTACGTCTAAAATATATTAATATAAATCGTTCCTGACCTCTTACAGAACATTCATATACTCATTATTAGTAAAGTATACGTAAGTATGCCTCCAAGTGAGCTTAGAAGAAATCCTTTGGTAAAATAAAAAAAAAAACCCATCCGGAAAATGCAAAATCGGGTTTGCTGGTTGAGCATAAATAACCAATCACAGCATTCATTTCAGGTTTTTC
The DNA here is from genome assembly GCA_907164885.2 of Dolomedes plantarius. NCBI lineage: Eukaryota > Metazoa > Arthropoda > Arachnida > Araneae > Dolomedidae > Dolomedes > Dolomedes plantarius. The sequence goes on from OU015490.1 coordinate 75,574,069, forward strand.
TCTGCCCATCAGCAATACATGGTAAGCATCTTCGTTGATTTGCTTCCCTGATTTATCGATTTCATTGACACGTGATGTGAAAACTGTTATTAATAAGAAAGTTACCAGGTTATGAAAAGTTCTAACCAACAATACGATAAAAATTTTCATTTCCAAAGCTTTTGATTGCAGACATGACAATAATCCAATAAATATTTCAGTAACATTAATGAGTATAATTAGAAAAATCGGAAATGACAAAACTGTTTCAACTCTCTTAAAAATCGATTGCATCTGTAAGTAACTTCTAATGCAATCATTTATCTCAGTAGAATTAATTTTGTGCATTATAAGTTTCCTCATATTCTTCCTGTAGGAAAATTTTATTTTGGCTAAACAGTCGCACATAACAAAATAGAAGGAACTGAAGCAAAACGTGTAAATATACGTATAACTATTAAAAAACAAAGTCACAATCCACACAATTAAGGAAAGAAACGGTTCTTCTAGTTTAATAAATTGAAATGTATATAATTTTTAAAGAAATTGATATGATTCTTTGTCGTATTGGTATAATGAAAGAAAGCAATCAGAAAATAGCGTAATTACCATCCAACATGTGCTAAAAACGATAAGTGTAGCTGACGGCTTATTTTAAAATTTCCGGCAGAGATCCAACACATTTTCAATTGTTTGGCAGATTTTTCCTCTAGAGCTGTGCAATAAAAACCACAGAAAAATTATCAACATGATAGTAAGATAACTTTAAACATTTTGTTTTAATAAAGGCTGAGAAATATCACATATGTAACTCATTAACATCTTCATCGAAATAACTGTATAAAGTGTTATTCCAAACATCTGACGAATCCATAGCAGTTTTACCTTTTTAGTGGATAATTTCCGATTGCGTAAATCAGTTCCAAATAAGGTTAATATCGTAATCAGTACAGAAATGGATTTCATAAATTTTTTCATTCTTTGACAGGTTTTGAGAGTAATCCCTTTTATTTTGAAAATATCCATTTTTTCCGTGATTGACTTGATTTTCTCCATGAAAATACTTTTTAATTCCATGCTTAATTTTCAAAAGAAATACACCGAATATAAAAATTTAGAATAAAGCGGTATAAACGTAAAATATAATTATCTCAATGCGTATAATAGATTTCATTCCTGAAAATGATAGCTGACCACGTAAGATGGACTCTTCCGAATTTACTGGAAAGACACGTGTGACATTTGGAATCACTGACTTTATAGGCAAATGTTACAAGACCGCATTTATGTTGTTACTATTTAACGTCAATTCGCTTAGAAAAATCGATATATTTGACTCCCTTTTTTGTTTGTAATGTTTGGGTTTTTTATTCAATGTTACATGTAGAAATCATTCGAGAAACAAATAAGTTCTTAAGACATTATTCGATAGCATTAAAATGATTGCTCTCCAAGGAAACCTGTTATGTTGTACTAAAATGATTTCAAACACTTTGAGATTCATCATTTAAGTGAGGTATAAATCTTTGGCATGATTTAAAATAAAAATACAGTTTTTCATTCCACTTACTTCAGAAATGATTTGCTTTCGCTATCTTTTATTTGTTATTTGTAAATTATATTCGATTACAGACTACTTTTAATAGCCCTCTTACCTTCTATTATGATTTATTACTTTTATCACAAATAAAAATATGATTGCCTTTTAAGAAAAAAAAAAGCAAAAGCAGAAAAAAATATAATACTAGGGTTGTTTTCGAATAAAATGCTTTTTTATCGACTAGAAAACGTCCCAGTTTTCTAAAGGATTTATTCAAATTTGCCTTAACACTCCTTTGAAACCGGAAATAGTAAAATAATACTTGCTTTAGTATACTAGCTATGTCAGTTGTTGGATTGGTGGGTTTCGAAGAGAAAGACCTGAACAGATTAACTGGATGTATGGCTTGAAAAAATCAATTTTGCACTTTGTTATTTTAAACCCAGCTATATATATATATATATATATATATATATATATATATATATATATATATATAAAATGTAAAATATGGGATGGTCCATATACAGTCCCAAAAAGGCTGAATGACGTCGCGGTTCGTATAAGAAAATCGTCTAATTCTAAGGCTGGAATTATGCATTATGATAGGCTAACTCCTTACTATGGCCATAGTTAATAGATTAAAGAAATGTACAGACCATGGTCTTTCTCTTTTTGTATATAACATTGTATTTAGTGTAAATAATCTTTAAGTAAGTTTATTTTTTTATTACCATGTTTTTATTAACTTGCTTTCTTGTGTGTTTGTGTGTGTGTTTGTCTAGTACAAATCTTGCAATCGATTTTTAACTAACTTCTCGACTAGGTATACATTTGAAACTTTTGCAATAGCTCAGAACACGATGACAATGCATTTTTTTAATACTTTTGGCCATCTTTAAGAAGAATTAAATTAATTTTCAGTTATTTTCAGTTAATGTTGTTTTGTAGACTGGTGCAGCCATGTATTGGCCGGAAAGGGAACGAAAAGTCAAATGCAAGTTAACTTCCAATTAACTTCGTTTTCTTTCAAGTTGATGGGATAATTCATCAAAAAAAATTTTAAAAGTATTTATTAATACATAGAATTGTTAAGTTTATATGGTTCAACAGAAAATTTAAAAACATGGTATATGAAAAGTCTTTTTATCTTCTAATTATTTTGCTTTTTTAATTAATGTTGTTTAATAGTGTAATTTAGTTTCGAATAGAATGGAAATGGAAATGATTTGTTACGCAATGTGTAAATTATAATGTAATTGAAAAGAGTGATATATATTGATGGATTTGAGTTCTAAATGTACATTTTATAATGTTCGTACATTTATTTTTATATATATAAAAAAAAATAAATAAAAAGATAAAATGTGATCTAAAGTGTTAATTTATGTAAAATGTAACGTAAAGTGTAAATTAATTCAGCTTTTAAAATGAAATTCATTGTGTTTTTCATGCTGTATTTTAAGTAAAGGCATATTCGCAGTATTAAAGTAACATTTAATGGAATCAAGTAAATTGTCAATTTATCTAATCCTAAGGTCACTGGCGCTAAATGACTCAGTGAATTGGTTGTACGATGGTGCAGTGCTATCGTTGAGTGTCCTGGTCTGCTAAGGTGTAAATTATCAATGTTATTGAGAAGTATGTTAATAAGTACCTATATTGCATTGAATTTAAATTGTATAGCAAGTCATAATATGTATTCCATTTGTAATACCAAGTGAAACTATTGGCTTTCTTAGGTATTGTAAATAGCTAATTACATTGTTTATTATCGTATAGAACTAAAAAGTTAATAAAACGCAATATAAGGTGTTAATCAGTAAAATTTTAAAAAGTAAAGTAAATAGCAATCTATGTTGTTTAATAGTGTTTTGACGATTAAAAATTTTCTCTTCAAGCTAGAAAAAAATTCAGAGCCATATTCATAAAGAAGAAAGCGTCTTTAACTCACAGTAATATTTTCATATTTCTCAATAAATTGATTTCATAACTACTGATGATTAATAATTACAAGATAAAAAGAACTTTTTATATAGGGGAACTCGGGGTAGAACGGGGTACGAAGTTGAAAATGTGTTTTAAAAATACAAAAGGGTTAATGAAGAGATCTGCAAATTTTTCTATGAATACGTTATAATGTAATAATCACAAAAATACAATAATATTGTAAGAAAATAAAAGAACAATATTTTTTTTTCAATTTCAGAAAAGCCCGGGGCAGAACGGGGTGGTTGGGACAATTAATTTTTAAAACATATAAACTAGTGGAAATTCAGAAAAAATAAGTTTGCTCTATATTCATTTAGTTATAAGTGATTATAAAGGTTTAATTTAGGTTACCGTTTTCATTGATTGTGTCCTTTTCTTAAGCCTATTCACAAAATTCAGACACTAGGACAGCCTCATCATCTTCGCTACTAAGCAGAATTTCAGTATTATAATTCTGCACTCCAGTGCCCAAAATGCTAACTTAAAAATCTTTCACGCAATTTTTTTCAGTGAGTAACAAGGGGGAAAAGATTAAATGAGTAAAATAATCTAAAAGACTAAAGAAAATGCTTGACTGTATTCATAACTGTTTTTTCTAATTTTCCACTTTTTAGTAGTCATCTGAATCATTTCTTGTGATTTTAAATAAACATCTTCATGACATGCGAAGGAGAAATTTGAATTTTTGACATAGTCTTGTAGTGCTGCCATCTACTGGAAAAATCCTGAAACAGACACTTTACATTTACTTCTAAAAAATTTTTAACGATTCAGTACAACAAATTTCATGCATTATTATGCTTCACTCCAATACCTAAAATGTTTACTCGAAAATCTTTCATGTCATTTTTTTCAGTGAGTAACAGGGGAAAAGAGATTAAATAAAGCGACCTAAAAGTCTAAAGAAAATGTTTGACTGTACTCATGACTTTTTTTTTCCAGTTTTCCAATTTTTTAGTAGTCTTCTGAATCATTTATTATGGTTTTAAATATACATCTTGAATGTCCTGTGAAGGCGATATTTGAATTTTTGATATAATCTTGTAGTGCTGCCATGTACTAGAAAAATATTGAAACAGACACTTTACATTTACTTCTAAAAATTTATTAACGATCCAGTACTACAAATTTCATGCATTATGATGCTTCACTCCAATACCTAAAATGTTTACTCAAAAACCTCTCACGTCCTTTTTTCAGTGAGTAACAGGGGAAAAGAGATTGCATAAGTAAACTAAAAGTCTAAAGAAAATGCTTAACTGTACATATGACTGGTTTTTTTTTTTTTCAATTTTCCACTTTTTCCGAATCATTGATTATGGTTTTAGATAAACATCTTGATATCTTGATGATCTGCGAAGTAGCAGACTGAATTTTTAAATATAGCCTAATGGTGTTGCCATCTACTGGTGAAATAATGAAACAGTCACTTTACTGTTACTTCTTTCAAATTTATTAAAGATCAAATACAACAGATTTTATGCTTTTTCTTCAGTTTCAAAAGATAAAAGGTCCCTCAAATGAATTTAAAGTTAACTTTTAAAACAAATAAATTAGATTCGATCTTTTACCTGACGATTTATGTGTGTACATAAATATTTATCAATTACTGATATTTCATATAAAGGTAATGTGTACACAATTCGCTTACAAAGTTATATAAAATTAATGATAAAACTTTGACCTCAGTATGAGTTTATAAACTAGCGGTAGTATATGTCATGACTAATTGATATATATTTCTTACGATCAAATACTGTTACACAATCTCTCAAAAATATTAGTTGTCGGCGGAATTGTTAAATCGTAAAATTGTTCGATATTTTTGTCTACAATTAAAAATACTTAATACTGAAAATAGTTTTTTTTAAGAATTAAGGGAGAATGTAGTTTGTTTTTATATATTTCCGATGACAGAGTTGTTTTCTTTTTTTTAATCTTTCTGTTGTACAATGAATGTCTTTGAGATATTCGATTTTAAATTTGGCGAAAATCAATGAAATTAAAAAAAATAATCTCGAATGTCAGTAGGGTGTAATTCGGTAGGATTTGGGTTTACATCAATGTATACAATTAATGTAAAAAAAAAAATATATATATACTTATAAAAAATCGTAAGAGATATTTTTATAGAAAAAATAATGTAGAACAAAATATTCAAATTAAATCTAATAGGACATACTTAAGAATATAGTATAGTTAATATAGTACAGTTTCAGAAATATATCTTTGACTGCATTTTAATATTTTTTTTTTGGATAATGTCCAATCGTCTGCCGCATTAGCAAGGGAAAACATATTTTTTTGTCTATTTCATGGTTATGGACGTGACGATAAATTTATTTAAAGTACCAGAAAAAGAAATCACACGATTAGCATTTAATAAATTTAATTCTAAAGTTTAATCTTTAAAAATTCACCAAAAATCAGAAAATAGAGGTAAAGTTTCCAAAAAGATTTCATTTTAAAGGAATTTTTATGATCTTTCTCGTGATATAAATTTTATAACCCTCAAATTATTATTTGAAATGCAAACAAAAAAAAGTTACTAAAACAGATTAATAATTTAATTTTAAAAGATCTAAGAAGAATTTTTCAAAAATCTTTCTTAGTGCACCCCTATAAGATGAATCGCCATGCAAAATTTTAGCCGTTTAGGTCCAGCGGTTTGATCTGTGCGTTGTATTTCAGTCAGTGAGTCAGTCAGTTACGGAACTGATATATATATATATAGATTACTGTGGACAATTTCTGAATTCATCTACCGTAGTTCAACCTTTTGCAAACTCATTTTTCATTATTTTGTTTAAAATCTTCTTTTATGTATTGAAGCTTTACATTCCTTAATTGTTATTTACAGTCAACACGAATTTTATTTACTGTCAAACAAATCATTTAATCATTTTATGATCTTTTTCTCGTTCAGTATCTCTTGGCAGAGGATAGACACGAAAAAAAGTTAATCTATTTTAAACTGTTGGGAAAAATAGCATTCTTTTAATATACCGTGCATGTTCTAAAAGGAAACTAAATACAAATCTCTAAACAGAATCTCAATTTTAGATCATCAGATAAATATTCCTTTTTAACCTGAGGGTTTACAAATTCGTATGCTTATTTTCTTTTTGATCTTCTTTACTGCTGAAAGACGGTATTTTGCAGTATTTCTGACGAATATTTCAGCGATCAAAGATACAAATGAAACGCAGTATCCAGTAATCAGGAAAATAAAAGCTGAACAAACATCAGTAAGGGTTAATTTCCTCATGCGGCTTGTTTCCGTAACCTGGGAAGAAAATGTTTTTTGAGCTAATCGAAAATTCTTATCATGTAAAAATTTTTCATAAAATCCAGCAGCTGTTATTCTGTGGATAGCCCTGTCTAGGAGTTCTTTGCAACAAAAGTCTTTCCTGACAGCCATTCCTACCACTTCTTGACGAAAGCGATCCTTTGAAACAAAGTATCTTCCCTGCACAAACTGTGCGTCTGCCCTTGATTCAATATAGGCAATTTTAATGTGTCTGATTCTAAAGAAATCTTCAATGCTACCGTATCCATTAGTATTTTGCAGAATATTGTCACCGATCACATTCAATGCTTTCTCGCTTGAATTCGAAAAGGAAAAGGGGACAGCAGTTCCCTTTGATATCATACAGTTGTAATCCCCTGCCTCTACAGCAGCCGCTAGCTGTGGTATATCCCTTACGCCGCTCAGTGGTGGAAGTGTAAGGAAGGACAAAAGCACTGAAGTATAGCACATTGACAAAAGCATCACGCCTACTGTCCACGAGAAAAGCAGCAATTTTTCACCGGCCGTTGAAGGTTTCAATTTGAAAGACTGATTCAGACATATTGCAAGAACATGAAAGATGCTTTCCACAAAAGAATTTTTATAATTTCCCATGGTGAAATAGACTAGTATCATGGCAATGACGAACATACCCAGTGTTGTCCAAACGGGCATGGAAAGTGTGTGAAGTATTGAAAAGATACGTGGAGAGTATTCGGGGTTTCTGGTCACAAAGGTTAAACCTTCAATGCTAAATGGATAAAGATAACTAACTGCTTCGTTTCTTTGTTCAGACATAAAAAGTGGTACAGCTGCCATGTCAACCACAGACCTATTCAACATTCCAATAAATCCCGTCCAGGTACCATTTGGGAGAAGTATTCCTCCGCTGTAACCACAAACTATTTGAAAGGAAAAGTGCACTGCTTCCGCTAGAAGATACAGCAGTCTACCGTAAATATTAATTTCACTTTTCAAATAAGTTTCTATAGATATATTCTTAGTCAAAACTGCCGAGTTTGATAACACAGCGACCTTCAAATTTTGATGTAACACCATGTTCTTTCAAAAATTTTCCTTTAGTTTTATCCGTGCTGTTCCCACAGAGACGTAATGGGAAATATTCGAACTGCAGTTCTTTGAATGCAGAGATATTTATTTCATTTGCCTCCTTTTACAAACAATGTAATTAATGTTAATATTTAACGATAGTAATTAGTTGTCTGAAGTTCTATCTTCCTTTTAAAAATTGTGAAATATGCACAAAAATTCGGTGGATCTGAGTGTGCATTGTCTTTATATACCCAATCATCAGAGACTGCTGACCGTTACGTCAAGAATTTCTTAACTGACTGCTATAATCTTTATTCTCTAACGGCTTGATTTAGAGCACGTTACGCACTCACTACAATGTATTCTTTGCACTAAAGTTTAAGTTTTTATAATTAGTTTTCGTTGTCGTAAAAAAATATACAGTTGGAAAATTCTTGTTTTATATATCACATAAACACTCGTATAGCGAATAACAAATTCATTTACACCAGTATTAATAATTACGAATTATACGAAATTATAAACAATCTTTATAATTTCACTGTTCCTTAAAAGCAGCACATTCTAGCCTTTTTAAGTCATTACAAGATACATGATTTCAGATTTAACAGGTTTAAATACATTCATAGAGCCGTTTGTAATCTTGCCCTAGAATAAGAGTTTGATTCAAAAAATGTTTGCCCTTTTATTTAAATAAGCCGATATGAAACTTCCTTATCCAATTTATGTCTTTATTCAATTCAAAGTTTGTGCAAAGTCAATAATGAAGACTACAGAAGAAAAAGCATTGTAGAATATGCATTCTGGGAGAAAACTTACTCCAGTTCTAATTTCGATTGAAGCTTACTTATCCACTTTATTAGCACTAAGCACAAAGACTATGATGGTGGCACAGTTTAGTTAAAGTAAAAATAGTTCATAATGCTCACCTATGAAGTACTCTTCTTTTGCTTTATCTCTTCGGCAATGTATCCTGTTTCAGTGTGTAAACCGGTCAGTAAATGTCCATGATGAAGACACCCCGAGCACAAGAAATCTATTAACACGAATCTCCATTGAAAACTGCTAAGACTTAGTTAACAGATTAAACTGCCTTTATTATGCATTTATAAGACGATTCGCAGTCAAGAAAGGAGTCAGTTGATCATTTTTGACAAAGACGTTCTTCTCGTAATGTTATTTTGTGAAATGTTTATCAATGAATTTGCCAAGCATATCAAAATTGATGGCAACAGACGAGAAGATTTGTCATGAAGTCAATCAATGAATATTAACTTGAAGTTAATGATACACTTGATACGAGAACAGGACATCTTATGATGCACTCCTTTCATGAGAAATTCTGTGGTAGTTTATCATAGCATTTTGAAATCCAATCAGATTTATAGAACAATTTTCATTAAAAAGAGCCTTGATTTTTTCTAGGTAACTATAGCGATATATATATTAACATTTGTGAAAAATATTGACAAATATTCACGATTATTTAATGTTTAATATACATTTTTTCTCATCGCGGTACACGATAATTTAAATTAGAAGAAATAAAATTTTTCGGCATGACACAGGGAAAGATGAAATCAATGCAAAATTTGTATTGATGAATATTTCATGTATATTCTTGTCATTAGGCACAGTAAAAATTTGCATAATGAATATGAATGTATGCTTTCATACGGAAGGAAACGTTTATGTAGTGCCTTGTTTTTTCTGTATTTGAAAATAAAGAAAAAAAATTCACATTAAAGCTGGGACTTCCAGCTTAATGATACTTTAAACATACTCTTGCAATATCGTACAGAACGAGGTTTCAGAATAACGATGGATCAGTCTAAAGATTTTTCAGCATTATCATAGGACTAAAGAGATTGACTTTTCCCAGAAATTCTACTTCTGATTTTGATCTGTCGTCGGTTTAGTGATAAATTAATCTCATGTAATATTCGATAACATAAGCAGCATCTCATGTAAACAGAAACGAATTCTTTATAAATTAAAAATATATATATAGAATAAATTTAAACTAATTAGAATAAAATTCATTCTCATATAAAATTTATACGTCTCAAATAAAATTTATACGTCAAATTAATTAAAATTAAATAGAGAAGTTTCACTGTATTTATACATTGGCTCTATAGGGTCTTCTATCGGTTCTGAGCAAAATACGGCAGTTTAGAGAAGTTTCACTGTATGAGTATATATATATACAGTGAAACCCCGATTTAACGTTATTTAAGTGACCATAAAAAAATGGCGTTATATGCGGGAAAACGTTAAATCGGGGTAAGACCAAAAACAAAACACTGTGCATAAATTAAAGACTAATTTAGGTAACATACCTTTTATTTCTTCTTTTACAATGGTTTAGACATCAGTTTTCTACATTATGCTTTGAATAAATCGGTTATTTTACTTTGCCTCCTGTTTATAGCACAAATTGCATTCTCAACAGGAGTTTTGTAACCTTTTTTTCTTGGCCTTCACTATTTGAAAGGAATGATTCCACTGTTTTCAAAGCTTGAATGGCTTTTGTCGCAGATGGAATTCCATGTTCCTCATCTTCATCATTATCCGAACTATCCGATTCTGAGTCTATTAAATCATCTGAGTCTATAAAATCGGAATCTCTGACGTAGCAGTATTTGATTCGCAATGTAGTTAGTTCTCAAGATCTATATATCAGCTAGAAGAGAAATCACCCATTTCATTAGAGTCTTCATTTTCTCTGTCCTCGTACTCAAATTCATCACCTCTGTCCTCTAGAAAACCAGTTTTTGCAAAAGGACTTGAGATGCATTTTCCCATGCTGAAGAAATCGTATGAAGAGATTCTAGAACGTTTATCGATTTTTCCTGCCTCCAAATTCTATGCTAAGAAAAGATTTTTTAAAATCTTGGTTTCTATAGTTTACTTGGAACAAGGGTGCCCAAAGTCACAGGGTTGAATTTTGCTTGTACTTTGTTTGAACTTTGCAGCAGAACATTCTATTCGCACATTTTGTAATTTTACCGGGTGTCCCAAAAATGACCGACGATTTAAAAAATTAATTAAATAAAAACGAAAGGGGATCGAAATGTACGTTTTGCTGAATTCTGCTTAGGTAACCAGGGATTTTTTTCTCACCAATTTTCAAAATTTGTTACAAAGTTCGTCAACAGATGGCGCTGCTGACGGGGAAAAACTATAAAACAATGTTTTCATAATAACCACTGGTTGCAGCAACAACGTAGTGCAGTCTGAGGACAAAATTAGTAGACGCCCGTGCAAACATTTCAGCTTGAATGTTCTGACAAGCAGCAGAGATGTATTGTTCCAGTTCATCTATAGTTTGTGGATTGTGACGATACACCTGGTATTTCAAGTACTCCCAAAGAAAATAATCGCACGGTGTCAAATCTGCCTAATAGGGAGGCCAATCTATGCCACTTTGCGTATGCTTCTTCCTTTAAAAACATTTATTTATGGTTTTTCCAGTCATCAGCGCCATCTGTTGGCGAACATTGTAACAAATTAAAAAAATTGGTGAGAATAAATTCCCTGGTTGCCTAAGCAGAATGCAGCAAACCGTACATTTCTATCACCTTCCGTTTTTCTTTAATTGATTTTTCAAATCGTCGGTCATTTTTGGGACACCCGTAAATGTACAACATATGTAGTACACTGATCAACAAACAAAATAATCTTACGTTTCTTTAAGCACATTCGTTTGTCCAATTTGCGAAGAATCGACCCCAGTAGACTCTCCACAAATAGACTTGTAGGATAAATTGTGCCTTTTTCTAAGGCGGTCTATCCAACCATTTGAAGCTGTGAATCCTTAAATTCCCAGTTTAGAAATAATTTTTATTTCAGAACGGGGACATTTGTGGGAATGCTTGTTGTATGAACTTAGTTGAACTTTGGTAAAAAAGGACAATGAGAGGGGAGATTCCGAGTATTTCATAAGATATATTTTTTGATAAGATATATTTTTATTATCATAATTTTTGACTATTTTAGTAAAATTTAATTGAGTTTTTCCCTCTGAAAAAACGTTGAATGCGGGAAATACTTTAACCTTTTCCTTACGGGGTGGGATAGCATGTATTCCAAGAATACGGACCCAAGAAGGAATATATATATATATATATATATATGTGTGTGTGTATGTGTGTGTGTATGTGTGTGTATATATGTATATATATATATATATATATATATATATATATATATATATATATATATATATAAATAATCCAACAGAGATAAATAAAAATAATACGAATATAGACAAGAAACAAACAGAAATCAAGCACTCTGGGCATCCACGCACCAACGGCAAGATTCTATATAAGTGCGGGAACTGAACCATAAAACAAAAGAGGTAACCGACAGGTCTCGTCATCAGGGAGCCTGACCATATCAGTTACCTCAAGGGTATATATATATATATATATATATATATATATATATAATGGCCATGCTTTTAAAGGTGGTGTGAAATTTCCCGTTCTAAAGAGGGAATTAGAAAAATAGGTCCCGTAAGATAAAAGTTAAAATAATAACGTTAAATCTGAGATTTTTTAACATTTCAAGTATAGGAAATAAATTGGGACTAATGAAAAATAACGATATATGCGGGAAATTGTTAAATACGGGTTACGTTAAATCGGGGTTTCACTGTATTTGTATTTCATTTAGGTAAAATATCGAACTCATTTAGGTAAAAAAAAAATATTTAGGTAAAATTATTCAATCTTTCATCTCTCGCTTATTACGTTTAAAAATAATTATCAATTATTACTGATACTTCTCATTAAAGTAATACAAAAAATTTGATTATAAGATTATATAAAAATATTTATTTAAATTTCAAGTCAGAATGAGAAGTTAAACTGGTGCTAGCTTACGTCATGACTAACCGATAGATTTGTAGCCAGATCAAATGCTGATATACAATCTAAAATATGTAAACTAACGAAGCTAAATGTATAAAAGTGCTCAAACATATAAATTCACGAATGACCTTCATCGGAATAGTTTAATTTTTTTCATCGAAAAAAATAAAAAATTTCTCCCGTTGAAAAATAGTTTGAGGATTAAAATAAAAAATTGTTTGCCCTAAATTTTAAACCAAAGAAACAGTTTTTTATACTTATTTTCCTATACGGTGAAAGATAGTGATGTATTATATTTAGATAATGCTACTATTCGTAAACGAATGTCTTATATTATTCGTAACACCAAAAAAATTTTACGACATTATGCAAAAATAGCCTGGGATATATTAAATGTGCATCTCGGTGTTATTGACTGAATTCATTATTATTTCCTCCAATGTTTAACATCGCCGAGGCATTGCTATATTATTTCTCTTATTAGGAATCTTGGCGAACTTGAAAAAGGCTTGAAACAAAAATCCCTCTCAAAGTGGTAACGATTGTATCTTCGATGGCTTCACGACATTTAATACCTCTTTGAATATAATCTCAAAACTACGTTTTGTAGTAGGATTTATTGGTATTCAAATACTCAGAGGAAAACAATGGAAACATTTACCTATTTTAGAAAAAAGTTAGCAGACAAAATTTATGCTTATTTTTCTTTAAAAACGGTAAAAAAATTAAATTATCTCCGTGACATTTATGCTGTATATGAAAAGAATAGTATAAAGAGAGGAACATTTTTTGTCCGGTATGTTTGAAAGAGGTTATAACTGCGTTGCTAACGTTTTAGGCCTAAAATTATTTTTGTTATTCCTACATCATCTCGAACTGACTTTCTTAAACAGTCAAGAACGAAGGCAATTTTCGACAATCGGGCATTCAAACTCATCTAAGCATCTGCCTGTTCCGGTGTCAATTATGAAGATAAACTTGGACGATGGCATAGAGACATTTTCCGCTCAACTAATCACTCTTTATGAATTGAGACATTGCTCTCCACACTAGCCGGTATCCAGAATCACACTTGATGAATTGATACATCGTTTAAAGAATTGAGACATAGTACATATTTAATAGAGGTTCTGAAGTATTTTTAATGTGAAAAATGGTGCAGATATTGCCCCATTGCAAAGTAAACTAAGTAAAAGAAAAAATAAGATGCTTACAGCAATGTTCAATAGTTACGAAAAATGCTCATTCTGCTCGAAATAAGGACGGATACTATTCTGTCAGTATGGAGTGTGACCTCCTCTGGCACTGATGCACATTTGGTATCTCTTTTGCATGGTGCCATCTAAACAGTTGAAGAGAGCTTGGGAAATTCTGCCCTATTCTTCTCTCAAGGCGATTTGGAGTTCCTGTATGGTTCGAGGAGGCTTTTGTCTTTGAGTAATGCCGAGTGCGTCCCGAGTGATTTATGGGATTGATGTGCTGGGAATATGCAGACCATGTCATGCGTCGAAAATCTTCCCCTGTTAGTTTGTCGGACACTCCAGTTGTTCTATGGGGGCGGGCATTGTCATCCATGAACAGAAAGTCTGAATAGACAGATTTGATCCCAGAGAATTTCGGTGCAATACTGCTTTGATGATACTTTACTTCCGTGAAAGATGTAAAGCGGAGTTCTGTCACTGTGCATGATATCTGCCTACACAATTACACCTAGGTCAGTTTCCTGAATATTCTGATAATGACAATTAGTTCCCCTCTCTCTCCTCACTAGTTGGTGACCAGAATCCGTCTTGATGGTGAAGCGGGATTCATCAGAGAACATGGCTTTGGACCACTTTTGCTGACCGCAACGAACATATTCTTTACACAAACGTAAACTTTCCTGACGATGGTGTGCTCGTAATGGAATTCATGTAACAGTTTTCCGTGCATATAAGCCAACATTATTTAATCGCCGGTAAATGGTTCTTGTGAATACGCGCGTGCCAGTAGCGTTATAAAGGTCTGAAGCTATCTGGCCAGGAGTAGCATTTCTGTTCCTTTTCGCCCCTGGGGTACATATCTATCTTCTTGAAGTGTGGTGATCCTCCTATGACCTCCTTCATGCCTTCGCACAGCACTTCCACTTTCAGTGGCCATTTTTAACAGAGAGATCACACTCTTCGACACGCATATTAGTGTGGCCATTTGAGAGACTCTTTGCCTGCCTCGAGAAGTCCAACTACACGACAACGATCGTACATATTCAAATGATGTTTTACAGACATTCTGCAGTCAGTATTCGCAGTCAAAAATGAAAATTTACAGCACAATCTTCAGAAACGGACAGCCCGATTTTGCTTTTAAACGTTACTGCTTGCACTTAAGCATAAGGAAATAACGTGGGTACACTGCCTATTTTACAGATAAGAGGCCTTGCCTTAGATTACCCTCTATACTTATTTTTTTTCTGCAGTTGCGCGGCTGTCCGAAACACAGTTTTGCATAAATTGATTGTTCGTCAGCATTTGTCAAGCAGTGTATCACAAGTTTTTGAAGTTTAAGATTTTCAAATTTGAAAACTGAAATTGGAAACTAAGATTTTCCTCATAATAAATCAAGAAAAGAAGAAGTTGAAAATCTAACAAAATAGGGAAGCAAAAATCGTTGTATACAAAAATTATTCTTTATCGGCAGACCCAAACAAGCAAAATATAGAATTAAATTTCGGAGACATGCTTAATTCTATAATTTTGATGTTCTGAGTTATTTCAATGCCGTAAAGTTTTGTAAAGTTTTTATATTTTAAATTATTATTGCAAATTAATGTTCGATTATCCGATCGGAGGTTAATTCATCAGTGCAGAGCAATATCTAACCAGTTTCATATTACTTTATGTTTGCTTATTAACTCGGTTCTCAATTTTTTTTTGTAATGCAGAAAAATATCTGTTATATATCTCTTTACCAATAATTAACTATACCAGGGATTCCCTAAGGGGACAAGGTGGACCCCTAGGGGTCGATGGAAGTTTTAAAAGGGTCTATAATATTCCAGGGGTCTATTGGAAGTTTATGATAAATTTTCCTGTTTTAAAATTTATTTAATTTTTTAGGAATGTAATTAATAGCTAATAATATCTGTTTTAATATGTATAAATACAAATTTGAATAGGGCGGAGTGATCCACGCATGTTAAGTCGAATATCATGATGCATTTGTTCTGTATATGTCTTGAATGTCGCCGTCAGCTTTTATTTGTGTACGAACACTAAGCAGAACTGGGTAAATCCACTGGACCTTAAACAGCACATGGGTCCTCCCGATGCAACCAATCAGAAGCAATTTCGTTTTTCTCTTGGCGATGTTTGGGTAATTATAATTCATGTTATTGAAATCTTGTTTATATTTGTGAAATCAAAAATTAAAACAGTACATAAATAATAAAAAAAAACCTAATGAAATACTTTTTCTAATTTTTTGTTCATATTCTTAGTAAAACTGTTATCTTTAAGTGTTTTATGTGAAATTATTAGTATTATAATTATATTGCATGCTGTATATTATACAGAAAAATGTGAGGGGATCGATGAAGAAAATCATTCTTTTAAAAGGAGTCGGTATAGGAAAAAGGTTGGAAACCCCTGAACTATACTAATATTTTAAAGACTCCAATGTGATTATTGACTGAAAAACAAAATCAGTGTATTCCAAAATATATTTTCTAGTTTAAAATAGGTTTAAGTATATGCATATGTAGAATGTTTTTGTTAGTATTATAAATCTATTAATCTATATACACTCATGGACAAAAAAATTAGCGCACCAAGAAGGAGTCTTCAAAATGAAAGGAAATTTTACATACGTAATGACTACTTTGATATAAGTAAATGATAAGAAAATCAAAGAAAAAGGATAATTTATTTAAGAGAAAAAGGCAAAAGAACGGAGGAGTTAATACTCCGTTGGACCCCCCTCTAGCGCGAATGCACGATGCGATACGATCGGGCATTGAGTCATACAAGTTCTGTATGATGTCTTGAGACATTTCGTTCCATATTTGCTGTAACCTTGCCTCTAGTTCGTTCAAACTCGTGGGATGCCCAACTCGTCGTCCCAAATGATCCCAGATATGCTCGATTGGAGACAAATCTGGGAATCGGGAAGGCCAAGGAAGGGTAGTAACAGTGCGGAGACAGTCTTGTGACACCCTTGCCGTATGAGGCCGAGCATTGTCTTGTTGAAAAATGGCTCCTGGGAGCCGTTGCTTGAGTGGCAACACATGTGGTTGCAGGATTTCATGACCGCTGGGCTGTCATGGTGCCACGGAACAAGACTAGGGGGTGACCGTGTATTGTAGGCAATGGCACCCCATACCATCACACCAGCTGTGGGAGCGATGTGTCGCTGTACAGCAAAGGCAGGATTGAAGCGTTCACCACGGGCTCTCCACACACGAACACGATTGTCATCACTGCCGAGATTGAATCAGAATTCGTCGCTAAAGACGACCTGGTTCCATTCCGCTGCAGACCAGTTTCCTCGTGCTTGGCAAAACTCCAAACGGAGGCGTCGATGGGTGGGCGTCAAGGGCAGCACACGTTATGGGCACCGCGATACCAACTGTCCTTCAGCCAGGCGCCTTCGTATGGTTCGAAAAGACACAGAGGCCCCTTGTGAAGGTGCTACCTGTGCCTGGATGGCGGCCGATGAAGCAGTTGGCTGTACGCGTGCATTTCTTACGATGTGACGGTCTTCTCGACGACTGGTCTGTTGAGGGCGTCCTGAGCCTGGTCTTCGTGTACATGACATCTCTCGGGTCCACTGGTCCCAACACCTTCTCACAACACAATCAGAGAGGCCTAATTTACGAGCTATTCGCCTAGCTGACCACCCAGCTTCCATCATCCCGACGATTCTCCCCCTCTCCAATTGCGACAACTGCTTATATTGTCTTATATTGTCGAACACGGCGTAATGGCATGTTTATCTCAGCTCTTCCTTTGTAAATGATTCAGCACACTCAAACAAGCTTTGGTTACCTGTTTTATACTCCACAGAGTAAGATGTTCAACGCCCTCCACCGGCTATACGTAATGCGCAATCACTCTGCATCCCTAATCATTTGCATATCTCCCCGATATGTACCTTCATTGCATGTTTCGTTACGATCCCGCAATTATTTCTTGGTGCGCTAATTTTTTTGTCCATGAGTGTATATAAAACAGTTCCGCAACGGACTGACTCACTGACTGACTGATTGACTGAGTGACATACAACGCACAGACCAAACCGCTTTACCTAAAGGGCTGACATTTTGTATGCCGATTCTTCTTATAGTGTAGAAATGCACTAAGAGAGATTTTTGAAAAATTCGTCTCAGATTTTTTTAAATTAACGAAAATGATGTACCCCGTGATACCCCCCACTCACCAATCAGAGGATTGGCTGCGTAAGCGGAAAAACCCAAGGGGGTGGTGGGGATCGTCGGGCAGTCAGTTAGAGACAAAGAAAGAGAGAGCGTCTCTTGTAGGGATCGGATGTCTGGCGAGAGATATGCAGGCTCGTCTCCCCTCTGGTGAGATAATTATTCTTTAGTTAGAATAGAGACAGAGAGAATGTGTCTCTGGTTGCGTTAAGATGTCTGGCGAGATATAGCAGGCTCGTCTCGCCTCCGATTAATTAATTAGTCTGTAACTAAGTCGAGTGAAGTAGTAAGAGCAGGGGTCTGGTAAGATGATCTAGGTTTGCCCATTTCATGCTCAGAGTTTTCTGTAATTTTTATGTTAAGTTTGAAACTGTACAAAGTTGTAAATAAATCTATGCTCGTGTTGTACAATGATGACTAATTTTTGCACTTCCTCATATGTCCCCATGCCATATAGAAAAAGAACCTAGGTGAACCGGTGAAGTGTGGGTTCACGACAATATTTGAAACAACTGATTGAAACATATTTCTGCTAGGTAATGACACACATATACTAGGTAATGACACAATCTATCCCTTCTAGACAAATTAATTCCTAATGAAAGGGTTCGGAATCGGTTTTAAAGTGGATATCTCGGTGTTTTAAACCCTTGTAAGGCAAAATATTACAATACGATTCAAAATCAACCAACCAAATGACTTAATAAAAGAAGATATATCAGTGGAAAATTAAACAGGCGGCTTCCGTACGTAATATGTATAAAATAAAAGTGATTTTAAAATAAAGAGTTCTCCTGGATCAAATTTCAGATCTGCTTACCCAGAGATTTATTTTCCAGAAGAGCTTCAGCAGCGCAATGAGACCAAACAACTTATCTTTGCTGATCTATTGCCGGCTTTCATAATTGTAGAACAAGAACAAATTTTTAATATTTAGGATTCTTAATAATATCTTAGTGTATGTCATCTTACCTACTAGAATGTTGGTTTGTTGGATGGGTTGATGGGAGGGTTACTTTGTTTTTCTTTCTTTCTTGAGATAACGAGCCAGAATTTCGGACAACAGGGGTTCGTGCACCAACATAAAGCTAACACGGCTTAACTTGTTTTTTATTATCTTAGCATCATTGTATGAAGATGAGACATGATTTTTTATAGTGACTTTCATTGAAACCATCCATTGTACCGAGAAATTGGTGAGAAGGAGATGAGTACTACAGTCACCAAACTTGCGCCCAGATTCGAATTCTGGATGAAGACGAAACAAGCTCATTCTTTCTAGTCCCCGTGCGATTTATGATATTTAAAATATAAGTTGATCAGGATAAACCTCCTTATGCCATGTAATTTTTATTTTAAAAGATGAAATAAAACGGAAACTAACAGAGTGTAAAAACTGTTTTTAATAAAATAAGAATTGAATTATTTACTTTTTTAATAAAATAAGAATTGAATTAATGTAACTAAAAATAAATAATCGAACAGACCTAGATAATTATAGAAAGAATATAGACAAAAAAAAACAAACAGAAAACAAGCCCTTAGGGCTCCTCGCACCAAAGGGAAGATTCTGTAGTAGTGCCGGAACTAAACCAGAAATCGAGGTTACCGACTGGTCTCGTCATCAGGGAGCCTAACCAAATCAGTTACCTCAAGGGGGACTTTCTGAATAGGATGCAGGTATAACCAAAAGGCATACCACGGCCCCGAGATCCTCATTGAAACATATAGTCAAAAGAAACTGAAAATACACGGACAACTTACACTAAGGGCTCAACGCACCATATATGCAAGTACACATACAATCCTAATGCAAAGACTAAAGCAAAGAAGCACACGTACCCTAAAACAGTAAGTGACGGTTATGGTAAAACAGCAGCCAATTTTTACACTAGTAGTTACGTCACTGTAGCAAAACCACAGCTCCACACCCCAATGAAGTATAAAAAAAGTATGAAACAGAAACCCTATCCTAAAACGTCTTTAAAATATACCCGACTCTAAATGCCACTTTATAAAAACTTTTAAATTGCCTAAATTATTAGGGAAATTGTTTTAACGTAGGTTTTCCTCGAAAATGCAACATGCCTCTAAAGAATCTTTAGCGTTATTACAAATGATTTTTATTCTTTTAAATTGTGAGTAAAATATTATATATTATAATAAATTTTATAGTTCAAGTTGCTATGGAAATAGGTAAACGTTATAACCTCAAAATTAAAATCTAATCTTTTATCATATAACCTAATTTTTAATTCGCTATTTTGAATTTGAATTTTTATATCCAGATTAGCCGCAAAATGATTATTTTCATTAGTCCTGTTTAAAGTTAGTTCCTTTGGGTAGATTTGATTAAGAAATTCCAAATCGTTACAGGTAAAAATTATAAGGTCATCAATATACCTAAATCCGGTAACATTATTTGAGTTAAGAAATTTAGTTTCGTAAGAATGTAAGAAAATGTTTGTGAAGGCGCTAGAATAGCTATTACCCGTTTTGATACCCTTTATCTGTTTAGAGAAACCCACGCCATTAAAGAGGTAGTTTTCAAACATATTAAATTTTCATTGATCAATCCAGTCATATTTTAAGATTAAAGCAATATCAAGATAGACATCATATATTTTTAGCACATATTCATTCAGTTATCATCCGGAATACTAGTAAAAAGTTTTTCAAAATCAAACGTGTGTATGCTATCTATATTCTTACTCTTTAAAAATTGTAGAACATCCTGGTTATTATTTATAATAAAGCTATTTTCGTTAACCCTGATTTTATTTTGATTGATTTTTAAATAGCTAAAAAACTTTTTGCTAAACATGTTATAACAATTAGTACTACACGTAACGAACCTAAATTTAGTAGTAACCTAAATTTAGTAGTGAATAGTTTGTTTTTACAAACCATTCACATTCAAAATTACGAAAATGGTGATTTCTATACCAGGGTGAGACCGCTGAAGGTTTTTTTTTTTTTTTAAATAGCTGATTCTTATCTTTTCCTTCGGCTATCTAGAAATTGTAAAATTGCTGTTGAAAAGTGAATTTATGAATCGTTTATCGCAGGCAAGTGCACTTTCAAGTTGCTGGGTAAGTGGAGAGAATGAAGAGTTCAATCTGCTCGTCACAAGTACTTCCGACACGGAAGCAAATCGGAATTGTTCGCTTTATTGTAGATGTGTTCCTTTCCCTCTTTCATTCATAAATGTTAAGGACTTGCAGTTGAAACAATGTTGCATTAAAATAAAAAAAAATGTTTGTTTATCTGTACGTGATAAGAAAACTATTTTGAAGGAAGTCAATGCAAATAACCTAACGAAGAAAGAAACTGGAAAGAAACTTTCCAAGGAAAGAAAAATATGTGTTTTTTAAATTCGATATAATTAGCATAAGTTTATGATAGACCTGCATTTTTCTATAGGAATTTCAGTAAACCAAAGTATTTAGAAATGACGATAGGATAGAAAAAATAACTCCTTAAAAAACGAGGTAAAAATATTCCCAATTTAGCTCTGAAATAGTGAAATGTTTTAACTTATATCAAATGATAGTCACTGAAAATTATATTTTTCGATTTAATTTTAAACTATCTCTATTTAGAAACTTTTCATTTAACGAAATTTCTTTACGAATTTTCATTCGTAAACTCGAGTCTTCCATATATCAGAAACACTAAAGCAATCGTAAAAACAATGAGACAACACATTTTTTCGAATCGGTTTCAAGTCCTTAAAGTTTTACGCACCTTTTGGCGATTAATCGTTTGAAAGAAAGGAAACAATAAGCATACAAGGGACTTTATTCATATTATGTCAAACACATTATGTCATTAAATCGTAAACTATGTGGGAATTTCTTTTGATAGTCATAAGCATCACTATAAATTACATCCAAAGTAAAGAAGCGTTAAACATTTCTGCAAATAACGTTTATTCGAATACAGTAAAACTTCGGACATTTATTGTCACTCAATTTCTAAGCAAAAGCGTAAAAACATTCGGCTGAACGCTAGAGTACACGAGTCTGAAAAAGGTCTGAGCAATTATTAGAGTATTTGGTCTAATCATTAACAAGATGAGGAGATATATGCAGAAACAGAAAATTATAATAGCTAATGATACAATTCATTTTTACTGGCTGTTGTGGAATATCAAGCAGATGATGAATTCAGCATTTTAAATGCGGAAATGTCCTAATCAGTATTAGTATTAAGTAAACGTGAATGCAGCACTTAGTTATTATTCATCAGAGTAGATATCCATCAAAATCAATATTAGTACTAAGTAAAGGTGAATGCAGCACTTAGTTATTATTGTTCAGAGTAAATATCCATCAAAATCAATATTAGTATTAAGTAAACATGAATGTAGCACTTAGTTATTATTGATCATAGTAGATATCCATCAATATAAATATTAGTGTTAAGTAAACGGGAATGCAGTGATTATTTATTACTGTTCAGAGTAGATATCAATCAAAATCTATATTAGTATTAAGTATACGTGAATGCAGCACTAAGTTATTATTGATAAGAGTAGATATATCCATCAAAATCAATATAAGCATTAAGTAAACGTGAATGCAACACTTAGATATAATTGTTCAGAGTAAATATCCATCAAAATCAATATTAGTATTGAGTAAACATGAATGTAGCACTTAGTTATTATTGATCATAGTAGATATCCATCAAAATAAATATTTGTGTCAAGTAAACGGGAATGCAGAGATTGTTTATTATTGTTCAGTGTAGATATCAATTAAAATCTATATTAGTGTTAAGTATACGTGAATGCAGCACTTAGTTATTATTGATCTGAGTAGATATCTATGAAAAACAATATTAGTTTTAAGTAAACATGAATGCGTCGCCCAGTGGCTAAGTGGTTAAGGCATAAGCCTGCCACGAAGGGGGTGCGGATTCGATTCCCGCATAAGTCTTAGCTGTATTCTGGGGAACCGGTCAGTCTTCCGCCTGCAAATGGAGCTCCGTCTAGAAAGGGGAGCTGCAATCCATCGCAGGTGTCATCGTTTGTCAATAAAATTCTCCTGTGATTGTGTCATTTGTCTGTTTCTATTTCTTGCATTCATATGTACACCGAACTCGGGTGTAATGTCGTCATCCCCCAGGGACATTAGCCAAAAAAAAAAAAAAAAAAAAAACGTGAATGTAGCGATTAGTTATTATTGATCAGAGTGGATATCCATCAAAATCTATATTAGTATTAAGTATACGTGAATGCAGCACTTTGTTATTATTGATCAGAGTATATATATCTTGGTTAATATTGATTATCCATCACAATCAATATAAGCATTAAGTAAACGTGAATGCTGCGAATAGTTATTATTGTTCAAAGTAGATATCCATCAAAATCAATATTAATATTAAGTAAACGTGAATGCAGCGCTTTGTTATCATTGATCAGAGTAGATATCCATCAAAATTCAAAAATTTTTTAAGAGATATATAACAGAATTTACGTCTAAAATATATTAATATAAATCGCTCCTGACCTCTTACAGAACATTCATATACCCATTATTAGTAAAGTGTACGTAAGTATGCCTCCAAGAGAGCTTAGAAGAAATCCTTTGGTAAAATAAAAAAAACCCCATCCGGAAAATGCAAAATCGGGTTTGCTGGTTGAGCATAAATAACCAATCACAGCATTCATTTCAGGTTTTTCTCTGCCCATCAGCAATACATGGTAAGCATCTTTGTTGATTTGCTTCCCTGATTTATCGATTTCATTGACACGTGATGCGAAAACTGTTATTAATAAGAAACTTACCAGGTTATGAAAAGTTCTCACCAACAATGGGATCAAAATTTTCATTCCCAAGGCTTTTGATTGCATACATGACAATAATCCAATAAATATTTCAGTAACATTAATGAGTATAATTAGAAAAATCGGAAAAGACAAAACTGTTTCAACTCTCTTAAAAATCGATTGCATCTGTAAGTAACTTCTAACGTAATCATTTATCTCAGTAGAATTAATTTTGTGCATCATAAGTTTCCTCATATTCTTCCTGTAGGAAAATATTATTTTGGCTAAACAGTCGCACATAACAAAATAGAGGGAACTGAAGCAAAATGTGTAAATATACGTATAACTATTATAAAAGAAAGTCACAATCCACACAATTAAGGAAAGAAACGGTTCTTCTAGTTTAATAAATTGAAATGTATATAATTTTAAAAGAATTTGATATAATTCTTTGTCGTACTGGTATAATGAAATAAAGCAATCAGAAAATAGCGTAATTACCATCCAACATATGCTAAAAACGATAAGTGTAGCTGACGGCTTAACTTTAAATTTTCGGCAGAGATCGAACACTTTTTCAATTGTTTGGCAGATTTTATTTTTAGAGCTGTGCAGTACAAACCAGAGAAAAATTGTCAACATGATAGTAAGATATCTGGAAACGTTTTGTTTTAATAAAGGCTCAGAAATATCGAGGTTACATATGTAACTCATTAACATCTTCATCGAAATAATTGCATAAAGTGTTATTCCAAACATCTGACGAATCCATAGCAGTTTTACCTTTTTAGTGGATAATTTCCGATTGCGTAAATCAGTTCCAAATAAAGTTAATATCGTAATCAGTACGGAAATGGATTTCATAAAGTTTTTCATTCTTTGACAGGGTTTGAGAGTAATCACTTTTATTTTGAAAATTTCCATTTTTTCCGTGATGGACTCGATTTTCTCCATGAAAATACTTTTCAATTCCATGCGTAATTTTCAAAAGAAATTCACCGAATATAAAAATTTAGAATAAAGCGGTATAAACGTAAAGTATAACTATCTCAATGCGTATAATAGATTTCATTCCTAAAAATGATAGCTGACCACGTAAGATGGACTCTTCCGAATTTACTGGAAAGACACGTGTGACATTTGGAATCACTGACTTTTTAGGCAAATGTTACAAGACCGTATTTATGTTGTTACTATTTAACGTCAATTCGCTTAGAAAAATCGATATATTTGACTCCCTTTTTGTTTGTAATGTTTGCGTTTTTTATTCAATGTTACATGTAGAAATCATTCGAGAAACAAATAAGTTCTTAAGACATTATTCGATAGCATTAAAATGATTGCTCTCCAAGGAAACCTGTTATGTTGTACTAAAATGATTTCAAACACTTTGAGATTCATCATTTAAGTGAGGTATAAATCTTTGGCATGATTTATAATAAAAATACAGTTTTTCATTCCACTTACTTCTGAAATGATTTGCTTTCGCTATCTTTTATTTGTTATTTGTAAATTATATTCGATTACAGACTCTTCTTTTAATAGCCCTCTTACCTTCTATTATGATTTATTACTTTTATCACAAATAAAATTATGACTGCCTTTTAAGAAATTAAAAGCAAAATCAGAAAAGAATATAATACTAGGGTTGTTTTCGAATAAAATGCTTTTTTATCGACTAGAAAACGTCCCAGTTTTCTAAAGGATTTATTCAAATTTGCCTTAACACTCTTTTGAAACCGAAAATAGTGAAATAATACTTGCTTTAGTATACTAGCTACGTCAGTGGTTGGATTGGTGGGTTTTGAAGAGAAAGACCTGAACAGCTTAACTGGATGTATGGCTTGAAAAAAATTTAACCAATTTTGCACTTTGTTATTTTAGACCCAGCTATATATATATATATATATATATATATATATATATATTATGTAAAATATAAACAAATCAAATAAACAAAAATTAAAAAGCAAGCATAGACTGCAAAAACAATTTAAGTTAAAACCTACTCTAGCAAAGAAAACATGAAACTTTTCAATAAAAGATAGCGCAGAAGCTGCATAGCCTCATAATGAAAATATACAAATATAACTAAAAATAAATAATCCAACAGAGTTAGAAAAATACAATAAGAATATAGACAAAACACAAACATAAATCAAGCACTCAGAGCTTCCACGCACCAAAGGCAAGATTCTGTAGTAGTATCGGAACTGAACCATAAATAGATATAGAGGTAACCGACAGGTTTCGTCATCACGGAGCCTATCCAAATCAGTTACCTCAAGGGGAACTTTCTGAATAGGATGCAGGTAAGGCCAAAAGACATCCCAAGGTCCCGAGATCCCCATGGAAACATTTAGTCGAAAGAAAATGAAAAGACTAGCACAACTTACAGTAAGGGCTCAACGCACCGTACATGTAAGCACACAAAAAATCCTAATGTAAAGCCAAAGATGCATACATACCCTAATTCCGTAAGTGCCGGTTATGGTGAAACAGCAGCCAATTTTAGAAATATAACTAAAAATAAATAATCCAACAGAGTTAGATAAATACAATAAGAATATAGACAAAAAACAAACAGAAATCAAGGACTCAGGGCATATATATATATATATATATATATATATATATATATATATATATATATATATATATATATATATATATATATATATATATATACATACAGTGGAATCTCGATCGATCGTTTTCGGATCCATCGTTTCTCCGCATGTGTCGTTCATTTTATCCAGTCCGAACGATCATATTGCTTTGTTATTTTTCCGCATCTATCGTTTTCCCGCATTTATCGTTCATTTCAATCGGTCCCTTGAAAAACGATAGATCGAGATTCCACTGTATATATATATATATATATATATATATATATATATATATATATATATATATATATATACACACAGATATATATGGTTATACACCATCCCAGATACTTTTCGGTCGTGACCACCGTCTGCCATATGATCTCCTGTTCGGAAGCCCTCCAGACACGCCTTCATCGCCTGAAGAATAAGTACATCAGTGAACTCCCGTTTTGAAGACGTCCATAACTTCGCCCTTGAGCACGGATCAACATTGCGACGGAGAAGATGAAGACCCGGTACGACACGAAATCAACAAGATAGGAATTCCATGAAGGTAACAAGGTATGATTCTGGAACCCGATTCAACGTAAAGGACTTTCTCCCAAGTTACATTCGTCTTGGGATGGTCCACATACAGTCCCAAAAAGGCTGAATGACGTCGCGGTTCGTGTAAGAAAATCGTCTAATTCTAAGGCTGGAATTGTGCATTATGATAGGCTAGCTCCTTACTATGGCCATAGTTAATAGATTAAAGAAATTTACAGACCATGGCCATTCTCTTTTTGTATATAACATTGTATTTAATGTAAATAATCCTTAAGTAAGTTTATATTTTTATTACCATGTTTTTATTAACTTGCTTTCTTGTGTGTTTGTGTGTGTGTTTGTCTAGTACAAATCTTGCAATCGATTTTTAACTAACTTCCCGACTAGCTATACATTTGAAACTTTAAGAATAGCTCAGAACACGATGACAATGCATTTTTTTAATACTTTTGGCCATCTTTGAGTAGAATTAAAATTAATTTTCAGTTATTTTTAGTTAATGTTGTTTTGTAGACTGGTGCAGCCATCTATTGGCCGGAAAGGGAACGAAAAGTCAAATGCAAGTTAACTTTCAATTAACTTCGTTTTCTTTCAAGTTGATGGGATAATTCATCAAAAAAATTTTTAAAATGTATTTATTAATACATAGAATTGTTAAGTTTATATGATTCAACAGAAAATTTAAAAACATGATATATGAAAAGTCTTTTTATCTTGTAATTATTTTGTTTTTTTAATTAATATTGTTTAATAGTGTAATTTAGTTGCGAATAGAATGAAAATGGAAATGATTTGTTACGCAATGTGTAAATTATAATGTAATTGAAAAGAGTGATATATATTGATGAATTTGAGTTCTAAATGTACATTTTATAATGTTCGTGCATTTATTTTTATATATATAAACAAAAACAAAAATAAAAAGATAAAATGTGATCTAAAGTGTTAATTTATGTAAAATGTAACGTAAAGTGTAAATTAATTCTGCTTTTAAAATGAAATTCATTTTGTTTTTCATGCTGTATTTTAAGTAAAGGCATATTCGCAGTATTAACGTAACATTTAATGGAATCAAGTAAATTGTCAAGTTATCTAATCCTAAGGTGACTGGCGCTAAATGACTCCGTGAATTGGTTGTACGATGGTGAAGTGCTATCGCTGAGTGTCCTGGTCAGCTAAGTTGTAAATTATCAATGTTATTGAATAGTATGTTAATAAGTACCTATATTGCATTGAATTTAAATTGTATAGCAAGTCATAATATGTATTCAATTTGTAATACCAAGTGTAAAACTATTGGTTATCTTAGGTATTGTAAATAGCTAATTATATTGTTTATTATCGTATAGAACTAAAATGTTAATAAAACGCAATATAAGGTGTTAATCAGTAAAATTTTAAAAAGTAAAGTAAATAGCAATCTATGTTGGTTAATAGTGTTTTGACGATTAAAAATTTTCTCTTCAAACTAGAAAAAAATTCAGAGCCATATTCATAAAGAAGAAAGCGTGTTTAACTCACAGTAAAATTTTCATATTTCTCAATAAATTGATTTCATAACTACTGATGATTAATAATTACAAGATAAAAAGAACTTTTTATATAGGGGAACTCGGGGTAGAACGGGGTACGAAGTTGAAAATGTGTTTTAAAAATACAAAAGGGTTAATGAAGAGATCTGCAAATTTTTCTATGAATACGTTATAACGCTATGAATAGTTGCGCGGCTGTCCGAAACACAGTTTTGCATAAATTGATTGTTCGTCAGCATTTGTCAAGCAGTGTATCATAAGTTTTTGAAGTTTAAGGTTTTCAAATTTGAAAACTGAAATTGGAAACTAAGATTTTCCTCATAATAAATCAAGAAAAGAAGAAGAAATTGAAAATCTAAAAAAATAGGGAAGCAAAAATCGTTGTATACAGAAATTATTTCTTTATTGGCAGACCCAAACATGCAAAATATAGAATTAAATTTCGGAGACATGCTCAATTCTATAATTGCGATGTTCTGAGTTATTTCAATGCTGTAAAGTTTTGTTAAGTTTTTATATTTTAAACTATTATTGCAAATTAATGTTCGATTATCCGATCGGAGGGTAATTCATCAGTGCAGAGCAATATCTAACCAGTTTCATATCACTTTATGTTTGCTTATTAACTCGGTTCTCAATTTTTTTTTGTAATGCAGAAAAATATCTGTTATATATCTCTTTACCAATAATTAACTATATCAGGGATTCCCATTTCGGACAAGGTGTACCCTTAGGGTTCGATGGAAGTTTAAAAAGGATCTATAGTATTCCAGGGGTCTATTGGAAGTTTATGATAAATTTTCCTGTTTTAAAATTTATTTAATTTTTTAGGAATGTAATTAATAGCTAATAATATCTGTTTTAATATGTATAAATACAGATTTGAATAGGGCGGAGTGATCCACGCATCTTAAGTCGAATATCATGATGCTTTTGTTCTGTATATGCCTCGAATGTCACCGTCAGCTTTTATTTGTGTACGAACACAAAGCAGAACTGGGTAAATCCACTGGACCTTAAACAGCACATGGGTCCTTCCGATGCAACCAATCAGAAGCAATTTCGTTTTTTTCTTGGAGATGTTTGGGCAATTATAATTTATATTTTGACATCTTGTTTATATTTGTGAAATTAAAAATGAAAACAGTACATAAATAATAAAGCATAAACCTATTGAACCACTTTTTAAAATTTTTTGTTCATATTCTTAGTCAAACTGTAATCTTTAAGTGTTTTATGTGCAATTATTAGTATTATAATTATGTTGCATGCTGTATATTATAGAGAAAAATGTGAGGGGGTCGATGAAGAAAATCATTCTTTTAAAAGGAGTTGGTATAGGAAATAGGTTGGAAACCCCTGAACTATACCAATATTTTAAAGAGGCAAATGTGATTATTGACTTATAAATAAAATCAGTGTATTCCAAAATATATTTTCTGGTTTAAAATAGGTTTAAGTATATGCATATGTAGAATGTTTTTGTTAGTATTAATCTATATATATAAAACAGTTAATTTATATACACTGAAGTCCCACTGAATTAGGGATATCAAAGCCTATGCAAATTGTGTAGCGCTGCGCATCATGTATGCGCAAGTGAGTGCGCTGTGGTAACTGCATATATAGCGCGTACTGTGGTTGTTCTGAATTAGTTGTTGGAATTGCCAGTATGGGTAAACTGCCTGATTTAGACGCCTTCGATCGCGGACAAATGGTAAGTGCGCGACGCATGGGGCATTCAATTTCCGAAATCGTCAGACAGCTAGGATTTTCAAGGTCGACAGTGTCAAGAGTATAC
Source organism: Dolomedes plantarius (assembly GCA_907164885.2). Classification (NCBI taxonomy): domain Eukaryota; kingdom Metazoa; phylum Arthropoda; class Arachnida; order Araneae; family Dolomedidae; genus Dolomedes; species Dolomedes plantarius. Next base: position 75,604,479 of record OU015490.1, read on the forward strand.
CAAGAATACATGGATGGTGGAAAAAAACTAGCGATCGGGCAAACTGCAAAGGACAATTAGCCTTGACACTGCGTGGTGAGAGACGGCTCAGGCGTATTGTACGTAGCCAGCGAAGCCAAACATTAGCTCAAATTACCACCCAGTTTAATGACGGTGCCAGTCGTACAGTCAGTAAACGGACTGTGCAACGCTCGCTTCACCGTATGGGTTTCGGGAGCCGTCGACCTACGAGAGTACAATTGCTCTATACTCGCCATCGGGCTGCACGTCTTGGCTGGGCAAGAGAGCACAGATCCTGGAGTGTAGATGACTGGAAACGAGTAGCATGGAGTGATGAGTCTCGATTCCGACTACTTAACGCCGACGGGAGGCTGAGATTATGGCGTCAGGCTCATGAAGCCATGGATCCTGCATGCCTGGCTGGAACTGTACAAGGGCATGGTGGCTCAATCATGGTCTGGGTTGTTTTTTCGTGGCACAGTTTGGGATCTTTGGTGCGTGTACCAACCTCCCTCAATGCAATTCGGTACGTAGAGTTGCTGGGTGATCACCTCCATCCGTTTATGCTGTTCTGTTATCCGCACGGTAATGGAGTTTTCCAGCAAGACAACTATACCTCTCACAAGTCCCGGTTGGCTACTGGCTGGTTGGAAGAGCATTCGTCTGACTTCTCTGTCATGAATTGGCCACCTAGAAGCCCAGACTTAAATCCTACTGAGCATCTTTGGGATGTTTTGGAACAAGGCGTGAAAGGCCATCACACAGCACCAAAGAACCTTACTGAATTATGGACAGCTTTAGCCAATATTTGGCAAGCCATTCCCGTGGAACGTTTCCAGAAACTTGTTGAATCTATGCCTCGTCGTGTGGAAGCCTTTATCAAGGCCAGAGGAGGCCGAACTCGTTACTAGGTAGGTATCCCTAATTCAGTGGCACTTCAGTGTATATAAAACAGTTAATCTCTATATATAAAACAGTTCCGCAACTGACTGACTCACTGACTGACTGATTGACCGAGTGACATACAATGCACAGACCAAACCGCTGGACCTAAAGGGCTGAAATTTTGTATGCCGATACTTCTTATAGTGTAGAGGTGCACCAACAGAGATTTTTGAAAAATTCTTCTTAGATTTTTTAAATTAAATTTTTAAGCTATTTTTGTAACTTTTTTTAAGTTCCCAGTTTTCCACTCCCAGTTCCCAGTTCCAAGCCCAACGCGCTATCACTAAGCTAAATCGGGCCCACAATAAAATCGTGAAAAGTAAGGACAAAGGCTGCATGGTAAAGTAAATTAAAATTTGCAAATGAAACACATTAAGTGTTCAATGCACCATTTAAACATTGCAAAAATATAACTTTTTTACCTGTTTTTATGATGTTAGGATATGATATATATATATATATACCGGGTGGCCCAAAAATGACCGACGATTTGAAAAATCAATTAAAGAGAAACGGAAGTCGATAGAAATGTACGGTTTGCTGCATTCTGCTTAGGTAACCAGGAAATTTATTCTCACCAATTTTCAAAATTACTTGCAAAGTTCGTCAACAGATGGCGCTGCTGACTGGGAAAATCTATAAAACAATGTTTTCAAAATAACCACCGTTTGCAGCAACAACGTGACGCAGTCTGAGGTCAAAATTCGCAGACGCCCGTGCAATCATTTCACTTTGAATGTTCTGACAAACAGCAGATATGTATTGTTCCAGTTCATCTACAGTTTGTGGATTGTGACGATACACCTGGTCTTTGAAGTACCCCCAAAGAAAAAAATCGAATGGCGTCAAATCTGGCGAATAGGGAGGCCAATGCATGTCACTTTGCGTATGCTTCTTGCTTTGAAAACATTGTTTTATAGTTTTTCCCCGTCGGCAGCGTCATCTGTTGATTAACTTTGTAACTAATTTTGAAAATTGGTGAGAATATATTCCCTCGTTACCTAAGCAGAATGCAGCTAACCGTACATTTTTATCACCATCCGTTTATCTTTAATTGATTTTTCAAATCGTCGGTCATTTTTGGGACATCCGGTATATATATATATATATATATATATATATATATATATATATATATATGTATGTATATAATAAATACAACGATCAATGTATGCAATTGATGTAAAAAAACGAAAAAATGTATTTATAAAAAAATCGTAACGTTTATTTTTATAGAAAAAATAATGTAGAAGAAAATGTTCAAATTAAATCTAATAGAACATACTAAAGAATATAGTACAGTTAATATAGTACAGTTTGAGGAACTGTACTATATTAACTGTAGGAATTTCTTTTACTGAGGAAAGCTGTTCCACGTGACCACCTTCATTCACCTGCAAAATTTCAAGTCGATGGACAATGATCGTTGGACAGTGTCGTTCGACAGCAGATCGCAACTGATCAGTTGTGAGGTTTCGCACATGAATCGTTATGGAGTTCTTTAAGTCATTTAACGTCGCAACCCCTCCACGATACACCAGCTCGCTCAGTACGATCATTCGCTTTCCCTACATCGTCCTGGACACGATTAACAACTGCTCCTGTTGTGCAATTTCGTCCTAATCTGTCCCTGTTTCTGCAAACTGAACTGTTTTTGTTTCTCCCTAACCTTTACTTAATGTGTTTCGATGACAAGGTGATCAGAAACTAGTCAAAAAATGTTAATATTGTTTCGGTATTCCGTTTTGGTCGTTTATTGTGTTAAATTTCATGTGTTTTCCCGAAAAAGTGCCCTCTGGTGGACATTTTGGAACTGATTTTTTTTTTCGAAATTCCGTGACCGCATCTCGTGTATAGCCCATATACAAAATTTCGTTGCATTCCGTTCACCCGTTTGCGCTGTAGGATGCCGTTTATAGAGGAAGTTTAATTATAACCACCCGGTATATATATATATATATATATATATATATATATATATATATATATATATATATATATATATATATATATATATATATATATATATATATGTTCATTCATACTTGTGCCCGTATTCTTGGGGTACATGCTATCCCACCCCGTAATGGAAACGTTAAGGAAGGAAAACAAATTGTTTCACTCAAGTTATGTTGCAGTTACGTAGTCAAAATATATTTCATTTAACATAATAATGCTTTACTCACTTGAAGTTTGAAATCGATTCAAAGAACGTACAATGTGGAAATAACTAAATCTTTAACCATTTCTTTGTATTGAGATGAGTTACCTTAACAACAATAGATCATATAAATAAAAATGTGTTGTACTTTATCGTGTATTGGTGTCATGCAGCATTTTTAGCCGGTTATGTAAACCAACACGCTATTGTGTATATTAATGATGTTATTTGACTCTGTAACACTTTTTCATCGTAATGGGCGTTTTATAGTCAGTTTACTTCAAAACCGCTCAACTCAATTTAAACTAGAAAAAGTCTCTGTGATATAATATTGCGTCTTTCATACCTCTTAACTAATATTTAATACATTTTCCTAACTATCACATTTATTGCACCTATGTGTTAGAAAAATGGGGAAATTTAATAAAAGTCACTGTAGTTGTTTCAAAGTTGACCTAATATTATTGATGATAGATAAAACGTATTCATGGCGTAAACTGGGGAATATCGGTGTCTCCGCCATTTCGCCGACACGAAATTTCCTTGCACCCTGTTTTTCCCGTTCAAGCTTCCTTTTTGAGATATTTAGGGATTTTAAGTCGGGAAGGGTATATAATATGTTTAAAAATATGTTTGATCAATAACCATTGATTTGATGCCTTATATTCATTTACCGAAGGACTTTTGCTCCCTAATCCTTCACTTTTTTTCATTCACAAAATCCTTTCTTGTTTTAGGAAAATAGATTTTCAGAAGACAAATGTATATGTATGAATATGTATTCTTATGAACCGCAAATCTATTAGAAAACGTTCATTAAACAATCTGAAACAAAGTACTTTGTAACAGTTTTCCAAATGGATGGCACTTCAACCAATTTTGCTCTGCAATTTTTGGCCTCTAAATTTTTTTCTCGAAGTTACTTAAGACATCTAGATTTTTTCTTTATGAGTGTGCATAGTGTAGTTTGTAAATAAACATTTGTAAACGGGAAGGGAGAAGGAATTTTTGTGTCGGCGAACCGGGGGTGTTCATTTGCCTCTTTTTGGGGAATTTGTCAACGAGAGGGGCGAGGAAATTTCAGTGCGAAACGGGGGCTGAATCGGAATCTCGATCTATAGGCGCATCCACACACATGCAGAGCACATATGCAGTAAGCACCCCCCCCCCTCTTGACACATTTTGGGGTCGATTAGTCACACTCCTCCCCCCTGCTAGTCCAAAGCGATGTGTGATTGAACACTAGACTGTCTTCCAGACATTCCCCCATTTAGAGCCCCCTCCAAGTTCCCTCGTGTCTCTTTGATGATCTGTGAAAAAACCGCTCGGACGAGGGATCGCTGCAGAGCGCTCTGCCCCATAAATAACTGTTTTTCCCCCAGAATTGTGTGATTTATGCATGTGTGTGGACGCAGTGTATCGTTTTTAAAGGGACCGACTGAACTAAACGATAAATGCGGGAAAAGGATAGATGTAGGAATATAAGAAAGAAATACGATCGTCGGGACTGAGTGAAATAAACAATACATACGGGAAAACGATGATTCGGGGAACGATCGATCGAGATTCCACTGTATTTAGTTTATTCAATACATTTATTTTCTTTCTGCCTTGCTTAAATTCTCAAGTGGCCGCCTACTATTGAAAACTTCTAAATACCCGAAATTATTGTAGATATTAGACCTAACATAAATTCAGAACACACACATAAAAAACAAAAACAAAAATAAATACATAAATAGTTTTTTTTTCAAATTCTGTGTCGAATATTTATTTTATTTCTATATTTGTTTATTTATTTATTTATATCGTTAAATCTCTTATATTTGTTTTAATGAACAAAATATTTCCTTGTAAAGGGAGTATACATTCATATTCGATTTGAAAACTTAGTTTACTGTATCTAACGACAAGTAATTACATAAGTTACACATCAATATAAACTTTGCATCGATTTCCTCTTTTCAAATTTCCTTTAAAAATTTTGCTTCCTTTAATTTACGTTTGCATGTTCCGTGATAGAAACAAAATTATATTTAGCTAATAAAAGTAACAAGGCTATGTCAATAATTTCGCTCCAAAGTTTATTTATATCACTCGCTTAAAAATCAATTTATCACCATAGTTACTCCAAAAAAGTCTACGCTATCTTGACTGAAGATAGTTTTTAAAATATTATAGGCTTTCAAGGCACGATGAAGGAATTACTTCAGAATTTCTCATGAATGCGTGCGTCGCAATCTTCCTTGTTCTCATACATACTGTATCCTTAAGTCTGAGGAAATATTCCTTAATTAACTTCATTACACGCATTTTTATCAGTGAGCATCATTTTTGATATGCTTTCAAATTCTGCTGGTGAAAATTTGATGAAATAAAATAACGGGATGACTAATTTTGACATAGTTATTCAAATTATAGCACCTCTTTTCTACTCAGGCTCTATGCATTGATTAATAAATGCATAAACAGACATAAAAATGTCATCTGCAATCTGAATGCATCTATTCTGTATTCTGAATAAGACATCTATTTGCAATAAACGGGCGTGTCATTACATTTATTTTTCTCTGTATGTCAACATCATGGCCTCGTGCTGAGTTGTATACACAGTGAACCGAGATATATTTTCTTAAGTTTAAGAAACTGCAAAAGACCTTCAAAGGTGAGTGTCATAAAATAAGTTTTCTTCAACCATATTTTGCCACCAACATGGTTTCTGTGTTCAGTACATATAAAGTGGACAAGTAAGCTTTTCTTGAAATAAGAATGGTGCACGTTCTTTCCGTGGTGGTTTAATCTGCAACATTGGTTTTCTTCCCGTAATCTTCAGCATTGACTTTAAATTTACTGAACACAATAATTTGATAAAGGAATTTTACATGGCATTCTTCCAATAAAATTACTTGGTTATAGGAATAATAAAACATTAAGTTCACGGGGAGATTACAAATGGCTTTCTGGATGTAATTACAACCGTTATATCCTGTATATCTTTTAGTGACAGATAAAGTCTAAAATATGCTATCTTTAAGATTGTTTTATGAAACATGAAATTCATGGAAAGAGACTTTCTGGAGTAGAGACCAATCTTGAATGTTTTCTGTATTTTACGTTTATTGCACAAAGAAAAATCGATGAAAATTGATTTAAGTTTACATATTTAGATTATACTTTCAAATTATTGATTTTAGGCAAGAATTTTTTATATATTTACAATTAATATGCTAAGACGAAAAAGTGTGCAATTTAGAGAGGAAAACATGTAACATGAAGTTTCTACTATTATAAAATTTTGCCAGATGAAATGAAATAACATGCTTTGATCTCATGTACGTCTAATAATATAGATGACAACAGTTGATGTGCTTAGAAAAAATACAGATCTTTAAATTGTTTCGAAAATTTTATGAAATATAAGTAGCGATTATTTGAGTGAAATCCACATTCGAAAAAAGTATAGCCGATTATTGTTACAAAATTCAAAGCATAATAAAAAACCGACAATATGAATTATTGATTGTGATTTACACTGACACTGGATAAGACAGGATATACTTCCCAGGACACAATTGTAAGATTTTTCATTATACAAGGAAATCGTCACCAACAATATTTTTTTCGATTTTTCGAGATAAACAGAACCATATGACCCAAAAGTTATGTATGCAGCTTATTTCAGTTTAAAACTGAATCCATTTGTTACAGCTGGCTTTTGTAAGAGTACAGTGGCTTTTGTATATTCCATAATATGCCATGATTTAGGGAAATATCATGTAACGCTCAGATAGCTTTACGATTCATAATGCGAGATTTATGACGATATTCAAGGAATTATAACTTAAAATTATATACATTCTCTTCAATAGAAAAATTGGTAAATATCTAAATGTTAATTATCTATTTATTTTCAATAAAAAAAATAGATAATTCATTATAGAGTTTGCGTCTTCATTTCCCATATGTAGTAATCAATCAACTGTTTTAATTAATATCCGTTGAAGACGTACTTGTTCTTCGTGTAACATTATGAGACTATACAGTTGTAGTTGCGTTTTCTATGAGATTGATCCGGGTGATGCTGCAAGAAGAATGAAAAGCGATGCAAAAAAATTATAATAATGACAATTTGTGAAAAAGTAATAAAAAATTTACTTGTTTTCTACAACCCAACTTGACAAGGGGCAAAAATTTTAGTGCAAATTTATTTTAAAAGTTCATAATGAGTAGTGAGCTTGAATCAAAGAACTGATTATATTTTTTCTCCATTATCCTCACAATTTATTAAAATAAAATACAAGTTAAACACTCCTTATTAAATAAATCTAACAACAAGCAAATTATATTGAATGTAATTTTTTTTCTCGTCTCCAATTTTGTCCTCTTATTTGTCAGAAATATAAAACATAAAAAATGAGATAAAACATTCAGAAAAACTATATCATCCGCTCCAAATTACGCAATATTTCTAAACGCTTTAGTTTTATTGTTTTTCAATAATACTGGCATAAATTAACCTTTTAACCCTTTAAACGACTGTTCACTTGATAATTCGAACAAGAATTTTCCCAGTTGTACATTTTTTGTATCAACGAGAAATGGTTTGTATCAACGAATTGTGAAAACTTAGTGAAAGTTTTTAATTTTAGTGCGAAACATATATTACAGAGAGTACGCGACACGTTCTAAATAAAGGCGCCTGAAAACATTAATATTGCAGCACTCAGTTTTTTAACAGATTCGTGACAAAATGGAAGACATTGTTTTCTAAGCTTTCGTGGACGTAAAAAGTATTTATTAATTGAGAATAAGAGCGTAGGAAGTCTGACATACGCTGAATTTGTGTGTATGTTTTACATATTTTTTAAAAGGAAGATAGGAGACTGGAACGTTATTTTACCGTCATTAAATATTAACTTTAAATCCAGAGTTTGTAGTAATGAGACAAACGAAAGAAATTTTTTTCGCAGTGTAAAGTGAATATCTAAATTGCTTGTATGAGACCAGAAGATAATATTGTAGGAAAAGTTTTGAAGGACGATGATTATACGTCAAAATCTTAAGGTCGCTGTACTATCACGCTCAGCAGTTTTGCCTAAGAATACATCTGTAGAAACGTATTTGAAAAGTGAATTTAATATTTACGGTAGACTTTTGTATCTTCTATCTGAAACACTGCACTTTTCGTTTCAAGTAGTTTATGGTAACAGCGGAGGAATACTTCTCCCAAATGGTACCTGGACGGGATTTATTGGAATGTTGAATAGGTCTGTGGTTGACATGGCAGCTGTACCATTTTTTATGTCTGAACAAAGAAACGAAGCAGTTAGTTATCTTTATCCATTTCGCATTGAAGATTTAACCTTTGTGACCAGAAACCCCGAATACTCTCCACATATCTTTTCAATATTTCACACACTTTCCATGCCCGTTTGGACAACACTGGGTATGTTCGTCGTTACCATGATACTAGTCTATTACACCATGGGAAATTATAAAAATTCTTTTGTGGAAAGCATCTTTCATGTTCTTGCAATATGTCTGAATCAGTCTTTCAAATTGAAATCTTCAACGGCCGGTGAAAAATTGCTGCTTTTCTCGTGGACAGTAGGCATGATGCTTTTGTCAATGTGCTATACTTCAGTGCTTTTGTCCTTCCTTACACTTCCACCACTGAGCGCCGTGAGGGATATATCACAGCTAGCGGCTGCTGTAGAGGCAGGGGATTACAACTGCATGATATCAGAGGGAAGTTCTCTGCCCTCTTTCTTTTCAAATTCGACTGAGAAAGCATTAAAAGCGATCGGTGACAATATTCTGCAAAGTACTAATGGATACGGCACCATTGAAGATTTCTTTAGTCTCAGACACATTAAAATTGCCTATATTGAATCAAGGGCAGACGCACAGTTTATGCAGGGAAGATACTTCATTTCAAAGGATCACTTTCGTTTAGATTTGGAAGCAATGGCAGTCAGGAAAGGATTCTGTTGCAAGGAACACCTAGACAGGACTATCCACGGAATCGCAGCTGGTGGATTTTATCAAAAATTTTTACTCGATAGGAATTTTCGAATTGCCCAAAAAACCTTTCCTTCCGAGGTTACAGAAATACAGCTCCAGAGGAAATTAACCCTTACAGACATTTCTTCAGCTTTTGTGTTCCTAATTTCTGGATACTGTGTTTCATTTGTGTTTTTAATCGCTGAAATATTCGTCGGAAATACATATAAATACCGTTATTCAACAGTAAACAACACGAAAAAAAAGAAAAAAAGTAGTTGTGTAACTTTGGTTTAAAGATGAATTTTTGTCGGACTATCTAAAAGCGAGACTGTGTTTATAGACATGTATTTATTTTACCATTTTAATATCTAAGATATATTACAAAGATTATGTTTTTCACAATAATTTAAAATAGATTAATTTCTTTTTCGCTTCCACACTCTGCTATCGTGTACTGTATAATAAAGAGATCGCAAAAATTGATCAAATGATCTGCTTCACAGAAAAAAAGAAATGCTTCAAGCTTACCTCAAATAACAATAAATGGAGCTCACAGTTTCACTACGTGGTATGCAATAGGAGAAAAAAATATCAAAATATGCATTTGTAAAATTTTGAACCATGGTTGATGAATTTAGAAATTCCACTCAATAATAAGAAAATAATATGCTGATCTTCTTAAAAAAAGTGATACTGCGTACATTTACCGCTATTTCAAAATATTGGGCCTGCTGCACACCGAGAAAAAGCGTGTCTGAAACACGCATGTCTGACACATGCTGCGTTGGAAACCCAGCTATTTCTGCGCCGACTGCTTACACCAATCAGACAAGCGACATCATAGAGCCGTTTTGTCGCTGTCCCTTCGGTGAGGCAGAAGTAATGATGGCTCCAAACCAACAGCGAAGACAGTAAAAGACGATAGAATTTTGTTGTTCGTCTCTCTGTCTGTCAGAAAAGCCTTCTCACTTCTAGGGAACGTGGAAAAAGATACAATTTATTTGCGCATGCGCATAAGCTTCTTTTCGGAAGCAAAGCATTTGTTTTCCGTTCTGCTTCTGAAAGATGGCTGACAGGTTGCGTCTGTGTTTGATAAGGCTCCTTCTACAACTCCTAGCTAAAGATAAAAGACGTCTGCATTAGCTTAAAGACATCAACAGAAATCTAACTAATCAAGGTGCTCACGAAAAGCGATCGGTCAGTGATCGAGTGCCACAATCTTTCTATTTTGATTGACTGTCGAGCATGGCGGCAAAGATAAAAGTTGGACTGTTTTCAAGACTTGAAAGTGCAGAGACAAGAGACAGATACAAACCGGAAGAGACAGAATTGTTTGTTATACGCATGCGCAATAACGAAGAGACTTTTTTTGTCTTTGTCGCCGTTGTGTGGAGTCAGCATAAGGCGTGAAGCAATTTTGTTGCGTGTCGTGTTATATCGCGATTATAGCGGGTCAAATTCCCGAAATTTGTGATTTCATTGCGCGCGCTCTGGAAGTTATTCAACGCACCTTGTGTCAGACATGTGTGTTTTAGACACGAGCTTTCTCAGTGTGCGGCAGGCCTTAGAAAGTTATATATGGCATTTAAATGCTTCTACGTATCTCTGAAAAGATAAATTTTCCGAATGGTTTATACTAATTGTAGGATATACCTGCAAATGCCTTTTAGAGCACCCATAGAGCAATTCTTTAATTTTATGGTAGCTCCGAAATTATAGCCGATCCATTTATCCTCTATCCTACTATAAATAGCTGAACAGCTAGTTTTGATACGGAAGCATGATTTCTCGAGTTTCTCATAAAAAATTCTACGATTGCTCTATATATCTTCATCTGCATTCTTGCTTGGAAATATCAAGGATGTTCCTCTATTCTGTCATTAAAGCTGAATTCTATTTCTAGAAAGGCCTCAGCGTACATGCACTTCATAATTCATCCCAAAAATACTCAGTAATTTTCAGATTGACGTCAAAGTTTGCTATCCAATTTTCTTAGTTTTCAGAGTCCTCACAATAACCCAAGAAAACTAGCATGGCATGGTATCTTGTAGTTTTCAGGTTATTTTTATAATTGCTTTCGTTCTTTTAAAGAGAGTTTTACGGTCACTAAATATTTTTGGGGGTCTATAGTTACTACTGGTTCGAAACAAAACTATAAAAAGTATCCCTATATCATGGCATTGCTCTCATTAAAATTAATTTGTAGGATAATACAGTCAAGAGAATCGTTCCCATTGCAGTGGTTATGCCTAGTAACGGCAATACAACAGGAAAGTGGTAAAATTAACTCATCTGTCAGTAGGATTGATTTCTACTCTACATAAGTCTAAGATTTGTCCTCCTTCCAATGTGAACGTTTGCATCATAAATTTCTCCCTTGCTCAACTATTCTTGCCCCAAGTCGGACGAAAGGTAAACTTTCCCTCGGAATTATCTGAACCCATTGTTTAGAGCAGATGCGAAAATAGTACATTACGTTTTTCTCTCAACATTTTGCACAAAACATTTTCTCTTTTCGTTAATTTCGAAAGTTTTAGAGGAGATTTCTGGGTTTATTCTTCTTAATCCTTTTACCATTTGCCCATAACGCCACTTACTTTTGTCCGAGAAATACCTAGAGTTAAAGAGATGAGAAGCATTGAGTGCTTACTAATAGGGCGTATCAATATCATTCCATTTAGAGTTAGTCCCAATGTTGCAAATGATGATGGTAGCACTCTAAACCAACCATCTACGTTGAAAGTCAGACAACTGCACCTGCTACATACTGTATGTTCGACATCGGACACATGAAACGCCTTTTTAGGTGGTGCAGAGACATCCTGCATTCTAAGTTGCTTATCTGCCTGTGACATGGTAGGGAATTATTTTTTTAAAAATTATCTGGCTTTGTAGTTTGCAATCTGCCTTGAATGTGTTTGTATCCGCCATGTTCTATTCTTAACTCTGTATTTTTTTAATCCTTTGAAACGTTATTTCACAACCTTTAACGGGCTTGGTTATATTTAAAGAAAATGAAAAACTTCAGTACGCTTTAAAACGAAATAAATATTTCTGAGGATAAATTTAGGTAAAATATTGCGTATATATTGCATTTAAAAAGAAACTGTTTATAGTAAATTTCAAATAATTATTCTTTTGAAGCAACATGAGGATTAATGCCATCTATAAGGATGACGCAAAACTAACAGCTGAAAAATAAATTTTTAGATGCTTATTTGGATAATTTAGTTCTATTGCAAGCAACAAAACGTGAAGTCCATAGTGGATATAAGATTAGCATCTCCAAGGAGGGCAACTTGATAATCACTTTTTTCATGTATTCACGTACAACAATGGAATTTTCTTCTTCAAACTTTATACAGCGAAATCAAACCCAACTCTTGTATTCTATAAAAACCACTACTCAGGGGAATGCTCTAAGTTTGGCTTTAATTTCCCTAACAAGCGTCACAACTTGACGCGTCACAAAAATAACTCCTTTTAGCGCATTCAGTAAACTGAACACCATTCCATTTATTAACTTCTTAAAAGAACAGAAATATTTTTCTATGGTAGAAAATTATAGCATGTTTTCTTATTCGTTTTTTACAAAGCTTTTGCATTCACGTTGACCTCCGAACGAACATGCAACAGCATATAAAACGAGGGGCTTAAAACAGCTTAAAGAAGCATGTAAAACATGGACATGCACTCACTAAACGAGTATACTCAACTCGCCCTCGTTTCCTCTATTCATTACATCTCATGGTTCTAGATATTACCCATTCTCGTTTACTCAGTCAATCATTAGATGACTGTGACTGAACTCACATTCAAATTTAAAGCTATTGAAAGTGATAACATAAATTGGTTATAAAAACTTTAAAAATGAAAAATTTTACTTCCAGTAAAGGACGACATCAGAAATGGTTATTTACTTTTTCTGTAAGAGAACAGTTTTACTCGAAACTAAAATAGTTATGAAAATATTTCCAACATTTTTGTAACAGTTCTGGAACACACCCCGACATTATTTTTCGGCTTAAAAATTTCTTTAACTGTATGTGGTCGGTCATTTGAAATATTTCAATAATATTGAAAAAAAATTAAAATTCCCAAATAGGAAGCTGATAATTTTTCACAAAGAATGACAAATGTTTAGATGTAAATAAATGTTGGAATAAACCATTCTGCATTAAAGTATCTGTGATGATAATTTCCATTTTTATAAGGTTCAAATTACAGAAACCTCCTAAAATATTGAAAATGGCGTGGTGAAAATAAAAGCAAGGAATGAACTGAATGCATTCCCTGAATACGGTTTATCCATTATGAAAAGTTAGCTGGAGTTTTAAACAATTGCTTTGCTTTTTCATTATACTTCCAAATTTTTTTTTCTTAAATATGTCTGGAATAAATGTCACATTTATAAGAAAAAAATTGAAGTTCTGGTTTAAATTTAACTGGGCAATTTCCAAGTAAATTGGCTATAGAGCACACATTGCAATGTACAAGGCTTACATACTCGAAGAACATTAACGTAAATAATAAAATGTTGACTCACGTAACCCTAATAAATGCAGGAATAATACATTCTACATTAAAAGTATGAATGTAAATAAATGTTGGAACAAAAAATTCTGCATTAAAGTATCTGTGATGATAATTTCCATTTTTAGAAGGTTCAAATTGTAGAAAACCTCCTAAAATATTAAAAATGGTGCGGTGAAAATAAAAGCAAGGAATGAACTAAATACATTCCATATCCATTATGAATAGTTAGCTGTAGTTTTAAACAACTACTTTTCTTTTTCATTATACTTCCAAATATTTTTTCTTAAATATATCTGTAAAAAATGTAACATTTGCAAAAAAAAATAATAATAATTGAAAGTTCTAGTTTAAATTAAACTGGGCAATTTCCAAATAAATCGGCTATAGAGTGCACATTGCAATGTACAGGATTTACATACTCGAAGAACATCATTAACATAAATAATAAAATGTTGACTCACATAACCCTAATAAATGTAGGAATAAAACATTCTGCATTAAAAGTTTGAATGTAACTAAATGTAGGAACAAAACATTCTGCATTAAAGTATCTGTGAAGATAATTTCCTTTTTTAGAAGGTTTAAATTGTAGAAAGCCTCCTAAAATATTAAAAATGGCGCGGTGAAATTAAAAGGAAGGAATAAACTAAATGCATTCCATGAATACGATATATCCATTATGAAAAGTTAGCTGTAGTTTTAAACAACTGCTTTGCTTTTTCATTATACTTCCAAATTATTTTCTTAAATATACCTGTAATAAATGCAACATTTACAATAATAATAATAATAATAATTTAAAGTTCTTGTTTAAATTAAACTGGACATTTTCCATGTAAATTGACTATAGAGCGCGCATTGTAATGTACAAGGTTTACATACCAGAAGAACATCATTAACATACATAATAAAATGTTGACTCCCTTATAAATATGCTTCATAACACTGCACACTAAAGTACAACAACATTTTATTTAAATGATCCACTTGTTGTTACGGGTAACTCATAGCGATACAAATGCATCGTGAGACAGTTATTTCTTCTTTGTGTTCTCAAAATCGATGTAAAACTTCAAATGAATCAAATACTACTTTGCTGAATGAAAAATAATTTTACTGCATACGCCTTGAATGAAACAGTTTGTTTTGGGATGGGAAGCTGGCTTTCCACGGCTCACGAAAGGGTCAACAAGACTTGTGAAAACGGATATTAAATTCAGTGTTTCGGTGTAAGATAGCCATCATATTTTTGTTACTTCATGATTTACTAGCTGAATACTCGCACTTCGCTACGGAGTACATTCAAATGAAATACAACGGTCAATGTATGCAATAATGCCAATATATATATTATATATATTATATATAATAAATACAACGATCAATGTATGAAATTGGTGTAAAAAAAAACAAAAAAGTATGTTTATAAAAAAATCGTAACGGATATTTTTATAGACAAAATAATGTAGAAGAAAATATTCAAATTAATCTAATAGAACATACTAAAGAATATAGTGCAATTAATATAGTACAGTTTGAGGAACATATCTTTTACTGTATTTTAATATTTTTTGGATAATGTGCAATAGCATTAGCGAGAAAAAAATATTTTTTTGTCTATTTCGTTGTTATGCATGTGACGTAAAATTACTTTAAAGTATACCAAAAAGAAAAGAAACCACGTGATCAGTATTTAATAAATTAAATTACAAAAATTAATCTTTAAAAATTCACCAAAAATCAGAAAAGGGAGGTAAAGATTCGAAAAAGATTTCATTTTATAGGAATTTTTATAATCTTTCTCGTGATATAAATTTTATAACCCTCAAATTATTATTTTAAATGCAAACTTGAAAAAAGTTACAAAAACATCCTAAAAATTTATTTTAAAAAATCTAAGAAGAATTTTCAAAAATCTTTCTTAGTGCACCCCTACACTATAAGAAGAATTGCCATGCAAAATTTCAGCCCTTTAGGTCCAGCGGTTTGGTCTGTGCGTTGCATGTCAGTCAGTGAGTCAGTCAGTTACGGAACTGTTTTATACATATAGACTAGCTGAAAACCCGCACTTCACTACGGAGTACATTCAAATTAAATACAACGGTCAATGTATGCAATTAATGTGAAAAAAATAAATATATATATATATATATATTTATAATAAATACGACGATCAATGTATACAATTGATGTAAATATATATATATATATATATATATATATATATATATATATCATATTTATAAAAAAATCGTAAGGGATATTTTTATAGATAAAATAATGTAGAAGAAAATATTCAAATTAAATGTAATAGGACATACTAAAGTCTATAGTACAGTTTCAGGAACGTAATATCTTTTATTGTATTTTAATATTTTTTTGGATAATGTCCAATCGTCTGCCGCATTAGCGAGAAAAAAAAATTGTCTATTTAGTTGTTATGCACGTGACGATAAATTTATTTAAAGTACCAGAAAAAGAAATCACGTGATCAGCATTTAATAAATTAAATTGAAAAAAATAATCTTTAAAAATTTACCGAAAATCAGAAAATGGAGCTAAAGAATCGAAAACGATCTCATGTTAAAGGAATTTTTATGATCTTTCTAGTGATATAAATTTTATAACCCTCAAATTATGCAAATTTTATAACCTCATTAAATAAATTTTATAACCTCAAGTGCAAACTTAAAAAGAGTTACAAAAACAGCTTAAAAATTTAATTTTTAAAAAATCTAAGAAGAATTTTTCAAAAATCTTTCTTAGCGCACACCTACACTATAAGAAGAATCGCCATGCAAAATTTCAGAACTTTAGGTCCAGCGGTTTGGTCTGTGCGTTGTATGTCAGTGAGTCAATCACTTACAGAACTGTTTTATATATATAGATTATTTGTTTATTGCAATGAGATGTAAGAAGCCTAGAGCCTTTGTGTTTTATACTGTTAACTTACGCTGATATCACAGTCGGAGCTAGTGGAATCCGGCCTTTTGTTCTGCTGAATGGACCACTACTACAAAGCGCTCATTAACTTTAAACTAGCGATTGCGCCTTGGCCGTTCTCAACTCGCATAAAATTTACATAGTTATGTTTTGCACCGGATTTACACAGTCGCGATGGCGGCGAGTGAAATTGCGGAGGCGAATGTGTAAACGGTGTTCTCGCCGTATCTCCTCACCAATCGTGTTGCTCGCTTCGGGAGCGGTTTTCTGGCACGAGTCAAAGGAGCGAATGGTGCCGGGGGCATAATTACCCTTAAATATTAACATTAATTTTAAGGACTGGTCAACTGCACCAAATGTTACATGGTGGAATGTTATGCTGGCCTTAGTGGCGAAAGAGAATAATGCGTTGTGATTAAAACAAGTTAATATTATCCCTTATAAGGATGCTTTCAAAGATAGCAATACCTATAGGTTCAGTATGTCTCATATAACTTATATACTAAGCAATACAGTTAAATTAATGATGTGAGATTCATTACTCACTTAAAATCACCATGTGGATAGACACGTGTTCTATTATTAATAAATTGAGTTTAAGTTACATTGATGTCAATTAAATTCATGATAAAACAATTATGACAACAGAAAATACCAAAAGTTAGGAGCCTAAATATAGTTTATTGATTATCATGATATTAAACAACAATTACACTATTAATAAAAACCTTTGTTACCTAAGCCTAGCCATGCCCAGTGCTACTCAACACCAGACTCTGCGGCTGTACACCTTCCAAGACAAAGTTCTGCAGTGATCTTTCTACTGGTTTTTTTTTTTGGAGAGAACGTTCTTTCTCTCAGACTGCTCCAAATATTCAAAATCTCGTCAGCGCATGCGTACTTAACGCAACGGCTGCAAGATTTGGCGTAGATCGCCTGTATTGGCACTAATTATTCATATATATTGTATTATTGCATTAGAGAGTTATAAAGGCATGGAATGTGATAAACATATACATGAGTGCTTTTATAACAGGGAGAATGGGGATGGGAAGTTACGACGGGAAGTCTTGTTCACAGCAGGAGGCGGGAATGTGAGAACGGTCACTCGCGTCGATGCAGGAGCGTGACTAATGTCTTGCGTGTGGCGCGATCTCGAATGTGTAAGTGCGGCATTAGAGTTCAGTGGGTTATAGAATCTGAAGATCATACAAAGGGGAGGGGGACATAAAAAGGTTGAGAATCACTGATCTATAATTGCGGATTCTTTCCTCAGTTGAACCAAAATCTGCACAGCTCAAAAAATAAGTTTCGTCTCTGCCAATGACTTGAAACATTTTTCTACATAACTCCACATTTTAAGTAATAGTTTGAAAATAAATAAATATCAGTTTTTCAAACAAAGTATTAATATGTGTTAGCAATATTATGCCTACGACCTTTAGCATTGCGCGTTGGACTGATAATTATCTTATTTTAAATCTGAAAGATAATTTTCTCTTATCTTTCTCCTTTTCACTTATCATTCTTTCATTTTATTACATTTTTACTCTCACAGAAATACTACGAGAACAAATCAGCAAATTAAAATTTTAGTCAAGTTTATTGTAATTCCAAAAGTCATTATTACAAATTATTATCATCATTTCCCTCAAAAATTTACAAAAGTTTCAGTTTAAACTCATGAATATTTTTATCTAAGCTATCCTATCTAAAAATGCATTTTCTTTTTCTACGTTTAAAATGATCTATTATTTAAAATCACAAATGCGTGTCTTTACGACTAGAATGTTTTATGAAGTTATTTATTTTAAACCATAATAACAAATAATTATTGTACCATACCAAATATTGGGCAGATGTTCACTTTTGCTTCATATTCCTCTGTAGTAAAAGCAAATTTTATGCACTGTAACTATCTTTTAAAGTCTAATTTATTTATTGAAAGATTTAAATATGGTTAACATGATTCTCTTACTGTATATGCAAAATTCGAATGAAATCCTTTTTCATGAGTTAAGCTGGTAAAAGCTGCAGTTTAAAGTTAATGCATCAAGAAATAAATAAAGTAAAATAAACGTTACCATCATTCGGGGATAGAGAAAATTTGCGTTATTGGAAGGTGCCGTCAGATTCTAAAAACTGATTATTCTCCAATCATTCGTAATATCAACCTTTATATATTTTCAAATCCTTCAAAGGCAGTTATTTAAACTGTAATTTCACTGTATTTTTTTCTAGTCTACATACTTTTGCAAACGCCCCTGTCTTCTTAGAAAATAGTTCAAATATGAACACAATCACTGCCAACACGTACCCAGTGAGTAAAAGAAGGAAAGCGCCTTTGAAGTCTTCAGTTGATAATTTTCTTTCTTCGCTCTTTGAAAGGTCCTCTGAAGACTGTCCAGAGGTCTTCAGCGATTCCATGAATCCCACATTCGCGACAACTTTCTTATAAAGTCCCGCACCCCACGCCCGACCCACGACACGATCGAGCTGGGACTTGCAGCAGAAATCTTTTCTCATGCCAATAGCTCGCCATGCGGGAAGAAATTCGTCTTGTGAAATAAAGTATCGATACTTCAGGTGTAGCAAATGGTCTTCTCCCGTAACAAAAGCTGGTATTTTTGAGGATAGCGTGTTTCCTAAAAATCCATCAATATCCTTAGTGCCTTTGTTTTGCTGTAGATCTAGGCCAATTACTCTCGCGTGAGAGTCTTTGGATGCTGCGAGAGATTTTGGTAAAAATGTCCCTGGATAACCTGTGCACTGATACCTTCCAGCGGAAACTTCATGTGCGAGTTCGGGGATTGTGCTAACCCCTTGCAAGGGAGGAAACGTCAGAAACGATAGCAGAACAGCAGTATAACTATAACTTAAGAGCATGCCACCGATTTGCCAACTGATAATCAGCAAGTAATCTCCGCTGGTCCTCGGATGAAGGGTCACACATTTTTGTATAAAGTTACAGTAAGCCGCTAATATTAACTTTTGTAACGGGTACTTTCTTTGGAAGAACATGTGAAGGCAAATCGGCATGAGGAAGAGGGATGTCATGGCGAACATCCAAACTTCAAAAGAAAATGGCCGAAGGAAAGAAGTCAGTTCAGGAGTATATGCGGGCTTTCTCGTAGCGAATGTGATGCGGGATCTGTGAAAAGGGTAACTAAAATCTAGTGCCTGAAGTCTTTGCTCGGTAACAGATACAATGCTGATAACTAAATCAGCATCGCCACGTAGTACCATGCCAACCATTCCTGTCCAGTTTCCGCTGGCCAAAGATTGGCCCACTTCTCCGTCACTTGGTGATAACAATTCGTATGAAAAGTGAAGTGCTTGAGCAATAATCCCCGTAAACTTAGCATCAATTCGGTTGAAACCTTCTTGTCTCACTATCGTAGTTCCATTTATTTTAACCTGCTCTATCTCCGAAAGCACAGCAATTTTCAAAAAGTTCGGAAATCGCATGCTGCAGTCCCTGGCAAAACTAGATAAGCAGAGCTCAGCTCAAATGCAATGTGTTTCAGTTCTCAAATGAAGAATTGAGCTATGGGTATTATTATTATTATTATTATTATTATTATTATTATGGTAACTAAAAACTGATAATATCATAGTAATGAATATTCTAGTGCTGTGAAAAAATTTTCGGTTTCTTATTGATTATGTACATATAAAATGCATGAGGTAGAGGATTCAAACATTATATATTCCTATTAAGCTCTAGTAGTAGAAAATTAAATTGATGTTTTCAATAGCCCGACAAATGTAAGATTCAATTACAGAACATTCAAATGTAGTAATATGAGCATAGCTTAAAAAAAAGATACGGCATTAATATTTAAAGCAATGCAATTTGATCGAGTTTAAAAGAAAAAAATACTTACATTACAGTCTTACTGCGTGATATCTAATGTTTCTTTTTGTAGTAATTTGGATGTATTGATACAGAAAGATATCGAGATCTTTGACTGTATTTTTGTTAATTACATTAACATTACATTTTAAGAGATTGAGATAGTTTTTATCGTATGAAATAATTACTTTTGTCATGCATCTAGTATCATTTTAATGATGAAGATTAAAATGATACTAGATGCATGACAAAAGTAATTTTGTAATGCATCTTTTGTTTGACAAAATTACTTTTGTCATGCATCTTATGTTTAATTTTATATCTTCTGGCAAGTTTTTTAGGTAAAACTTTGTAATAAGTATATAAACAATTTTAGGCGGAAAACTATTATTTTTTTAGGGGGGGGGATGAAATACTTCTAACTTTTCTTACAACCAAACATTTTCTTAGAGCCAAACAATTATTTTTAAGTTTACATTCTCTGGAAAACATTTTCATGTTAAGCTTTTTAGTCATGGGATATCTTAGCATCTCTTTGGTGGCAGGAAAACTTGCAAGGCTTTTAACTTTTGCTAAACTTGTAACTAAGGAACTAGGCTTATAACTTGTAAGATTTACAGAGCTTGTAACTATTCTTATAACCAAAAATTTATTACATATAAACAATTTATTTTCAGCTTTACATTTTTTCACGCAAACACTTTCACTTTTAACTTTTTAATCACAAGCTGGGTAAACAACTTTAAATCGTGATTTTCCCGAAATTGAGGTTTTGATAACCGTCTCTGAGATTTATAAAAATGAAACGTGTAAGATTCCTAAGGCTGGAAATCTGCTTCTTCCTTGTCCAGCCGTAAATGACAGTACTAGTATTAACAGTACAATGGACAAATAGGTTTTGTCATTAAAAGAGGCCATACTCAAGGAATTGAGCGGTTAACACCCCGCGAACATTTGTCACCACAGAGTTGAATGTATGCAATGATCACTAAGCAGATTTACATGGCGGGAGTGCCGACAATTTCTTGGTAATGAGACCGCAGTTTGAAATGATTGCAGCCACTAACATGTTTCCTCAATGACAGCGTGATTTCAACAGCACATCTTAAATTTTCCAAGTTTAACTTCATAATCGATACCGGAAAAGGCAGATGCTTAGATGAGTTTGAATGTCCCATTGTCGAAAATTGCCTTCGTTCTTGACTGTTTTGGAAAGTCAGTTCGAGATAATCTAGGAATAAAAAATTAATTATAGGCCTAAATCGTTAGTAACGAAGTTTAACTCTTTTAAACATACCGGGCAGAAGAATTTCCTCTCTTTATACTATTATTTTCCTATACATCATAAATGACAATTCTTTAAAAGATGTATCAATTCATCAAAAGTGATTCTGGACACCAGCTAGTGTGGAGAGCGATGTCTCAATTCAACAAGAGTAATTACTAGTTGAGCGGAAAATGTCTCTATACAATTGTCCAAGTTTAACTTCATAATCGACACCGGAACAGGCAGATGCTTAGATGAGTTTGAATGTCCGATTGGCGAAAATTGCCTTCGTTCTTGACTGTTTTGGAAAGTCAGTTCGAGATAATATAGGAATAAAAAAATTAATTATAAGCCTAAATCGTTAGTAACGAAGTTATAACCTCTTTCAAACATACCGGACAAAAAATTTCCTCTGTTTATACTATTATTTTCCTATACAGCATAAATGTCAATTCTTTAAAAGATGTATCAATTCATCAAAAGTGATTCTGGACACCAGCTAGTGTGGAGAGCGATGTCTCAATTCAACAAGAGTAATTACTAGTTGAGCGGAAAATGTCTCTATACAATTGTCCAAGTTTAACTTCATAATCGACACCCGAACAGGCAGATGCTTAGATGAGTTTGAATGTCCAATTGGCGAAAATTGCCTTCGTTCTTGACTGTTTTGGAAAGTCAGTTTGAGATGATATAGGAATAAAAAAAATAATTATAGGCCTAAAACGTTAGTAACGCAGTTATGAGCTCTTTCAAACATACCGGACAAAAATTTTCCTATCTTTATACTATTCTTTTCATATACAGCTTTAATTTCGTGGAGATAATTTAATTATTTTACTATTTTTAATGAAAACTAAGCACAAATTTTGCCTGCTAACTTTTCTCAAATTTGGGTAATTGCCTTCATTGTTTTCCTCTGAGTATTTGTATACAGGTAAAACCTACTATAAAACGTAGTTTTGAGATTATGTCCGAAGGGGTATTAAATATTGTGAAGCCATCGAGGATACCATTGTTACCACTTTGAGAGATTTTCCTTTCAAGCCTCTTTCAAGTTAGCCAAAATTTCTAATAAGATAAATAATATAGTAATGCCTTGGCGATGTTAAACATTGGAGGAAATAATAATGAATTCACCCAATAACACAGGGATGCACATTTAATATCTCCCAGGCTATTTTAACATAGGATTACTTTCCTCCATAACGATCCTGCGTTAAGGAAAATTTCAGACGCTAAAACTGTCCGTCCACCCATCTTCGCGAGTTATAATTTTGGCAGCGCACCAAACCAAGTCTATTGCTTGGACAAGTTAAACAGTAAAATACAAAGTTGCGTCAAAATTTTAACATACGTATATATATATACATGCATACGTACATATATATATATATATATATATATATATATATATATATATATATATATATATATATATATATATATATATATATATATATATACATACATATATACATACAAAAGAGGTAAGCAACGATAAGTAATCCTACGTTAATAACGCATGGTAGTTCGGTAGAACAGACTACCTGAAATTTTTTTCCATAATGCCGTACAATTTTTTTAGTGTTGCGAATACTATAAGACATTCGTTTACGAATATTAACATTATCTAAATAAAATACATCACACTAACGTTCGCCGTAAAGGAAAATAAGTATAAAAACTATTTCTTTGGTTTAAAATTCGAGGTAAACTATTTTTCAATTTTTTTCGATGAAAAAAGTTTAACTAGTCGATTTTCATCGAACTTTCCATGAAAAAAATTAACTAAGGTCCTTCGTGAGTTTATATGTTTGAGCACGTTTATATATTTAGCTTCGTTAGTTTACATATTTTAGACTGTTTATCATCATTTGATCTAGCCAAAAATCTATCTGTTAGTCATCACGTAAACTAGCATCGGTTTAACTTCTCATTCTGACCTGAAATTTTAATTAACTAGCCGCTGTGCGACCAGCAAGGTCGCTGTTAGTTCTATATTTTCTTTCGCAAAACAACTCAATTGAAAGTAACATATGAAAGGAATGTTACCATTACCTGTCATCATAAATATACGTTGTTAAGGGGTATTCTCTATAAGGCTGATTCTAAAACATCGGGATTAAAAAATATGAATTTCCATTTTTTCAGAACAGAGTTGAAGATATGACTGAGAAACTCAACACCAATGATTTTATAAATTACATCTGTATGTACTATTTTTAATAATTAAGATATCTACACTTTATCATTACACCAAATAATAAATTGTTGAAAAAATTTCTTCACTTATAAAATGGAGTAAAAATCCAGCAAGTACTGAAAAAAAATGTAGAAAATTAACTATTACTGGCTGTCGGTTGCTATGCCAGCGTCGGTTAAGCCTAACCTCTTAATGCCTCTCTGTTAATGAATTATTTCTTCGCTTTCTTTCTTGAGATTGTTCCCAATTTTCACTGATCTTACAGCTCGCTTTCGAGCATTTTTGATTTCCGTGCGTAAATCCATGTTGACACGTGGTTGCATACTGCGGGCGGCCGCTAATGTTTACATCTGGTAGTTGCATCCGTTGCCATTCGGAGTGTAGAGATATCGTCGATTTTTGTGCCGCATACCTACGCGTTTTATATATATAGATAATCTTATAATAAAAAAATTTTGGATTCCTTTAATGAGAAGTATCAGTAATAATTGATAAACATTTATATACGTACATAAACGAGAGATGAAAGCTTGAATAAACCTTATTTGTTCTGTTGTTGGTGTTCCTAACGCCCCCTGGACGGAAGTTCCAGACTAGGTCCATACAGGCTTCGGGCTGAGTATTGCGGCTGTGTCGGTGTTCGACTTGGCTAAGTGACACCACAATTTTGACCTCGCAACCCCAGGGATGACATCTGGGCCTCGTATCTCTCCCACCCACTGATCACATAAAAAGGCTTTCCAGCCTCAGATTTAACGTGCCCATATCCAACCTACAAATGAAGGCATTTAATGAACGTTGTCTCGATTCGATCCGAGCACCCTCAGTACAGAAAACCGACACGCAATCGATAGAAAACCGTGGTGCTGTTATTTGTTCTAAACACCTAATTTGAAATTATAGTTTCAGTTTACGTTATATTTTTTTAACTGTGCCACAAACATAAAATCCACTGAACTTGATCACTGATAAATGTATAAGAAATAATAGTAAAGTGACTTTTTACCATGTTTTTATTAACTTGCTTTCTTGTTTGTGTGTGTGTTTGTCAAGTACCAATCTTGCAATCGATTTTTAACTAACTTCCCGACTAGCTAGACATTTGAAACTTTTAGAATAGCTCAGAACACGATGACAATGCATTTTTTAATACTTTTAGCCATCTTTAAGCAGAATTAAATTAATTTTCAGTTATTTTCAGTTAATTTTGTTTTGTAGACTGGTGCAGCCCTCTATTGGCCGGAACGGGAACGAAAAGTTAAATGCAAGTTTACTTCCAATTAACTTCATTTTCTTTCAAGTTGATGCAATAATTCATCAAAAAGTTTTTAAAAAAATATTTATTGATACATAGAATTGTCAAGTTTATATGATTCAACAGAAAATTAATAAACATGGTGTATAAAAAGTTCTTTTTATCTTGTAATCATTAATGATTTAACCAGTAGACGGCACCTCTACAAGATCATTTGAAAAAAATTTTAAATTACTGTTTACGTAGATCATGTAGTTATTCATAACTTGTTTATTTACGATAAAGCTTAACAGATACTCCGAAAAGACTGCAAGAAAAATGAAAATTTGAAAAAAAATTCTGTTTTTTTATCAAACATTTTCATTTTGGTATTCAGATAATAAGTTAATTAACTTTTTTTTATATCTTTATTTCTTTCACTTCCCTTGTTACTCAATAAACGACATGAAATATTTTTGAGTTAACATTTTTGGCATCAGGCACAAATCCATGAGCTCAAACTAAAGCTGTTTAGAAAACTTGTATTTATAAAAGTTGGAGGCTCAACTTCACAGACGTGCAGATTACGGCACATTTATCAGATCATCACAATTTATTCGAAAATGTCTCTGTTTGGCTTCATTATCAACGTTACAAAATAACTGTATGTGGAATTCTTCTTAAGAAAGAAGTTTATTAGGTAACAGTACTTATGCATCTTAAAAAGGTATTCACAAATAAATAATTCTTTCAAGTTGATGGGATAATTCATCAAAAAAAAATTTTTTTAAGTATTTATTAATACATAGAATTGTCAAGTTTATATGATTCAACAGAAAATTAAAAAACATGATGTATAAAAAGTTCTTTTTATCTTGTAATTATTAATGCTTGGATAATAATTTCAGTATATACTAGTTCACATGGTTTTACACACTTTCCATTTAGGTGAACTAGTATAAAATTTCATAACATCTTAAGGTTTCTGTGTACTAACTCTCTTGCATTCGCTCACCTCAATGTTAACCTATGGAGAAAATGCATGGATAAAATGAAATTTGTTTTTAAAAAAATGCAAAGATTATTTTAAGATTTAAGGTGACTCGCGACCCTTAAGTTGAGGAAATAAGGCATATTTTCATACTTTTTGACTCTTCGTAACTATTTCAATTTAGTCCCAAATTTTCCAAATTTTATGTATAAGATAAATTGATATATTTATTTTAATAAACACATTTTCAACTCTCAAAATAATTTTAAATAACTTTTTTAAAAATGCTTTAGATATACCTTGTTTTTTAAGTATTTTTATTGTATACTGGCTTGCGCACAGAACTATGAAATTAATTTTACACTTCAATGTATAAATCCTTAAATGTATAAATAAAATAAATAATTAAAAATACAATTGAACATAAAACATTCAACATTAATATATTTTTTCAATTTTTTAAAACTGCTCAAAATATACTTAAAATTTCCTTAAATTTTTGCATTAATTTTAACACTCTCAAATTCTCGCCTAGAGAAGGCCAATAAATCACATTACTGAGAATGATATGCACTATAAATAACATAGTATATATAATTATAAACTCAATATATATTAAGATCCACAAATGATTTTCAAATGTATCAAGAAAGCACGAATGCTTTTCCCGGGAAATTAACATGCTATTTGTTCTTCATTAAGATTTTTCTTTTCTTTCAAGTCTCTATAGAAACTGTTTCTCTTGCAAACTTAATTGAAACAAGCAACAAAATGTGCATAGCACAAAAAAATAAACGCTATTTATGTATCGAATACTTGAAACATTTTTTTATACTTTAGTTTTTAAATTACCATCAGTAAGAAAATAAAAATTAGTTTTTCACACAAAATATTGATTGTTTTAGTGATATTATGCCTCTAGTCAGTACTAATATCTATTATTACAACTGTTTCCATTTTGTTTAAATTTTTAGAGAGATATTTCTTTTTATTCTCATATTCGCTCATCATCTTTTCTCTTTCATACTTTTTCTAATGACAGAAAATCTACACAAAATTAGGTCAAGTTTCTAGCAATTCTAAAATCCATTTGTTACAAACTAATTTCAACATTCCTCTCACAAAATTACGAAACCATAATTTTAAACTTTTGAGACATACTTTCTAAACTGTACATATATTTAAAAAGCTTTTGCTTACGCTTAAAAGTATTTATCTCTCAAAAATCAGAATTACGCATTATATGTTTATAATTACCAATTTGTAACGAAGCTATTTATTTTGAGCAATAACATTACATAATTTCATATATTTACATAATTTCTGCAGATGTCCACTTTTGATTTACGTTCCTTACTCGTAAAAGCAAATGACATTCACTGAAGCTCACATTACAGGGTGTAATTTTAAAATTTATTTTTTAAAACATTCATGTATGGATAACATAAGCCCATTTCTTTATATACAATATTCAAATAAAATCTTTTCTGCGTGAATTAAGCCGAGATATGATACAATTTACGAACAATGAATACATCAAGTAAAGAATCAAGTAAAATATACGCTACCATCTTAACTAAAACACAAATAATTTGGGTATAAGGAAATCTTGTATCTATAAAGGTGCCTTCAGATTGTAAAAACTCTTTATTATCCTTTCATCCGTAATATCGGGCTTTAATACCTTCAAATGCTTAAAATTCAGCTTTTAAACTGTAATTTCACTGTTTTCTTCCAGGTTTCAGCACTTTTACAAGCACCCTAGACTTGTTAGAAATCAGTTCAAGTATGAACACAATCATTGCCAGCAAGTACCCTGCGACTAGCAAAAGAAAAGCCCCTTCGAAGTCATGTATTGATAATTTCCTCTCTTTGCTTTTTGACACGTTATCCGAAGACTGGCTAAATGTCTTCAGAAATGCCACGAATCTGCCATCTTGGACCAATTTCTGATAAATACCGGCAGCCCAAACCCTACCCACGACACGATTCAGCTGGGACTTGCAGCAGAAATCTTTTCTCATGGCAATAGATCGCAGTGCGGGAATAAATTCGTCTTGTGAAATGAAGTATTTATACTTCAGATGTAGCAAATGGTCTTCACCCACGACGAAAGCTGGAATTTTTCCGGATTTTGTATTTCCCAAAAAACCATCGGCATCCTTAAAGCCTTTGTTTCGCTCTAGATCGAGACCAATCACTCTGGCGTAAGGATCTTTAGATGTTGAGAGGGATTTTGGAAAATAGGTCCCTGGTAAAGTTGTGCATTGATACCTTCCAGAAGAAACTTCTTTTGCGAGTTCGGGAATGGTGCGAACCCCTTGCAGGGGAGGAAAGGTCAGAAACGATAGTAGAACAGCAGTATAGCAATAACTTAAGAACATGGCGCCGATTTGCCAACTGATAATCAGCAAGTACTCCCCGCTGGTTTTCGGATCAATGGTTACACTTTTTTGCACGAGGGTGCAGTAGGCCGCTAAAATTAACTTCCGTAGCGGGTACTTCCTTTGAAAGAACATGTAAAGGAAAAGTGACATAAGGAAAAGGGTTATGATAGTGCACATCCAAACTTCAAAAGAAAATGGCCACAGGAACGAAGTCAGTTGAGGAGTATATGAGGGTTTTCTCGTAGCAAATGTGATGCGGGATCTGTGAAAAGGATAGCTAAAATCTATTACCTGAAGTCTTTGCGCAGTAATAGACAAAATACTGATGACTAAATCAGCATCGCCGCGTTGTACCATGCCGACCATTCCTGTCCAGTTTCCGCTAGGAAGTGGTTGACCCATTTCTCCGTCACTTGCTGATAATAATTGGTATGAAAAGCGGAGCGCTTGAGCCATAATCTCCGTAAATTGAACATCGATTCTGCTAAAAACTTCTTTTCTGACTATCGTAGATTCATTTATTTTGACATTTTCTATCTCTGAAAGCACTGCAATTTTTAAAAAGTTCGGAAATCGCATACTGCAGTCACTTTAACTCTAGACAAGATGAGCTCAGTCCTAACGCGATAGTACCCAGAGTTTCCAAACTGAAGAAGTTTCTTAATAGTATTGTAATTTTATAAACTGAAATGTATAATCTCATTCAATTCAGTTTTATCGCTCTAAGTAAAAAATTTGCGATCTAAATATGAATCTGTATATTGAAACTGAATCATTTAATGGATTCAAATGATAGATATTAATATTTAGATCTAACAGTAAAAGACTAAATTGAAGTGAATTGACGCTTTTAGTGGACTGAAAGACATTAAGAATCAATCTCGGGGCGTTAAAATGTTTTCGCATGAAATTATTGGAAGAAAAATCTGATACGATCATAAAATAAAAAAAGAAATAAAATTTATTGATGCTTTTAATGGACAGAAGGATATTAGATTCACTTTAATGGTATCCAAATGTGCTTGTATAAAATTATTATGGAAAAATTTAATGTGAGAATGACATGAAAGAAGAAATAATATTAATATTTAATGATATGCAATTTGATCCAGAAATCTGCTTAAGAGATAAATAGCAATACCTGAAACATCTAGGAATTGAAAGGAATAAAGTTGCTTAGTTTCGAGTTTGCATGATACGTAATGGTTTCTTTTGAGGAAAATTGTTTAATTTTGTTCACTCGTTATTGTCGCCTTCATATAATATATATATATATATGAATGTATGTATGTATGTATGTATGTATGTATGTATGTTTATGTATGCAGTAAAGTCTTTTTGGGTTAAACTTTCATCATGGCATAGAAAAACTAGTTTTAGATAGAGAATCCGAGGATTGTGATTTTGATAACGAGATGAGAGATTTCGAAAAAAAAAAATAAACCCGTAGGATTCCTAAGGCTGACAACTGGTTCTTTTTCTGTGTTGAGTTAAAAAAGTCATTATGAGTGTCAACAGAAGAAGAAACAAATTTTACAGAAGAAAGGTAATAATTTTAGAAAAAAATTATTATTATTCTGGTGAGTTTTGGGTATGGCTGTGGCATCAACATTTGTATATAGTCTAGGAAATATAGCGTTGATTTTTTAGGAAGATATCACTTTTCATTTGCATTTTATATCATCTTTTTGTTATATATATATATATATAAAATATGTACATATATATACATATATGTATATATATATATATACATATATATATATATATATATATATATATATATATATATATATATATACATATATATACATATATATATATATGTATATATATATATATATATATATATATAATATATATATATATATATATATATATATATATATATATATATATATATATATATATATATATATATATATATATATATATATATATATATATATATATACACTCAAGAGCCAAAACATTATGACCACCCCTACATTTTGCAATGAATTCGCCTGGTTGACGTGGAAGGCACGTGATCAGGTGGAAATGGTATTTAACTGCTGCTGGAGAGTCTGAAGAATCATTCTTTCACTTACTTCTGTGTGTGATGGGAAAGGCTGCGGATCTAAGCGACTTTGATAGAGGGCAGATTGTAATGGCTCGAAGGCTCGGAACAAGTATTTCCGAACTGCACGATTCGTGGGTTGTTCGCGACCTACAGTTGTTAGTACTTATGCAAAGTGGATGAATGACGGTGAAACCAGCAGTAGACGACATGGTGTTGGACGTCCACACGCTATCAAAGAAAAAGGCCGTCGGAGACTGTCTCGCATGGTGAAGGAAAACCAGAGCCAGACAGTGGCTCAGCTGACAGCCCAATACAATACAGGGCCAAGTAGAATAGTATCGCAGCACATTGTTCAGAGGACACTGTTGGATAGGGGGCTACGCAGCAAACGTCCCACTCGTGTGCCTTTGCTGACCAAACGTCATCGCCAACTGCGCCTGCGCTGGACCCGGGAACATCGCGACTTGTCCATGGATCAGTGGGAGAGAGTTGCCTGGTCAGATGAATCACGGTTTGTCATTCATCACGCCGATGGCCGTGTCAGGATACGCCGTCTTCCAGGCGAACTGTTGCTACCTTAATGTACAGTAGATCATACACAGGCCGGTGGTGGCGGTATTATGCTTTGGAGGACGTTCTCTTGGGCGTCTCTGGGACCCGTGGTTGTGGTAGAGCAGACCATGAATGCTACAGGGTATCTGAACATCATTGCGGACCAGCTGCACCCTTACATGGCCTCTGTTTTTCCAGCTGGAAATGGAATGTTCCAACAGGGCAACGCCCCGTGTCACAAGGCTAAAATTGTGTTGGAGTGGTTCCATGAACATGATGCTGAATTCCAGTTAATGTCCTGGCCGCCTAACTCACCGAATCTCAATCCGATAGAACACATTTGGGATGTCATGGGACGGCAGCTCAGAGTTCAAAGACCACCAATTCGCAATATCTCGTATTTGCGTGACCGTTGCTTAAACATCTGGTACAATCTGTCTCCGGCCATCTACCAAGGACCTGTGGCATCCATGCCAAGGCGGGTTGAAGCTGTGTTGCGCGCCAAAGGTGGTCATAATGTTTTGGCTCTTGAGTGTATATTTAAATATATATACGCATACAGTGAAACTTCTCTAAACGGCCGCGTTTCGCTGAGAACCAATTAAAGACCCTATACAGCCAATTTATAAAAACAGTGCAAATTCTCTATTGAATTTTAATTATTAGACGTAAATAGATAATAAATTCTATTCGAATTAATTTTAATTTAAATTATACAAATTATATTTTTAATTTATAAAGAATTCGTTTTTATTTACATGAGTTGCTGCTTGTGTTATCGATTATTACATGAGAGTAATTTATCGCTAAACCGACGACAGATTAAAATTCGAAGTAGAAATCTGGGAAAATCAATCGCTTTAGTCCAATGTTAATGCTTAAAAAATCTTTAGACTGAACCATCGTCATTCTGAAACCTCGTTCTATAGTATGTTGCAAGAGCATGTTTAAAGTGTCATTACGCTGGATTTTCCAGCTTTAATGTGAATTTGTTTCATTATTTTCAAATACAGTGAAACAATGTACTACATAAACATTTCCTTCCGTATGAAAGCAAACATTCATATTCAATACGCAAATTTTTACTGCATCTAACGAGAAGCATATACATGAAATATTCATCAATACAAATTTTGCATTGATTTCATCTTTCCCTGTGTCATGCCGAAAAATTTTATTTCTCCTAATTTAAATTATCATGTACCGCGATTAGAAACATATGTATATTCAACATTAAAAAATAGCAAATATTTGTCCATATTTTTGCACAAATGTTAATATACATCGCTATAGTTACCTAGCAAAAATCAACGCTGTCTTTAATGAAAATTGTTCTCTAAATATGATTGGATTTCAAAATGCTATGAAGTAACTACCACAGAATTTCTCATGAAAAGAGAGCATCATAATAAATCCTGTTCTCATATAAAGTGTATGTTATATAAAGTGCAGAACATAAAGTGTATCATTAACTTTAAGGTAATATTCCTTGATTGACTTCATAGCAAATCTTTTCATATACAACCATCAAATTTGATATGCTTGGAAAATACGCTGTTAAACATTTGAAAATAATATTACGACAGGAACATATTTGTCAAAAAGGATCAAATAACTCCAGTACTGAGTGCGAGTTGATATATAAATGCACGAAACAAAAGGAAGTTTTATCTGTTATTTAGATTTTAGCTGTTTTCAATGGAGATTCGTGTTAATAGATTTCTTTTGCTCAGGGTGTCTTCATCGGAGCCCTTTTCTGACCGGCTTACACAATGAAACGGAATACATTGCTACGGAAGAAAAAGCAAAAGAAGAGTACTTCATAGGTGAGCATTATGAACTATCTTTAATTCAACTAAACTGTGTCACCAACATAGTCTTTGTGCTAATAAAGTGGATAAGTAAGCTTCACTCGAAATCAGAAATGGAATAAGTTTTCTGTACGAAGGTGTATCCTACAATGATTTTTCTTCTGTAGTGTTCATTATTGACTTTGACTTTAAACTGAATAAAAACATAAATTAGATATAGAAATTTAATATCGGCTTCTTTAAATAAAAGGGTTTGATTTTAAGAATCAATTTCTTGTTCTAGGGTAAGTTTACAAACGGATCTGTGAACGTAACTAAAACTATTTAATCTTACATCATACATCTTGCAATAATTTGAAATATCTAGAATGTGCTGCATATAAAGAACAGTGAAATTATAAAGATTGTTTATAATTTCTTATATGTATAATTATTAATACAGTCAAAAATTAATGTGTTAGTCGCTTAACAAATGTTTATGTGATATTTCAAGCAAGAATTTCCAAATGTATATCCTTTTAGGTCAACAAGAACTAATCATAAAAACTTGGTGAAGGTTTTAAACTGATATTCTGTGCATATTTCATAATTTTTAAAAGGAAGATAGGACTTTGGAAAACTATTTATTATCGTTAAATATTAACTTTAATTACACAGCTTTTAATAAGGAGGCAAATGAAATAAATTTCTCTACATTTAAAGAACTAAAGTTCAAATATTTCCCATTAAGTCTGTGTGGGAACAACGCGGATAAAACTAAAGGAAATTTTTTGAAAGAACATGGTGTTACATCAAAATTTGAAGGTCACTGTGTTATCAAACTCGGCAGTTTTGACCAAGAATATATCTATAGAAACTTATTTGAAAAGTGAATTTAATATTTACGGTAGACTGTTGTATCTTCTAGCTGAAGCACTGCACTTTTCCTTTCAAGTAGTTAATGGTAAAAGCGGAGGAATACTTCTCCAAAATGGTACGTGGACGGGATTTATTGGAATGTTGAATAGGTCTGTAGTTGACATGGCTCCTGTACCATTTTTTATGTCTGAACAAAGAAACGAAGCAGTGAGTTTTCTTTATCCATTTCGCATTGGTGATTTAACCTTTGTGACCAGAAACCCTGAATACTCTCCACATATCTTTTCAATATTTTACACACTTTCCATGCCCGTTTGGACAACACTGGGTATGTTCGTCATTGCCATGATACTAGTCTATTACACCATGGGAAATTGTAAAAATTCTTTTGTGGAAAGCATCTTTCATGTTCTTGCAATATGTCTGAATCAGTCTTTCAAAATGAAACCCTCAACAGCCGGAATAAAGTTGTTACTTTTCTCGTGGAGTGTAGGCATGATGCTTTTGTCATTGTGTTATAATTCTGTGCTTCTATCATTCCTTACGCTTCCACCACTGAGCGGCGTAAGGGATATATCGGAGCTAGCGCGTGCTGTACAGGCAGGGGATTACAACTGTATGATATCAGAAGGAAGTTCTCTGCCCTCTTTTTTTTCAAATTCGACTGAGAAAGCATTAAAAGTGATCGGTGACAATATTCTGCAAAGTACTAATGGATACGGTAGCATTGAAGATTTCTTTAGTATCAGACACATTAAAATTGCCTATATTGAATCAAGGGCAGACGCACAGTTTGTGCAGGGAAGATACTTTATTTCAAAGGATAGCTTTCGTCAAGATTTGGAAGCAATGGCAGTCAGGAAAGACTTTTGTTGCAAAGAACTCCTAGACAGGGCTATCCACAGAATAACAGCTGCTGGATTTTATGAAAAATTTTTGAATGATAGGAATTTTCGAATAGCTCAAAAAGCGTTTTCTTCCGATGTTACGGAAATACGGCGCAAGAGGAAATTAACACTTACAGACATTTCTTCAGCTTTTGTGTTCTTAATTTCTGGATACTGCGTTTCATTTGTGTCTTTAATCGCTGAATTATTCGTCAAAAATACGGCAAAGTACCGTCTTTCAGCAGTAAAGAAGATAAAAAAGAAAATAAGCATACTATTTTGTAAAATCTAAGGTTAAAAAAGGAATATTTGTCTGACGTCTAAATTTTAGATTCTCTTTGGAGATTTGTATTTAGTTTGCTTTTAGAAAAAGCACGGTATATTAAAAGAATGCTATTTTTCACAACAGTTTAAAATATATTTACTTTTCTCGTGTCTATCCTCTGCCACGAGATACTGAAGGAGAAAAATATCACAAAATGATTAAATGATTTGTCTGACAGTTAAAAAAATCTTGTTGACCGTAAATGACAATTAAATAAGGTAGAGTTTCAATGCGTGAAAGCAGATTTTAAAGAAATATTTGTTAATAATTATAATCGGAAATAATTTTCAATTCTTTTGTAGCTCCCAAAATAATTGTATAGCTTTATAGTATCTCCAAAATTATAACTGATTCAGCTGTCCACAGCCCTACTGCTGATGGCTGAACAGCTGGTTTTGAGACAAAAGCATAATTTCTTGATTTTCTGACATGCAGAGTTAAAAACATTAAAGTCTATTACGGATCTACTCTTCTTCTGTAATCTTTCCTCGAAATATTAGGTATATCTTCTTCTTTTCGATCTTTAAATCAGCTATAAGATCAATTTTATACCTTGAAATGTCTGTGTGTGTATGTACATCAAGCTTCATTGCATTCAAATATACCCTGTAATTTTCAGACTAGCGTCAAAATCGATCATCGAACTTTGCTATATCTCTCAGAGCTTTCTGTAATAACGAAATAAATATAGCATATAGCGTTGTCTTGAAGTTTTCAAGATAATTTCGTAACAACTTTCCTCGTTTTTAAGATAATATTATCACGAAATTCTCTTTTACTAGCCGCTGCGAGACCAGCATGGTCGCTTTTAGTTTTATACTTTCTTTTGACAAACAACTCAACTGAAAGTAACATATGTAAGGAATGTTACCATTACCTGCCATCATAAATATACGTTGTTAAAGGGCATTTTCTATAAGGCTGATTCTAAATCATCGTGATGAAAAAAAGTGAATTTTCATTACTTCAGAACAGAGTTAAAGATAAGACTGAGGAACCCAACACCAATGATTTTAAAAATTACATCCCTTTCTGTATGTACTATTTTTCAAAATTAAGATATCTATACTTTATAATTACAACAAATAAGAAATTGTTGGGGAAAATATAAAATATAGTGTGGATTAGACCACTCTCTGTATGTACTATTATTCACAATTCAGATATCTACACTCAATCATATAAAACAATAAATTGTTGGGAAAATTTGTTCACTTATAAAATGGGGCAAAAATGCAGCAAATACTGAAAAAAGTGTAGAAAATTGACTATTACTGGCAGTTGGTTGCTATGCCAGCGACGGTTAAACCTAACCTCGCGATCATTTATGCTCTCTCTTTCATGCCTCTCTCTTAATGCATTATTTCTTCTTCGCTTTGCTTCTTGAGACTATTCCCCTTTTCACTTGATCGTGCAGCTCGCTTTCGAGCATTCCTGATTTCAGTGAGTAAATCCATGTTGACAAGCGGTTGCAAATTGCAGACGGCTACTAATGTTTACATCTGGTAGTTGCAGCTGTTGCCATTCAGAGTGTAGAAATATCGTCGATTTTTGTTCCGCATGCCTACGTGTTTTATATATATATAGATTTTGGTCAGTATTTACGAATAGGACAAAACTAAACTATATAAAGCATCCCCAAACCGTGTCATTACCCCTATCTACCTCAATTTTGTAGCATAATATAATCAGAAGAAAACACTTCCTATCGTATTTGTTATACTTAATAACGGCAATACAAATGGCGAAGTGAGAAACTTAACTCATCTGTCTGCAGAATTGCTTTCCATAGTAAATAAGTCTAGGATTTGTCAACCTTACCACTGCACACCTCAACATCAAGCATTTTCCCCAGTGAATAACTTGGAATAAATCGTTCAGCTATTGTTGCAAGTTTTCGTATTCTCTTCTTTCAGAGATTTTAAATCTCCGATGACCTCCGAATGATTTTATAACAGCATGTGAAGTAGCGCTGATGGCTGTTGTGTACTAACCCAATTGGATTCCCCCACCTCAATGTTAACAAATGGAGAAAATTTGCCCGAGGAATGCCGACTTGGATTAAAAGATTCTTATTAACGTAGGGGTATGTTCATCCATAACGGTCTTCGGACAGGAAAATTTCAGATGCTAAAACTGTCCGTCCGTCCGTCCTCCCGAGTTATAATTTTAGCAGCGCGCCAAACCCAGTCTATCGCTTGGGCAAGTTAAACAGAAAAGTATCAAGATGCGTCAAAATTTTGACATACATATATGTATATATATATATATATATATATATATATATATATATATATATATATATATATATATATATATATATATATATATATATATATATATATATACATACGTACATATATATAGATACATATATACATGCAAAAGGGGTAAGCAACGATAAGTAATCCTACGTTAATAACCAGAGGTAGTTTCGTTAGAAGAGACTACCTGAATTGTTTTTTTTAAATTATACTCGGTAGTAGAGAAAGAAATTTTACCCCCTCCCCCCACAGAATTTTTCGTTTTTCTTAATTGCAAATGATATTTTTAAATTAAAATTATACGGGGGACAAATCTGTTGTAGTGTATTTTAAACGCTCATTCCTTTGGTGGACTCTATATAAAATGAATCCTGCAGCGAGGTGCAGAAAAGTTCAGGCTATCTAAAAATACCATTTTTATTGGATTATCGTCATTTATGTAGCTGTCAACAGTAGACACATTTTCTCCATAGGTTAACATTGAGGTGAGCGAAACCAATAGAGTTAGTACACAGCAGGCTTAAAACAGCTTAAAGCTGCATGTAGAACATGGGGCCAGATGCCTTAACTAAAAGAATATGTCATACTTGCACTATTCCCCCCTTTTATTACACCTTACTAAAATAGAAATCTTTCATCTCCTTTACTCCCTCTGGTCGATACTTTCTCGTTGTGGACTGTAGATTTTCTTTATTTGTTTTTTGTTTCGTAATAATTTCTTATAATCTTAATCTAGAGGCAACTATATTAATTGATTCACTAGTTATAGAAACGCACTAGACGTTTTCAACGGACACCATAGTCCTTTATTTATTATACGGAGAGGTCTTTTTTACGACCTTATTCACTGGTTCTCCATAGGCAACTGAACTAACAGTCGCCAAGGGTTGGCGGGAAGACGGTACCCAGTGATCACGCAGGAGCGCCAACACCCTCAATCTATCACCTAATCACACATACTGAATTAAAGCGCTGTTGTATATGCCAACAGGAAATTATTATAAAGAATGGTTATAAAACCTAAGGAAAAATAAATAAAGTCTTACTTGAGTTAAATTACATCGAGGTCTTTTCATTTACGTAATTTAACCCAAATTTAACGAATTACACCCTACTGACCTTCGAGATTATTTTTTTTAAATTTCATTGATTTTCGCCAACTTTAAAATCGAATATCTCAAAGACATTCATTGTACAACAGAAAAAAAAAACATCTTTCATCGGAATAAAATGGAGACAAATTATCTTCTACCTTAATGCTTAAAAAAACTATTTTCAATATTAAGTATTTTTAGTTTCAGGCAAAAATTTCTAACAATTTTACAATTTAACAATTCCGCCGACAGCTAGTATTTTTGAAAGATTGTGTAACAGTATTTGATCGTAAGAACTATATATCAATTAATCATGACGTATACTAACACTAGTTTATAATCTCATACTTAGGTCAAAGTTTTATCATTAATTTAATATAAATTCGTAAACAAATTGTGTACACATGACTTTAATAAGAAATTTCAGTAATTGATAAATATTTATGTACGCACGTAAAGCGTCAGGTAAAAGCTCGAATCTGTTTTATTTGCTTTAAAACTTAACTTTAAATCCAACTAAGGCCTCTTTTATCTTTTAAATTTGAACAAAAAGCAAATAATCTGTTGTATTGGATCTAATAAATTTTTTAGAAGTAACTGTTACGTGACTGTTTCATTATTTCACCAGTAGATGGCAGCACCACAAGAATTAAAAAATTCAGACTGCTCCTTCGCAGGTCATTAAGATTTTTATTTAATAGCATAATCAATGATTCGGTAAAAGTGGAAAATTGGAAAAAAAAAAAAAACAGCCATGTGTACAGTCAAGCATTTTCTTTATACTTTTAGATTACTCAACTTATTTAATTTATTTTTCCCCTGTTACTCACTGAAAAAAAAACATGAAAGATTTTTGAGTAAACATTTTAGGTATCGGAGTGAAGCATAAAATGCATGAAATTTGTTGTATTGGATCGTTAATAAATTTTTAAGAAGTAAATGTAAAGTGTCTGTTTCAGGATTTATCCAGTAGATGGCAGCACTACAAGACTATATCAAAAATTGAAATATCGCCTTCACATGACATTAAAGATGTTTATTTAAAACCATAATAAATGATTCAGAAGACTACTAAAAAATTGGAAAACTGGAAAAAAAAATCATGAGTACAGTCAAACATTTTCTTTAGACTTTTAGGTTGCTTTACTTATTTAATCTCTTTTTCCCTGTTACTCACTGAAAAAAATGACATGAAAGATTTTCGAGTTAACATTTTGGGCTCTTGAGTGCAGCATTATAATACTGAAATTCTGCTCTATAAATGAAAAGTGTGTACTAAATAATTGAAGCACTTATCTACTATTGATAAATTTTTTTATTTCTATTTAAGATTTGAACTTCAAAAATTTACAGTAAATAAGAAGATATAATTGTGATTATATATATATATATTCAAAATTTAGGTTTTCTTTCTTTTCTGCTGTGCTTATTGAATTTCCAGTGACACATCATCCAGTGCATATCAGGAATCTCTAATGCTAATCATTGGTGGGATTCAAATAAATTAACAACAGGTTCTAAGTCCTAATGACCATTTTAAGTATACCGAAATGTAGGTTAATAATTCATAATTAAATTAATTAAAAATGAAGACAAATGGAAATAAATTTACACTCATGGACAAAAAAATTAGCGCACCAAGAAATAATTGCGGGATCGTAACGAAACTTGTAATGAAGGTACATGTCGGGGAGATATGCAAATGATTAGAAATGCAGCGTGATTGCGCATTACGTATAGCCGGTAGAGGGCGTTGAACATCGTACTCTGTGCAGTATAAAACAGGTAACCAAAGCTTGTTTGAGTGTGCTGAATCATTTACAAAGGAATAGCTGAGATAAACATGCCATTACGCCGTGTTCGACAATATAAGACAATATAAGCAGTTGTCGCAGTTTGAGAGGGGGAGAATCGTCGGGATGATGGAAGCTGGGTGGTCAGCTAGGCGAGTAGCTCGTCAATTAGGCCGCTCTGATTGTATTGTGAGGAGGTGTTGGGACCAGTGGACCCGAGAGATGTCATGTACACGAAGACCAGGCTCAGGACGCCCTCGACAGACCAGTAGTCGAGAAGACCGCCACATCGTAAGAAATGCACGCGTACAGCCAACTGCTTCATCGGCCGCCATCTAGGCACAGGTAGCACCTTCACTAGGGGCCTCTGTGTCTTCTCGAACCATACGAAGGCACCTGGCTGAAGGACAGTTGGTATCGCGGCGCCCATTACGTGTGCTGCCCTTGACGCCCACCCATCGACGCCTCCGTTTGGAGTTTTTCCATGCACGAGGAAACTGGACTGCAGCGGAATAGAACCAGGTCGTCTTTAGCGACGAATCCAGATTCAATTTCGGCAGTGATGACAATCGTGTTCGTGTGTGGAGAGCCCGTGGTGAATACTTCAATCCTGCCTTTGCTGTAAAGCGACACATCGCTCCCACAGCTGGTGTGATGGTATGGGGTGCCATTGCCTACAATACACGGTCACCCCTAGTATTGTTCCGTGGCACCATGACAGCCCAGCGGTATGTTCATGAAATCCTGCAACCACATGTGTTGCCACTCATGCAACGGCTCCCAGGAGCCATTTTTCAACAAGACAATGCTCGGCCTCATACGCCAAGGGAGTCACAAGACTGTCTCCGCACTGTTACTACCCTTCCTTGGCCTGTCCGATCCCCAGATTTGTCTCCAATCGAGCATATCTGGGATCATTTGGGACGACGAGTTGGGCATCCCACGAGTTTGAACGAACTAGAGGCAAGGTTACAGCAAATATGGAACGAAATGTCTCAAGACATCATACAGAACTTGTATGACTCAATGCCCGATCGTATCGCATCGTGCATTCGAGCTAGAGGGGGTCCAACGGAGTATTAACTCCTCCGTTCTTTTGCCTTTTTCTCTGAAATATATTATCCTTTTTCTTTGATTTTCTTATCATTTACTTATATCAAAGTAGTCATTACGTATGTAAAATTTCGTTTCATTTTGACGACTCCTTGGTGCGCTAATTTTTTTGTCCATTAGTGTATTTTACCTTTAATTGTTGCTCACTGTTTTGATACAGAAATAATCGATAATCTTCTGCTGACGTGATACCGATTTCCAAAAACATTTTACGAATTTCTTTGTCCAATACATAAAATCACTCCAACACTATTTCTTCCACTGGTTGTATAAGCAAAAACTTATTAGTTACATGCATCGTTGCTGTAGCATCTGAGATGGTGGGGATATCATCATTTATGTGCTCCTCTTCATCAGCATCAGATGCAGAATCTTCGATTTAAGAATGATTCATTTTAATTGCTTCAAAATATCTTCATCAGTCGTTTTCACGTGTAATGACTTCATCATCACAACAACTGGATGTCACAATCTGAGAATGATGAAATTTTGTGATTTTCTATCCACATTGTGATAGGTAAATCTTCATCATCATCTTCTTCTTAGCATTCTTTGCTTCTTCAACATTCGTTGTATTTTCAACATTCTTAAAAAGTTTAGCCAACAAATATTTTTGAGCTTCTAAAAAAAAAAAAAAAAAAAAAAAAAAAATTCTCAACAAATGTTTTCAGCTTCTTTAAAAAATAATTCAGTAGTCGACTGAAAAAAAGTTTCGCTATAGCCGATTCTTAAGATTTCGGAGGTTTGCTATAAAAGGATAAATTAGCATTAAATACAATAGGAAAAAGGCGGGACCAAAATTTTCGTTCGTTATATCCATGAGTTCGTTATATACAGGGTTCGCTATAACGGGGTTTTGACTGTATAATTTTACTATAGTATGTACAATAATTTATTACCATTCCAGGGGTCCCCGGGTTGACCAAATTCGTCGGCAGATCTGTACTGTCCGTCCAGCGCCCAAGCCCGTACTAAACATAAACCGAACAGGGGAAATAAACCGCCGGCTGAGTTTGCAGGGGACATTGCTACGTAGCTTCTGGTCTTCGGGTTCACCAAACTTATGAACAAACGCCCGGGAAGCATTATTATTGTGAATTATTACCATTCCAGTTTCCATTGTTAAATGATTGACATAAACCTTCCTAACAATGGCTTTATTTACATATTTTTGAAACGCTACAATGGCTGTTTAGCAAATTCGATACATTTAGTCGGTAGCTGTTCATGCTGTAAACTAATATGCATTTACTAAACTTTACTCAGACTTCATCGAAATCAACAAGCAGTGTCATCAATGATTATCAATTAGAGCAGTGGTTCCCAAATGGTAACTATGTTAACTAGGGTTTTCGATTTTGAGCAATTTTTTTAAAACCCGGATTTTGGGTTTGACGGGTTTTTTTTTTAATTTAAAACCCGGGTTTTTCCGGGTTTACTTGTTTGGTTCCAGGGTGTCAATAGCAAAGAACTAAAATAATAAATACTTTATTAGAAGAATTTAATTTATTTCAGAATTTCAAATGTAAAAAATAACAGCAAACAAATTTAATGTTAATAAACATATACATATATGTATAACATAAATAAAAATGGTACAAATATCTCCTTTTTTATAAAACTGCCTTACAACCATCATTGCACTCAACGTATCATCATTGAGTCGGCTTCTGAGTTTATTAGCAAAGAGACCCATTGCAGAAAATGCTCGTTCTGCTTCCACCGAAGTTGGTCTAATTGTTGTTAAAGACCTGAAAAGTTTATAGACTAAACACACCCAAACACAAATCACAGAAAGCAGGCATGGTCGTGTAGCTGAAGTATTGCGCTTACGTACGTAATCCCCAACTCATAAACTTTAGTGAAATATGGCTATGGCGTACGACGATGCCAATATATCTCCATCTCACTTCGTCTCGTATTTTTTATTCATTTGTTTGAGAACCGTACCGAGTTCGACTTGTTAAATTCGGTCTTGGTTCCAAATTAAGGAATATAATTGGTATTCTACTGTATTAGATAAATAAATCCCCGGATTTACATTAAAAATTCTCCGGTGTTGGGTTCGTAAAATCTTTGAAAAACTCGGGTTTTCGGGTTCGGGGAAACCCGGGTCAAAAACCCGAATGTCAACTATTTATGGTAACGGGAGGATTCGGGGTGGTACGCAGAAGGGTTCAGTAATAATAAGTACAATGGTGCTAAGCGTGGAAAAGACTTAAGATTAAAGATAAGCGAGATCAAACCTGACATAGAAGCTCTGA
The DNA here is from genome assembly GCA_907164885.2 of Dolomedes plantarius. Classification (NCBI taxonomy): domain Eukaryota; kingdom Metazoa; phylum Arthropoda; class Arachnida; order Araneae; family Dolomedidae; genus Dolomedes; species Dolomedes plantarius. Next base: position 75,648,031 of record OU015490.1, read on the forward strand.
CAAGAAACAAGCATAAGCAAGAGCATGTTTCGCATTGAGCATCGTGATAGAGACATTTTAGTGTTTGGAAATTGTATTTGCAATTTTTTAATAACAATAACGTATAAACTGTTTTTTTTTTTAGATTTAGGCCGTCTGCACACGGAGCAACTCAAAAGAAACTGATAACCGACTCAAATCACAAACCAGTCTGTGATGAGTCGCAACCTATGTAATTGAATGGAGCCACGCACACGGCGCAACTGGTTACAAACCCGTCAGAAACGCGTTTGTAATCAGTCGCAGGCAACTCAACGTGTCGAGTCGCTAGCAACTTCAATCGCCAGTTTCTCTTGCGTTGTGCGTGTTATTACACAATCTATGTTACAGCCGCTCTTTTGACAAGCTGCCAAATGACGTACACGAGAGTCCGCGACTTCATCACGCACTGGTTTGTGATTGGAGTCAGTTATAAGTTTCTTTTCAGTTGCTCCGTGTGCAGATGACCGCACACGGAGCAACTCAAAAGAAACTGATAACCGACTCCAATCACAAACCAGTTGGTGATGAGTCGTAACCTATGTAATTGAATGGAGCCACGCACACGGCGCAACTGATTACAAACCCGTCAGCAACGCGTTTGTAATCAGTCGCAGGCAACTCAACGTGTCGAGTCGCTAGTAACTTCAGTCGCCAGTTTCTCTTGAGTTGTGCGTGTCATTACACAATCTATGTTACAGCAGCTCCTTTGGCAAGCTGACATATGACGTACACGAGTGACGTGACTTCTGCCTAGCGATGAAATGAAATTCTAACGTTTTTTGTTGTATGGAATACAGCTCAGATTCAAAATATTAGAATAATAAAGTAATAAGAAAGAAATTATATTCCATTTATTTATTTTTTATACTAAGTAAATGCAATTAAATTTCAATTAATCTTTTTTTTCAATTAATCTTTTCAAAAATGATATTAATTAAGATAATAAATAAGTTTAATCAACAAAATGTTCTTAATAAAAATATCGTTTGCATATTTGCATTAAAAGACTTTAAATTACCAAACGATATTTTCAATTTGTAAAAAAAATGTAATTATTCTAATATTTTGAATATAAGCTGTATGTGCGCCCATATCTCAATTAATTTCTGATAATAATTTAACTAAAAAATGAACGATCAACAAATTAATATCAAATTAGTGGGTGAAGTGGAAAAATATCCAGTTCTATACAACTTCAAACTTCCAGGATACTCAAGAAAGGATGAAACGGAAAAGGCGTGGAAAGAAATTTCAAAAGAATTACTAATGCCAGGTATAATTTTTTTATTTCAATTTAGAATGAGTACAATTAAAATAAATCAATAGCATACTTCCATTGCCAGGGCAGAGATGCTTTAGGGGTAAGAAAATAGTTAGCTAAGTAATTCCTGAGAAGGAGAATTTCTGTTTATTGTAATGTTTTGAGGTGAAGGTTGTACTGCGTCGTCGTTATTTGTTTCTTCACAATCTGTAGAATAGGTAGCCGTAAAATGAACCCCCTCTTGCTGTCGTACATAATTGTGAAGGACACAAGCTGCTTTTATGACGAAATTCACATTTTCAGGATGTCGGATACGAATAGGGCCATTCAAAACAGCGAACTTTTCGCATGCCATCCCAAAAACACATTCAATGGTTTTACGTCCACGGCTCAACCTGTAGTTGAATATTCTTTTCACATCATCTAAAATTCGTCGAGGGTAAGGTCTCATTAAATATCGTGACAGCGGAAATGCCTCGTCACCAATAAAGTAATAAGGAAAGGGGTGACCATTCTCATCATATGTCAATGTTGAAGGGGGAGGGATATTAAGTCCACCATGTTTGATCCAATATTTCATTGCTGAGGCACGGAATATGCCTCCATCGCTGTTCTTTCCACATAACCGGTTTCGATCATAGTAAATAAACCATCGGCGTCGCAGCACGCCATTAACACTATCGAATGATACGATTTGTAATTGAAATTAGCAGAACCACTGTTTGCAAATTTCTCGATCCTGACACGTTTGCCGTCTAATGCTCCTATACAGTTTGGAACATTCCAGAGAGTTTCAAACCGTTTTGCTATTGATTCCCACTGCTCTCTGTTTGGTACCTGCATGTATAGTTCTTCCAACTCTTGCCATATTACTTTTGATGTAACCACCACAATTCCACCCACTGTAGTCTCCCCTCTAGCGAAATAAAGCGCAATAGAGGCAAATGTTGAACCAGTACCCAAATATCTGTAACATAAATAATTAAACATATTAATATATTTGTAAGATTGACATTAATTTAATTAGAAGATGAATAAAACTAGTGGGTCCTAAATCCCCCCATATAAGACAAGAGTCTCGAAATTAAATACTTGTCAACGATTCATTCTAACTTGAACACATGGTTTCTACTTTGAAGTTTCTATTTTAGTCATTTTTTTGTTTAATGATCTGCTTCACACGCAGTTCAAAATCTCGAGTAAAATGCGAAGAAAAATGTAGGTCACGCCGGAACCAGCGTGCGCGATCCTAAAAGAATATGGAGGGTCGAAGGTCATAATTCACGGAGAGAACAAATTAGTCATCCATGGCTTCGGTTGTACTTGACTCGCGTATATGCTCAAATTGTTTTGATTTTAATCATGGTATTTTTTCTCTCTCTGCTGTAATCTCCGCTCTAATGTAAACTTTTCATCTCTCTAGCGGCAGAATGTAAAGAAAGGTGGAAGAATTTTCTTACAGTTTTTGTTCGAAACACGAAAGCCACGAAAAGTGGTGCAGGTGCGAAGCCGAAGAAGGCATATTATCTTTAGGAAGCTATGAAATTCACTATTCCAAATATTAAGACATTAGGGGGCTCTTCAGGAAATCTACCCAACCCACCACACCAGGAAGACGATGAGGAATTCGAAGAAATTGACTATGAAAATAACGCCACAGAGGGATCACAACCACTTTTATCATCTCAAAAGTTGACACTCCCGTGTTCAACCATGTCACCGCCACCAGTTGCCCCTCCACTAACCTCAACTTCAGATATGTGTAAAAAACAGTCGTCAAGAGCAGCACAAAATAAGCGTGCAATGAAAAACCATGAAGTAGACAAAGCGTTTATCGAATACCTGCTGAGCAAAAAATCCAAAAGCAGATCTTCTGACTGTACCCATGACCCAAAAGCAGAAGGGTTGAAAATGTTCCTGCTTAGTATGCTTCCAGATCTTTTAACAATGACAGATGAACAAGTACGACGATTTAAGCGCAAGGCTTTAGATTCTATTGATGAAATCCTGTCAACCCATCCTATAATATCTCAGCAACTATCTTTTTCATCCAGATCTTCAACCCCTGCATCACAATCTCAACTCATACCTCAACCTGAACATCAGCCAGAAGCAACTTGTGAGACACCACAACTCAGCACACTTGAAGTAAGGGGTGCAACCACTGGAGCAGGAAGCAACGTAGTTACAAGTGCAGAAGGGTACTTCGTAGCATTTGAAGCCTTGAACGACTTATGTCAACAGTAATTTCTATTTTTCAATTATTTAATTGATTAGAAATAATTTCAATAATAATTTCGTAGTATTTTTTAGCAATTCTAGATATTGAAAGTGAAAATGAGTGAAAAAGTTGTCGGACTCAACACGGAATCGAACCGAGGACCTCTCGTTTTAGCTATTTAAAGTATTTTTTCTCGCTATATTAAGTTGATGTACTTATACAATAATGTACCTGATCGAGTTAATTTTAATAAAAACAATTTTCTTACCTGAGAGTGATTAATATCCGTTCCTGAGCATACACACATTCCCTCATGTTTGAATTTTGTCTGTTTAGTGCAGGAGAAATCAGTTGTACTAATTCTGAATAACTGTCTTTAGACATACGATAGAAACATAGAAATTTTGCATCCGGAATTTGTAGTTCTTCTGCAACAACAAATAATCGGTGGTTAAAATTTCTTTCAATATATGGATGAACCCAAAATTTCCTTCGTATTCTATTTCTTCTGTAACGATAATAGTAATAAAGCAACACTGATTCATCATTGGAATCATCACTACAATCATTATCCATGGTAGCCCGGAATAATGATGTTCTTCCTTCCATGACAGGTCGCAAACTATTGATTTGAATCACTTTTGAGTCGGCCCGTGTGCGGAGCCGCATCACTAACGAGTTTGCAACCGATAAGCAATTTCAGTCGCTAACCAGTTGAGTTTCTTTTGAGTCGCTCCGTGTGCGGACGGCCTTACGGATTTATTTTCTGTATTTTGTTTTAATTATATTTAAATACATTTTGTAAAGTTATTCATGTGTGTATAGAATTTATTTGATGCTCCCTCAAAAAGTTGTAACATAATCAGTGGAATGCCATGACCCTACAAAAGTTCTCAGGTGGTACTCAACTATAAAAAGGTTGGAAATCACCGAGTTAGAGAATATGCGAGTTGTTTCTTATTTCAAGCATTTTGACACGTTGTTGACAGACAAATTTATTGACCTGTCAAGCTCATTAGCTTTCACGCTAAACACAAGTTAACTCATGTCAGAGTTAACACGAGCGAACACGAGTTTACTCAAGTTAGCTTTTAGCCAGATGCGAGTAAATTCGTGACCGGTCATCTGCGTTTGTGCATGAGAACTCGAGTTTACTCCTTTTAGCCAGATGCGAGTAAATTCGTGACCGGTCATCTGCGTTTGTGCACGAGAACTCGAGTTTACTCCTTTTAGCCAGATGCGAGTAAATTCGTGACCGGTCATCTGCGTTTGTGCATGAGAACTCGAGTTTACTCCTTTTAGCCAGATGCGAGTAAACTCATGACCGGTCATCTGCGTTTGTGCATGAGAACTCGAGTATACTCGTGACTGATCAACAATATATTAATATTAAGACGTGGACGTAAATCGTGTCCTAAATCAAAGATCTATGTGTATTATTATTTTTTTATCTGCATTTTTAGGAAGTTTACAAACTTATAAATTTTACATTACGAATGAGTTTTTAAAACAAAATCTGATGTGCAGTCAGTAAACTTTATTCTGACGTCATCGAAATCAACTCAGATTCAACCGGTGAATGACAATATTCAATCGTAGAATAAACGTCGTCATCATAACTATCGAGGGTCAAAAAACTTATTTACACGAGTGCATCACCTGCATTGAGTATGAGGTTTTCAATTAAATCTATAACTGAAAAAAAAAGTCCTATTAAAAAAAAGTTAATAACAGTTAAATAAACACCATTCACACTTCGAAAAAGTATTCAATAGTTTACGGATCTAATAAAGCTTTAAAACTATGGATAGAATGTTTTTCTTTTCGGAATGAGTTCATCAAGTATAATAGTATTACGGTTCACGTAATATTTCTTTAAATTGTCTAGCAGAATCTGGCATTAAAAGTCTATAAATGTCATTCCCTAGCTCTGATATCGTTTACTTTTTTGTCAACGATTACATTTTTATCGATCATAATAATCGATTTTTTCCCAACAATTTCGTATCCGAATAGGTTTCTACAGAAACCCATAAATAGATCCCTAACAGAGTATGTATGGTTGAATTTTAGCTACAAAAATTTTAGACGTCGATACCGTGTATCCCTAGTCATAAGTTCTGCAGTACAGTGTAATGAGCTGCAATATTTTCCCAATTTATTTCGTTTTCCTTGCTGGAGTGAACGCGAACAACTTTTCTGTAAGTTCATATTTTTCTAAATAATATTAAAACATATATTATGTGCATTTCGATTACCTCAAATAGGTATGAACTACATGTCTTTTTATATAAAAGTCTTCTTTACTATACTTACAGTTTATTAGTTACGAGTATTTTCACTATTTTGTGTCAAATTGTTTGTGTAATTTATATATATATATATATATATATATATATATATATATATATATATATATATATATAATATATATAATATATATATATATATATATATATATATATATATATATATATATATTGTTGTTGCTAATGCCCCCTGACTGTAGATTCCATTAACCAGGTCCTAATAGGCTATTGGGCTGAAAGGGGCGACTCCTGTTATAAATACATACATACACACACACACACGCACACATATATATATATATATATATATATATATATATATATATATATATATATATATATATATATATATATATATATATATATATATATATATATGGCAAATACTACTGAGTTACTGATCATTGTATCTCCGGAATCGTAAATCACAGGAAGCTGAAATTTTGTATGATGGTTCCTCTTAGGCCCTAAGTGCTCGCTAAGAAGTCCCCTCCCCCCAAAAAAATAAAGGCTACCTCCGGAACCATAAGGCTTAGGCAGCTCAAATTAGGAATAGTGGTTTCTTTAACGCCCTATATACAGACCAAGAAATTTTTATAGTATATTCAAATTTAAAGGGAGATAAGTCCCCCCCCCCCCGAAAAACCAGTATATCTAGAACATTAAGGCCTAGGCAGCTGAAAGTTTGATTGGTAGCCCCCTCTTAAACCGTGGATGCAATCGAGAAATCTTTTTAAAAAATCGAATTTTAAGGGGTTAAGCCCCCCCCCCCCCCGAAAAAAAAAAGTATGGAAACATAAAGCCTTGGAAGCTGAAATTTTGTAGGGTGGTTATACTGAGGCCATTAGGTACTCGCTAAAAATGGCTCTCATTAAGGATTTTCATAAAGAGGCTCATGGAGAGGTTAAAAGGGACTTAATCGTGCAAAATAAAACACTCATTGATCACTGAACCTCTAAAACTGTGTTTTAGGAAGTTGAAATTTGGAATGAGAATTTCTCTTAAGCTCTAGGCGCTTACTGAGAAATCTTATTAAAAACATTACAAAGTTTAAGGGGGTTCAAATGGCTTAATCTTCCAAAATAAAACCCTGACTAACTGTATCTCTGGAATCATAAGTCCTATGAAGCTGAAATTTTGCATAACTAGCCGCTGCGTGACCAGCATGGTCGCTTTTACTTTTGTATTTTCTTTTGCAAAACAACTCAACTGAAAGTAACTTATGTAAGGAATGTTACCATTACCTGTCATCATAAATATACGTTGTTCAGGGGTAGTTGGAGCTCAGCCAAAATAATTTATAATAATTGCTAAATTCACTATAAGGCTGATTCTAAAACATCGTGATTAGAAAATGTGATTTTCCATTAAAACTGAAGATAAAACTGATAAACCCAACATCAATGATTTTAAAAATTACAACTCTCTCTGTATGTAAATTTTTTCAAAATTAAGATAGCTACACTTTATCATTACATCAACTAAGAAATTGTTGGGGAATTTTTTTTTGCACTTAAAGAATAGAGTAAAAATTCAGCAAGTACTAAAATAGTGTGGATTACATCACTCTCTTTATGCACCATTGTTCACAATTCAGATATCAACACTTAATCATATCAAATAATAAATTGTTGGGTAAATGCCTCCACTTTTAAAATGGAGTAAAAATTCAGCAAGCACTAAAATATAGTGTGGATTATAACTATGATATTCATAAAACTTCTTGATATATACAGTTGAGTATTTCAGAAGTAGGAAAAACTACAGTGACAGAGTCAAAAGAATGGACTCTAGATAAACCTACATACAACTGTCCACGACTAAACACTGGATTTGATACGTCTTAACATATTTTGTCAAAAGATCAGCGGTTGTAACAAATGTCACCACTACACACACGCGCGGTTTTAATTTGCGGACGGCAGCTAATGTTTACATCCGGTAATTGCAGCCGTTGCCATTCGGAGTGTACAAATATCGTCTACTTTTGTGCCGCATACTTACGCGTTTTATATATATATATTGTTCCTCTTAGACTATAGGTGCTTACTAAAAATTATTTTCTAGAAATTTAAAATTACAAAGGGTTTAAAAGCACACCCCCCCCCCAAAAAAAAAAGACTGATCAATGTATCTCTGCAACCAGAAAACTTAGGACGCTGAAATTATGCCTTGTGCTTCCCCTAATGCCCCCTTTCTCACCTAGATTCTTTTTTTATCTTAAACATTTAAAGATTTTAAAACTTTGAAGGATGTTTAATTAGGGGAGCTCAAATCCTCCAAAATTAAAATAATCTAAATCTATTATTTAATGACTGATCACTGCAGCTAAATTAGAGGGTAAAATGGCCTAAAACATTGGTTCTTCATATGTGATCCGGGAGAACCCAAGAAGAGGTCCGCAAAGTGAAGTGATTTTAATTAGGGGATAGCCTTGTATGGAAAGGACATTGATAAAGTTGAGCTTCATATGGACAAAGCCTCTAGTCACACGTCTAAATCAACTGCCGCTTATTTAGCAAAGAAGCAGAAACGGGAATAAAGTGTATCTTTATTCGTGAAGAATTATTCCTCCTTCTTTATTCCTCCTTTTAAAATATTTTCTAAATTATTATTTTAATTTAGAAAAGTGAATAAAGCACCAGTTTCATCGTTTTAAAATGACCAAAAATGGAATAGTTTTATAGAATTACAAATTTTAAAAAACTTTCCTGATTTTTTGTTCAAATTCTAAAAGTGTCACGTATTTCTTCCATAACCTAACATCTCAAGTACAGATCACTATTTTACGTTAAAATCTCAAACGTATTTCCGGGAAAGCAGCGTCACAGCAATTTTACAGCTGGTAAAGCAATTGCGAACTCTAATATCTCATTCATTTTTAAGTTTTCATGGGCTTTTATGCTTGCCATCAAGTTTACTTTTGCGTTGAATTTGTTATTGTTAAAAAGTTTATTTGTAACTTTTTATCAAAGTTGTTTATCACAAATAGTTCGTTTACACAGAAAACGAAACTCCTTCCTGCTTCTAAAAGGGTTGGTTCTGAGATGGTGCCTGACGATTTAGTTTTCGACAAGTGGTCCCCGATCAACGAAAGTTTATGAACCACTGGGTCCAAACAGTCATTCGTGAGTTCAGAAGCGGTATATGAAGTGACATTTGATGACGTGAAAAAATATGATCGTTTAAATCAGCCTCATCATGCTTTCCATCTATCAATAACGCCAAGTGTTTTATTTTGGCTGAAATTGCGTTACTCTTGAAATCGCGTGCTTCTGGTCATTGCCCTATTTTCCAGAGATTTTAGAGATCCAGGTTGTTGACACTTTATTTTTTTTGGGTGGAGTTTGCTGGATGCCCTGTCGCGTTGATACAGCGGAAAAGCTAATGTAGCAGCAAATAAATAAATAAATAAATAAATAAAAATAAAATAGAGATTAATTAAAATAATAATAATCAGATTTATTAAATCTCTAGTCCCCTTTCTTCTTTTAAACGGACTTTAAAAAGTATCTTCCCAGTGGAAAGATGTTTAAAATTTTTAGTAGAACAAGCTTGATAGCTTCATCCGTATACGTTTTACGTTTACGTTTGTGTCATGGATTAATTTTCCATCGAACATCACGAGTTGATTCAATCGTATGGGTACAGTACACTTTCATGATTACGTTTAGGTCGTATCTCTTAAGGCATCCGTATACCTCTGAAACGGCCTTTTCGATCAAGAACTCTAATTCCAATTTATGCAATAACATAAAAAAACCTAATATTTTATCTTTAGAATTCTGTTTGAATCGTGTTTCTATCCTAACTATGAGTAGCAGCAATTTTAACAACAGTTGTCTAAGAATTTTGTTACCGGAAGTACCTTTCCCTCAAAATGAATTTTTTCATCGTTTCTCTATACGCAAAACGTCCTACAGTAAAAAGTTATGCATGAAATGCCTTAAAATTTTGAATAGTTGCTCTTCATCTATATCTATAAAACAGTTCCGTAACTAACTGACTGATAACGCACAAACCAAACCGCTGGACCTAATGGGCTGGAATTTTGCATGGCTATTCTTTTTAGAGTGTGGGGGTGCACTAAGAAAGATTTTTGAAAAATTCTTAGATTTTTTAAATTAAATTTTTAAGCTGTTAAAATTCCTTTAAAATGAAATCTTTTCGAATGTTTACCTCCATTTTCTGATATTTTGTGAGTTTTTTAAGATAAATTTTTAGACTTAATTTATTAAATGCTGATCACCTGGTTTCTTTTCTTTTTGTGATACTTTAAACTAATTTTGCGTCACGTGCATAACAATGAAATAGACATATATATATATATATATATATATATATATATATATATATATATATATATATATATATATATATATATTGCTAATGGGGCATACGATTCGACAAGGGGCGCGGTAGCCCGGTTCGCAAGAGTAGCGGGACAGTGATCTGAATGTCCCTGGTTCGATGCTCGTCGCTGCACATCTACCGCCGTGTTCACTAATGGTGGCCGGGGCACGTAAAATAGGGTGTGGCTGCAATGTCCTCCAAGTTCTCAAATTTACCTCTGGAGGTGCGGGGTCGAGTGTTCTGGTCTCGTCTCTTGACTCAGTTCAAAATTACGGGACCGGTCATTTAGCCAAGTCGGACTCCGACCCTTGCGGTGCTATTAAAAACCGGAGCAGCACCTTCATCGCCCATAGCCTTCGGGACTTGACCTGATGTTACATGTCGGTCAAGGGGCATATAAGCAACAACACGATTGGACATTATCCAAAAAACATTGAAATACAGTAAAATGTATGTTCCTCAAACTGTACTATATTAACTGCACTACATTCTTTAGTATGTTCTATTAGATTTAATTTGAATATTTTCTTCTACATTTTTTTGTCTATAAAAATATCCGTTACTATTTTTTTATATTTTTTAAGTTAATTGCATACATTGATCGTTGTATTTATTATAAAATACATATATATATATATATATATATATATATATATATATATATATATATATATATATATATATTTGGCATTGATTGCATACATTTAACGTTGTATTTAATTGGAATGTATTCCGTAGCGAAATACGGGTATTCAGCTAGTATGTTTATAAAAGGAATAATGACGCTCATCTGCTGCTTAAAATTCATTGTCAGCAGTCTTTGAACTGCTACAACTTCTGGGATAAACATAATATTATCTTGAGAATACTCTATTCTTTAGAGAAAGTTAATATATTAATTCTCCAATTTATAAAAGGATAGTATATTAATTTTTGAGTTATGTTTTCCAAAACGTCAAATTTGCGAAAAAATTTTTTCCCTCCAGTTTTTCCCCTTGAAAAATTATTTTAATGCAACTACCACCAACGGATACCTTAAACTCATACGGAAGTAGTATTTGATAAATTAAAGCTTTCAATTGAAAACGTCTTCGAATGGGCTTATTATAAATTTGTGGGATTTAAGTTTTTTTAACTAATATAATTGTTTTGAAACTTCAGCCAATATTTTGTCTGTTTCTTCACAAGCAGGAAGTATTTTATTAGGGAAGACTTCCTTCCTCCTCTTATCGGATTTTTTCTTGTTTGTCGTTGCTGTGTACAGACCCTATTTGATTAGTTCACTTCAATGTTAACCTATGGAGAAAATGTATCCAAGTATTGCCGAGTGGGACTGATATTTTTTAAAAAACATATAGACTTTAACATATTTTTTAAAAAACAGACTTTTTCCGTAATAGAGAAAGAAATTTACAACTTGGGACACGTTTGTTTTTTAAAAAATGCAAATGTAATTTTAAAATTTAAATTATTCGGCGAAAAATCTCTTAGTGTTTTAAAAGCTCATAAATTCCTTTGGTGGATAAAATCTATAAAGTGAATCGTGTTTCAAGATGCTGAAAAGTTCAGATATCTGAAAATACTATTTTTATTGGATTATCAGCATCTACAAGTATGTAGCTGTAAATATTTTACAAATTTTCTCCATAGGTTAACAATGATGTGGGCGAAT